>VXBB01007651.1:51844-81065 GCA_013399915.1 Illadopsis cleaveri | reverse complement strand
TATGCAAATTAGTTATGCACAGTTCATTCCTTCAGACCTTTCAGTCAGAGGGCTTTGAGGGTCCTGGGTGGTCTTGATACCCCCCTACAGTCCATACCCACTTCTCTGCCTCATTCCTGTACTTGAGCTGTACATGTACTTATGCTTTTCTGCAGGAGCCATAACAGATGTTTGTCATGGAAAAGTGCTGCCTATCACTGCATAGCCCGTTCTCCAGCCACATCTTGTTCTTTTTCAGTTTGTTATTACCAACAATCCTTGGTTATTATCAGCAGACCTCAGCTGTTAGTACCAACAGTCCTTGGTTATTGACAACGATCTGTGGTTATTACCAGCTGGCCTTGTCTATTAGTACCAACAATCCTTGGTTATTACCAAAAGTCCTTGATCATTAGCAACAGCCTTTGTTATTACCAACAGTCCTTGGTAGGTCCCACAGCTGTGCAGCTATCAGTTTTTCAGACATACACAGCTCTTTATTTTCTGGGATTCTACAGTTATCCTGCCAAAAGGATAATTTGGGGGTTTCAGTGCCTTTCAGATAGGGTAGTCCCAGCATGATCATTGGTTAAATACCTTAACAGTTAAGTGTACCCTAAAACCATCCAGAGATTTAGAGTGGAAGTGACTTTTAAGTTCTCTAGGCCAACCTACTTGAAAAAGGGCTGACTTCTGAATTGCATCAGGTTGCTCAGACACATGCTGAGTTTTGAAAATCTCCAGAATGGGAAATTTTACAATCTGCCAATCTGGCAGCCTGTCTCAGGATTTTACCACAAGGTCGCAAAAAGGACTTTTTCCCAAAGTCCAGCTGACATGTCGTCGCTGTAGCTCTTGCATCTCTTAGAAGAGCCTGCCTCTGACTTCTTTGCGTGCTCCTTTTTACCTAGTAGGAGACTGCTAATAATTCCTTTCTTAGGCTTCTGTTCTCTGGGCTGAAAAAACCCTGGTCCTACAGCCTGTTCCTCTCTTGCTCCTGTACTCCAATCACAACTATTTTAGCTGCTCTCTGCTGCTCCCACTTCCAATTCATTAGTAGCGCTGCTTTAGGTCTCTAAATCTTTATTTGCCACACATACACAGGGCTGTAGTCTTAGTTTGTGATACTGTGTTCTATTATTAGTATTGAAAGGCAGTTGCATAATCAAATATATTAAACTTGACTACTCTGTCAAAAAACGATAATCTATGAAATAATGGAATTTACTCCAATGGAAAATACAGGTTCTCTGTTCTACATTAAAAACTAGAGTAGATAAAACATTAAAGAATTTATGTTGAGAAACATGAAATTGATTGGGGCATGAAATAAGAACTTTTCTATTTACAATGGGTTTTTTCATCTGTTTAAAACCACTTTGTGTTATATTCTTGTGATCTCTTCTGTTCAGCCTAGGCCATTCAGCCCTCCACTGACCTCTAACTCAAGTCCACCTCCAGCAGCTCCTTTGGCACGTGCAGAGAGCATTTCTTCTATATCCTCTTCTGCTTCCCTCAGTGCAGCAAACACACCTACAGTTGGTAAGTTTAATTAACCATTTTATCTTACTTGAGAAATAGGACAACTCAGCCACAGGTTGCACCTGTTTGTGAGAACCACTTGTTGGAGTTAGTTATTTCATATGCGAGTCCAGGTACTTCAAGCATCCTTTGCAATGTCTGCTTCTAAATGACACTGAAACACAGGAAAGTAGATTAAATTAGATTAGACCATAGATCCAGTTATGGCATGTCCTTTAGGGAAATATTGTTTACAATTAACATTCCATGAATTCTTATTTGGTATGCTTATTTGGTACATCCATCAAGTACAACATGTTATCATATATTTGTTCAGAAGATGTTATTGTATAGGTGCAGAAATACTTAGGGAAACTGAAAAATTTGAATGAGTACAAATTCACAAAACTGAGTTATTTTATGTTCTTTTAATTTTGTTTGTTGTTCCGTAATTGCAGTTTCCAAAAAATAAATCTAATGCGTCTTTTTCTTCAAGTTAATTAAGAATATAAGCTAAGCAGTAGAAGCAAAACAAACAATTAAACAAGAAAGATTAAGATGAAAAGGAAATTAGTCTTTGTGGATTGCCACTAATTTCAGAAGGTTTTCTCTTGTTTTTAAAGGAAGGCCCTTCAGTTTTGATATTTATCATAAATCAAAAGGAGAAATTGGGGTTTTTTTAGTTAGTTGGAGTTTTTTGTTAGTTTGGGGAGGGCAAGGCTTAAGACATTTTAACTTGTTTATTTAGCAGTATTGAACTGTTTAATTCCTGAACACCGTTGCACCTTTAGTCACAAGTTAAATCAGATTGTTAAGTTATCATTTCATTATCTGCAAATGTTATTGATGCCAAGGATTCCTCAGTCAGGCTCAGCAGCTCAGAAGAGCATCTGTGCAGCACCTAGTGGGAGTTTTGCAGTGGAGTTGTTTCCAGCCTGTGCAGAAGCAAAGCTACTAAGTTCTGCCCAACCTTAGCTCTTACAGTTCAGTGTCCACCAGTTCCACAAATGCTGAGAAGTGTCACAGAATCACAATTGATATTTTGGTTGCCAGAGTCTATCCAGGCTCACACCCTCAGGTCTCAGCTCTGGTGTTGAGGAACCAAATACTGGTGGCAAAAGCATTAATATCCCCAGTTCTGGGGAGATTTGTGTGTGTGTTGTTGGAAACAGTGACAGAGTGAAATTGTGAGGTGAGGCAGGAGGTAACGAGGTGTGTGCTGACACTGAGGTTTGACGTGGTTATTATTCTGGCCTAGGAAAAATAAATAAGACCAGTTCCATCTGCACTGGCTGTATGAATGAAATAGTCCTGGGAAAATGGGAAGGGCAGTGCAAAAAGCTGAAATACTTTGGGGCGTGAGGATATAGTTTGCAATTCATTCTGTATTCTTTTAACTTTTGCACAATCCACTATTCCCCTTACCCAATTTTTTCTGAGTAATGGAGAATTGACTCTGATTATATTTTTGCAAGTGAACTTTAAGGCATGTGTAATTGAGTGCTTTTTTTATGCTTTAGCTTTTATTTAATTTGCAAAATATTTTGAATAATAATTTTCAACATCTATTTTTGCTTGAAATATTTTGTTTTCTTTGCAATGTTTTGTTTCATTTAAATGTAATAGACGATGATGTTTTGATTCGAAATCTTCCTACAATTGAAAAGCTTTGTGAGACACCACCAGGTATTGTACTCAAGGCACATTTATGTCTTAACTAATCATCCTAATATACTAGATCTAATAAAATTGTATTTCTTCTGAAACAAGTTTCTCCAGACATTTCTGGTATCTGGCACATACAAGTTGCTTGACATCTCAGCTACATAACAAGTTGTACGTTGTTGAAATCACCAAAACTTGATGTAACTACTTTTATATAATATTATCTTCTATCTATTCACTTCCCTGCTCCATAAACAAGCTGAAACTTGGCCTTGCTTCTTCAGTTTGTCATTACTACTTTCTTTCAAGTAGAGTGAATATATTTTTACTTTGACAATCCTTATTCTCCTAAAACAAGTAGGTAATAATGTTTTTATGTTTACATATAATACAAATCTTAGAAGACAGACATAATAAAGATGGTATTTCTTTAATAAATTTTATTTTCATGACAGCTGTTTAGCCAGTATTAAAATTTTCAGGATCCTTGTTCTTAAACTGAACTAAAACCATTTGATCACTTTTATTCATCTGCCCTTTTTATGACCAATGATACAGTCTTTTGTTCTGCAGTTTTGGTCTGCACCTTTAAGGTGTCAATGCAACCATTTGCATGGTTATGTCACTAGCTCTTGTGTCAGCACAGCTCAGGGGCTAGTAGCAGTGATCAGGCTAAGACTGGTGGTAGGACATTGAAGCCAGGTTTGCCAGCACTGCCAAAGGTGATAGAACTGCAGCCTTGATCTGGGCTGCAGCCTGAGATGAAGTGAGGATACCTTCATGCAGCTGTTACTTCTCTTCCATCTGAAACCTCACAGCAGATATAGAAAACCCTGAAGCTGAATGTTGCTGCATTGAATTGTACTCTCAGCAGCAAGGCAACAAAACTATGATTTTCAGCATCAGGACAAGCAGTTATGTTTGTCTCATATGATAGAATGACAGAATCATGAAGGTTGGGGAAAGACTGCCAAGATCAAGTCCAGCCATTAAACAATCACCACCTTGTTAACTAAACCATGGCACTAAGCACTCCAGTCATTTCTTGAACACCTCCAGGGATGGCCACTTGCCCACCTCCCTGGGCAGCCCAT
The DNA here is from genome assembly GCA_013399915.1 of Illadopsis cleaveri. Classification (NCBI taxonomy): domain Eukaryota; kingdom Metazoa; phylum Chordata; class Aves; order Passeriformes; family Timaliidae; genus Illadopsis; species Illadopsis cleaveri. The sequence goes on along the minus strand of VXBB01007651.1, from coordinate 76,806 downwards.
TCTAAGTGAAGAAATTCTTGCTGTTGTCCATCTTGGATCTCCCCTGACACAGCTTGAGGCCATTTCTTCTTTTCCTGTTGCTGATTGCCTGGGAGAAGAGATTGTCTCCCACCTTGCTACACCCTCCATTCAGGCAGTTGTAGAGAGTGATAAGGCCTCCCCTTATCACTCCTTTTCTCAAAGCAAAATATCCTGAGCTCCTTCAGCTGTTTCTCATATGACCTACCCTCCAGACTCTTCCCTTGCTCCATTGACTTCCTCTGGATATGCTCCAACACCAAAATGTCTTTCTTGAANCCCTTAAAAAAAAAGTAAAAAGAATGTTATAATTTCTAATAGATTTCACTTTTCAGTCAAGCAAATAGTATTTGTCTTTTACTAATAGGAATATAATGAATCTGTTTGCACTGGTCTGCATAATTTTTGAAATATCACTATAAAAATGTACATAAGGCCGTTAAGTAAAAGATTTAAAAATAATTGATACACCTGTATGCAAGGTAATCCTGTCTGCTCTACAGTTGTTTGTTGTTCCTTAGCAAATTGTCAGAAAAAGACATTAAAACAGCTCAGCAAATGTAGTGCCACATTCACTGAGTGTACACTTTGGCTTTAGTGAAGAATAATTCTGGAGTTCATTATTTCACCAAACAGAATTTCTAGTAATTGAGAACTCATTATTTTATTGCCCATTTGCCTCTAGAAATAATGATTTCTGGATTCCTGAGACTATTGGGGATCACAGCTTTTGTTGGTAATTTTCAGGGAGGGAAAAAGTTTGGAATCGTGATCCATGTATTGTCTGAAAGAATAAAGAAAAACAACCTACTGTTTATATGGAAAAAAAAAAAATAAATCAGTGCATTTTAGCCAGAATCATAATAATTATTTAATTTAAGAATTTTTGAATTTAAGAATTTTGACTACATCTCTTGGATGTAAGGAGGCCTAAGTTGCACAAATATTTTCATGGTACTGAGAAGTGTTCTGAACATTTTACTACCTTATGTGAGAAATTACAATGGAGAAAGAGGTACAAGGTGGCAGAATTAGACCAGCTCCTGTCTTCTGCTATATTTCTGTCACTACTTCATTCACTTACCTCTTAATTTAAGGTCTAATATGAGATATTAGGTGCTCTGTGAAGAGCAAGGCCTGAAATTCTTTTTTACTTCTGAAAGAGCTCAGAAAGGACAGCCACTTAGAGTAAATAGGTTTAAATGCCATGGGCAATATTATACAGAAGCATTTGCCCCTGCTTCATGGTATGACAGAGAAATTTTTCAATTTGCTTATGAAAAGAAAGACTGTACCTCCTTTGTGAAAGGTAATACTATGTGATACAGACTATTTCTTCATGGTACAAAAAACATAAGATGCTATCTACACACTGCTGCATTAAGAAAAAAAGAAGAAACTTCCAGTATTGTATTCCACACAAGTGCAGAAAATTTGTGAAAAATGAAATCCCGTGACAACCCGTTTCATCAACTGTATATGCACATTTCAAAAAGCCTTAGCATGAGGTCTTGGTTGATTTTTATAGCTCTGTGTTGGAATTGTGTTGTGTTGGCACAAGCAGCAAGTGAAGACTTGTCCAACAGTTTCTGCTTGGGAATTGCAATGTTTGTTGGCTTAAAATTTCAAAGAATATTCAACAGTTCACTTATATGGGGTAATATTGATGAATTAGCATTTAAGTTCATTTTTACTGTAAGTGAATTCTTTGTATTTCTGTGACCATTTTATCATGCATTTTTCCATACAAAAAGCATACAGTAGGGATTTTTTTTTTTTAAAGCATTCTGGTCAATTTGAGTCTGTTGACTTCACCCCCACCAGTAGCCATTTTAATGCAGTGCTCCTCTGTCTTATGTATTTCCTTGTGTCTGTTTACATAATGTCATGCCAATAGTCAAACCTGCATTCTTAGGCTGCTGAGCAGCATTTTGGTGGTATGATTGTATTATGTTTATGTATTTCTACACACTTTACAAGTAATACCTCAGATGATACTGTGACGTTGGTGTAAACTCTTGTGAAAATTACAGATGTAGCCAACCATTCTGAAGTCTATTAAGCTTTTGGAAAATTAAACCTATACACTGTATGTATTCTAGGTGTTTCACGTGGTCCCAGCCCCGTCAGCCTTGGAAACCAGGACACCTTGCCTGTTGCAGTAGCTCTTACTGAATCTGTTAACGCCTACTTTAAAGGAGCAGATCCCACAAAGTTAGTTAAATAATGAATTGGGTTGAATGTATTGAGTTGCAGTAAGAAAAGACACTGGGTCTACTTTTCATGCTGGGGGAGGGGAAATGAGTATGCATTGGAAGGGGAATTCAAAGGGGTTTTTCTCCCCGGGTATAAATGACAACAGTGGCTTATTGTTCTGTAAAGCCAGGAGTTCACATATACCTGCTTTACAAAAATGTGTTCAGTGAGAGCACTGAGAATGACAATGATTTTTATCATTGTCAGGTAGGTGTTACATGCAGTTTTGTGTAGCCAAAAGCACTTCATTCCCTGTCACATCCATTGCTATGCTGCTTAGGCCTTGCCTAGGCAGAGCCATGCCACATTTTCAAAGCTTGAAAAATATCCAAGACTACTGTATGCTTAAGCAGTTAAAGTTTTTTCTTTCTTATTTCATCTTACTTCCAAGCTGAAAGTGACAGTAGATAGTCACATTACCCTCATTTGAGACTGATTTTCTGTTTTTAATTCAGTTCATAAGATTGTGAAATTACAGTGGCTTTAAAATTAGTATTAGAACTAGGAAGTGAATGAGTTGCAGTGAAGCTGATTTTTTTTTTCCTCTTCTAGATGTATTGTGAAGATTACTGGTGATATGACAATATCATTCCCAAGTGGGATTATTAAAGTTTTCACCAGCAACCCGTCTCCTGCTGTGCTCTGCTTCAGGGTGAAAAACACAAGCAAACTAGAACAGATTCTTCCAAATGCACAACTTGTATACAGGTTTTGTATTTTTTCTTAACATAATTGTAAGCTACATAATTTGTAAAATATGAGTTGTTGTCTGTGTGAATCAGAATTCTTTTCAGTCTGGTTGTAAATACATATAATTTAATTTTCTGAATTAATCTTGTTCAGCTTAGCTCTCTCCACTGCTACTATTAAAAATCTCAATGATTAAAACTTAAATGACTGGATTTAAAACTTGTACTGAGTATAGCAGGAGCCATAAAAAATAACTTGTAAATGTGTCTGTGTTTTGATATGCATTTTATAAATAATTACTTTACACAGTAGTAATAATGGTAAAACTAAATGATGAAACAGTAAGCTTAAATGGGAAACAAGTAGTAGGAGATTCATGTACTCTCCTTTGCCATGTGCTAGTGTATTTTAAAGCCCAATCATTACACTAATCAGATTCTTTACTTAAGTACCTCTCAGATGTGTAGCAGCATACTTGGAAGTATTTGTAGGAAAAAAAGGTTGCTGATTGAGTAGGATAATTGTTGAAATTGCATTTGGAGATGCTGTTTCTTAAAAAAAAATAGAAAAGTGGAATTTTTTAGCAGAAATCCATTTCAGCTGAGCAGTTTCTGTTTCATTTATTGGAGAAATTATTTGAGCACTAAGCTAAATGTTTCTAAATGCTGTATTTTTTAAATTATTGAAATAATAAATCAAACCATATGTGTGTATTCTTTTGTATTTAATTTCATTTGTTAGTTCATACTTAATGTAATGAATAATTCATACAAAATTAAGTTTAATCACTGTTTGACATGACAGTTTATAACTGAAATGTTAGCAGAGCTGTATCTGTCAAAATGAATTATACTGAAAAAACATATTTTGCAAATGTCTAGTATTCTTGAATGAGTGGTGTAATATTTCACTCCTAATTAATGATCTTTCTTTGTAGTGATCAGTCACAAAGTGACTCCAGTACTAAGGACTTTTGGATGAACATGCAAGCTATAACTGTCTACCTCAAGAAATTATCAGAGCAGAATCCATCTGCATCCTATTACAATGTGGATGTTTTAAAGTATCAGGTAAACACTTTTATCCTTTTGTAATTTTTTAGGAATTCCAGCAGATATGATATATACCCAGAAATTAAAAGAATTATTCTTTGTCTGCTAGCATGGAGGTGAACTGTCATCACTCATCTAGACCAGTTCCTGGTATGTCTCTACTTACAATGCATAGACTCTGCCCAGGCTTAGCACATTCCTGCTATGCTTCATGTCATTCCCTAGGACACAAGGCTTGTTTCAGCTTGCTAGTGCTTCAGCCCAATCCTGCAAGCAAGCTTCAAACACTGGGGTTTTTTTTATATTTGTCAGCAAAGTCAAATTCTCCTTTAAGAGATTTGGTGGGGCCTTCTTGTAGTTTGTACTTGTACTGCGTTTGATTTTGCAATTAGCTACGTGTTGGATGCTGGCACTGATTAATTTTAATGCGTGGTTCTGGCTTTCAGGTGAAAGAGAGTAGGTTTAGATTAGATATTAAGAAAAAAATCTTTACTCAGAGGGTGGTGAGTCCCTGGCACAAGTTGCCCAGAGGAGTTGTGTATGCCCCACTTCCCTGGCAGTGTTCAAGGCCAGACTGGGTAGGGCTATGAGCAACCTGGCCTAGTGAAAGTTGGTCTGTGCCTGTGATGAGGGTGGGTTGGAACTTTAAGGTCCCTCCCAGCCCAAACCATTCTGTGATTCTATCTGAGAATATACGACATTCTGATTTCTCACCATGTAATAGAACAGGAGTAGTCAGAATGGATTTACTGAGCATAAGTCATGCTTGACCAAGCTGACAAACTTCTATGGTGACATGGCTGCCCCTGTGGGTGAGGGCAGAGCAGTAGATATTGTCTGCTCAGATTTCAGAATGCCTTTCAATACCATTTAACAGAATCCATATAGAGATGCTGGTGGAGAACAGGCTGAGATGAGCAGACACTGAGGTGAACTGACGCCCAGGGGACACTATTTTACGGTTTGATTGCTTCATCAATGGTCTGAATGATGGGACAGAGCATACCCTTGGCAAGGTTGCTTATGATACCAAATGGGGATGGCCCTCTGGATAAACCAGAGGGTCACTTTGCCCTCCTAAGGGGGCTCAACAGGCTGCAGGAATGGGCTGAAAGGAACCTCATGAAGTTCAACAAGAAGAGCACTTGGGGAGTCACCAGCTGAAAATTATCTTGGCAGAAAAGGACCTGAGGGTGCCGTGTGTTACTGTGTTGAACATGAGCCAAACAACTCACTGCTCATGCTGCAGAGGCAACAGATGGTCTCCTGGATGGTCTCCTAAGCTTCATTAGGCAAAGTATTGCTAGTAAGTGAAGGGAGGGGATCCTTCCCCTCAACACTGGTGACACCACACCTGGGGTGCTGTGTTCAGTTCTGGGTTGTTCATTGCAAGTGAGAGTGGATAGAGGCCAGCAAAGGGCTGCAAAGATGACAGTGAGACTGAAATATCTCTCCCATGAAGAAACCCTGAGAGAGTTGGGACTCCTAAGCCTGGAAAAGGGTAAGTTCAGGGAAATACCATCAACATATATAAATACCTGAGAGAGGGCACAGAGAGGACAGAGCCAAGCTGTTTTCACTGGTGTCTAGTGACAGAATCAGAGGCAATGGACACGTGCTGAATGACAGGAGATTCCCTCTGAACAGCCAGAACCACTTTTTTCCTGTGACAGTGGCTGAGCACTGGACACAGGTTGCCTAGAGGGGTAGTGGAGTCTCCATTCTTGGAAATGTTCAAAAGTTATCTGGAGCTTAGGCATCCTGCTAGAGGTGGCCTTGTGTGAGCTGGGGGGTTGGACCAGACAGCCTCCAGGAGGTCTCTGTCAGCTTCAGCCATTCTGTGCATCAGTGAGATGATGTTCTGGTTGTTAATAAAAAGTCTTCCTAAATATTCAAGACATACCTCAAAGGGAGAACAGGGATTTTCTAGGCCTGCCTTGAAATGTCTGAACATCTGAGACAACTGAACAACAAAAAATCCCTGAAAATTACTGGTCAGTCCAGCTGTTCATACCTGTAGTTACCATGTCTGCCTAGTATGGTTTAAAATCCTGGCATACTGAACCTGCAAAAAGCATGTTAGGCACAGAGAATTCTTGAGAAAGATGGAAGGAAAAAACCATTTGGTTTGCTGAAATGAGTACTGTGTATTATTTTTGTAAAAATGAGGCATTGGCACGTGGAAGCCCAGACAGATAAAAAAGGTTTTGGGCTGACAGGCAAGAGTGTGCACCAGGACTCAGGAGGTTCCTCAAATAGATTGAGAAAGCGGTTGAGATGCATCAGAGCAGTAGAATGAGCTCAGCTGCAGAAGCAACATTCAACCTGCCTGCAGCAGGAAAATAATGCTTTGAAGAGGTAAGAACTATTCTGCTGGCTGCCTGTCCCATGACAGGTGTTGTTCTCTGGTGCCGGCTAGTTGGGTGGCTGAATTGGCACAGTAGACAACTGCTAAGGATGAAGCCATTTTGCTGCAAGCATGCAACTTGCATAAGGCAGAACACAACAAAAACAAAGCTTACAAAAAGTTATAAAAGAGCAGGAGGAAGCCTCATAAGCCAGAGGGAGTTTAAACCTTTTCTTTAAGTATTTTAATTTAAAATTAAAATAGCAGGAATTCTTTTCAGTAGCAGTCTTCAAAATTCTGTGGTTAAGGACTCAGGGGTCAATTGTTCTCTTGATATTTTGTCAGCACTGAGACTTATATTAATTACATCATCTCCTAATTCTGCCCAAAAAGTGGATATTTTAATTAAGTTGTTTTCAATGCTTTATTTTTTTACAGGTATCTTCAAATGGCATACAGTCCACTCCCTTGAATCTTGCAACTTACTGGAAATGTGATGCTAGCACTACTGATGTGAGAGTGGATTATAAATACAATCCAGAGTCTATGAATGTGCCTAGTATGCTGTCTAATGTCCAGGTTGTGGTACCAGTAGATGGAGGAGTAATAAACATGCAGTCACTTCCACCTGCAAAATGGTAATATTAATTCTTTTCAGTATTTTTTCAGATTCATTTCAGTGTATTCTTTAGTGTCATAGCCTGAAAAATTTCACAGGAAGAAACAGCAAAATGTTTAGTATCTGGTGTCTAGATATTTTGTGGTCAAAAATAGATCATGTGCAGCCAATTCACATAAACTGAAACAGTCAGTAAGTACCCTTCCCAACTGTGTAATGATAAAAGCCTTTATGAATTTTCCAATGTTGGCTTTCTTTTGTCCAATAGAATAGACAATTTTAATACAATAATTTGAAATGTTTCAAAAACATTTTCCCTGTTTGTGTAACAATGTATTCTTGTAAGGAGATTATATAGAAAAAGTAGCAGAAAGGCAGTTTTTAAAAAGATTTCGTGATTGTTCTAACTTAAAAATTAGCTTCTAATGGAAATAGTTTTAAAACAAACTCTGCAACTGAGTAACTGAGGAGCTCTCCATAATCCAGGTAGCACTGTCTCTCAATTCAAGCATCATGCACATTATGTTAGACTAGCAGACACCTGTCACCACCTTCTGAGCCTGCTTTTACAGTAGCACTTCGAAGTGTGACATAGATAGCAGGAAATTACGTGACAAGTTTGTGGAAACAAGCAGAGGGTAGTAGGACTAGACAGAGTAGTACAGCCCTGGAGTGAAAGGTGAGCAGAATTTAATCACAGCCTGTGCAGCATGTACATACTTGCCTGTTTACTGGACTGTTTATTCCCAAAATGGTCTTTTTAATGTGAAGAGGGCAAAGAACACCAAGTTGCAGGAAGTCAGGCTTTGTTAACCTTGTTTCTTATACATCAGTTTACCCTACAAAGCAAGGTTTAAAAGAAAAACATACATGATGCATTTATTGGGTAGACTTGGTTGTTTCTGGAGGCAATACAGTTACAGGTCTTTATTGGACAATGTAGTAATAATTTTAAGTGGAAAAAAATCCTTATAGGACTGAATCGTTCTTGACTTGATATTTCAAGGAAACAGTACTTTTAACCAAATCTTAAGCTTATTCTGAACATGTTCAGTATCCCATCTGAACAACACAGCTACTCTGTGGTGAAGCCAGTCTCCCTGCCCAGGCTCCTTCCACGAACCCCCTGTAATGAAGCCACCCAAAACACTCCGTGTTAGCTGGGAAGGCTTAGGGAGAGTTCCATTAGTGAATTCACCTAGGCAACTTCCAAGACCCAGAATTTTGAGCCTGGTGAGCTGAGGAAAGGGTAAAAAAAAAAATCTGTTATGTCCCAGGCAGGCATAGTATTTGTGATGTACTACCTGTTCCATCTAGTGGATTGAGTGGTGGGGTTTTGGTCTTTTTCTAAGAAAAAAAGTGCTTTACAGTGTGACTTCCTGTGAGTAAATGCTACCATATGTGCTACTTATGTGAGCATTTCAGTCCTGCTACATCAATGCCAAGAGCAATTTCAAACCTATCAGCACTTCATGCTGCTCACAGCTTTAAGTTGTTGACTTTCCTTTGATACAACTGCTAGAAAGTCCTCCAGGAGCTAAAATGCCCTGTCAGCTTAGACACTCTTGGTACACTTTTCTGCCTCTTTACAGTGTCTCAAGTTAGCTTGAACAGAGTGTCACTGATGCCAATTAGTTTTACTAGAATGGAAATGGAATAAAATTCATGCTCTCAGGACTGTCACTTGGGAGAGAACAATGTTGGTCCCCATTCTACCATCATCACAAAGCATCAAGGCACAGCTTCCAGAGTAACTTACCCTTTAAGACTGCAGAGGGGTTTGAAATTTGGAGCCATAGGTGGGGACACAGGACAGTGTAAAATGTGTAAAAACTTACTGTATAAAATGTGTAAGGGACTGTGTTCTTCTGAGCTCACTGCTCTGGAGTGATACAGACACACCCTTCTCTTTTCCTCTTTTCCCCCTGTAGTTTTCCACAGACTTACCTTAAAATGTGCAAATATTTTTATAGGCTTCCATTTAGAGACGTCTGTAATATACCAGTGTAAATTAAGGGAAATAAAGTTCTAAAACCAGTACTTATAACTAACCTACCATTCTCTTACAGGAATGCAGACCAGATGAAAGCATGTTGGAAGATATCTAGCATTTCAGAGAAGTCTGAGAATGGAGGCAAGTTGAACTCTTTTTTTTTTTGCTTTCTTGTACAGAAATTATTTAACAGTAAACAAGTAATCATTTTAGCCTCTATCCCCTCTGATTCCCTTTTACACATTTTCTCATGCTGTATCCTGTTTACTAGTTCACCTTCTTCTCAATCAGTTGCCTCCTGAGAGATTCCATTATGAGTGAGATGTCAAAATATAAATTTAATTATTAGCTATACAAGCGAAAATAATTAAGTACCCTGAAAACAGTAGTTCTAAAATAGAGTTTAGATGGGATAGGAAATTATTACATTCATGCTATTTGGAAGTGAGCAGTTACTCAGATGAAAATAGGTTTAACATATGTCTTTCCACACTTAGATAATTTAAATACATTAGAAGGAGGTAAGTGGAAGAACTAGGGGTAAAAAAAAAGTCCTGAACTTACATATATTATTCTTGACCAACCTTTTGAGTCTTGGTTTTGACCATAATGACTCCAGGAAAAAACTTAATCTATGCACATCTGCTCAGAGTGGTAATTTATACAATATTGCATAAGATACCAGTAGTTGTCCTGCTCAGTGCCTTTCTCTGAGCTGTAGTTGATGTCAGGACTCCTGGAGTCTCTGCAGGTGCAATATTTTTCTGAAGTAGTACAGCAGCCAAAGTATCTCATCCTCAAAGCCTCTGTGCAGAATGCAAAGGAAAAGCCTTTAGTCCTATTAAGAATTTAGTGAAGAGGATTGTGAAATCACATATTTGCCTGTAAATATGACTGATTTCATATAGAAACCACTAGCATGAAAAAAGAAGACAATTTCTATTCCTGCAAAGGCTGCAAAGTTGTGGTTATCATTCAAACAAAATCAGAGAGAATTTTATTGAACACAGGGAGTTACAAAGTCTGGTGTACTTTGTCCTTCACTAACCTCACAGTTCTTTGCTATTTGTCTTCCACTATATTGGATTAGATCTATTTTTTTTTTTCATTTTCCCAAACTCTGGGGCTTTTTTTAAAAGGAAAAATCATACTGAAACACAAATGCAGCCAGATGAAGAGGAACTGTACACCTGCAGAGCAGCACAGAATTGGCTGCTAGTGACCAGTTTGCATCCTGTGTGTTGACAGCAGACTTGCATATATCCCACTGCTTCTGCTGTATTCCTTCTCTTCCCACCATCTTTTTCTCCCCTTTTCTTTGAGTATAAACACATATAGTACTCTCAGTTCAGAAGGGAGTAATACTGTACTGATCTTGCACTTAGAGGAGCAAGGGGAGAACTTGCACAAACACTGTCAAGGTCAGGACAAGTGTCTTCAAGTCTTTTTTCCTGGTGGACAGCATAATAAAATTTTGGGGGTTTTTTATGGTCCAACACATTATGTGATCTGTCAGTGGGAGAGAGATAAAACACAGAACAGACTTTCAAAGCACTTGAATATATGAGTTTCCATACTTAGGGTAGAAAGAATTATTTCCAGATTACAGAAATAAGCCAGACCTACTAAAGAAATTAAATTGATCTTAAGCTAAATTTATCAAGAACAAGCCACTGTGTCAAACAGTTTCTTTTAGTTCCTGCTTTTACCTCAGTAGCATTTCAGTAACTAACTTTCCTTGTAATTTAGCAGTTATTGATAGCAATAGCAAGTTGTTTTGAAGTAAAATTATTCCATTAATTTTAATTTAAATCTCATTTTCCCAGCACACTTTGCAAGAACAAGAAAAGACCTGTTTTAAAACTAGAAATTAGTAGGAATGTGGGGATTTTGAAAATGCATTTCTTTGCCTACAGAAATGTACTTAAAGTAATTTTGAACTATTACTGCTTTATAATAGTATAAAAGTGATGCCACTTCACCACTGTCTCTGAAAAAATCAACTGAAATTTGTGACAAGTATTTAATCAGACTTTGTCTTTAATGGAAATATAGTGATTTGTTTCCTCTGGGTACATTACTGTAGAACTGCATTTCTTCCAATGTTTTTGTTCACACACTTTCACCCAGACAGATCATGACAACTCTTAAATGTTCTGATGTAATTTCAAATCTGCTAGGGAAAAGCAAATATTATCTCCTATCTATCAATCAGGTACCATCTACCACAAGATAGATGGTAGTAGGTACTTGGAGATCAGCTAGCATAAATGATTAAAGGGACCAATCAGACAATCAGTAAGTAGTAAGTGTGGGTACCAGGCTGATACCCACATTTTGGATAATCTTGCAGAAATTTACATTGTTTCTCTTTAAATCATTCACTAGTCATTGTCTTAAACAGACTATTTGAAAAAACAGACTTGTACTCTTACCTCTTTTGAATGTGTATCTAGGGCTGCTACTGGGAATAGATCTCAAAGGTCACCATGTTAGTTTTACTTCATACTACTAAACATTTGGACAGTGTTCTTGCAAAACAATCAGCTTCTTAGTTTTGTTGTTCTTATAGGTTCTGGATCCCTCAGGGCAAAATTTGAGCTTTCAGGAGGACCCAGTAAACCAGCAACACTTGCAGTGCAATTCATCAGTGAAGGAAGCACCCTTTCAGGAGCAGATGTGGAACTTGTTGGCACTGGCTATCGGCTTTCCCTTCTTAAGAAGAGATTTGCCACTGGTAAGACATTGCCACACTTGTATATTCAAATTAATTTATATATTCTCTAGTATTAAATTCTAGAATATGAAACTGTTAAATGAGTGATGTATAAATAGTTATTCTTTATTGAAACCTTTCTGATAAGTCAGTTTGGTTTTCCGTAGTTATTCAGACTGCTCCAAGGAAAATATTGACAAAATCTGGTGTATCTACTGACTGCAAAAAACTTTCCTTTGTTTTTCAGGACGGTATATGGCAGACTGTTGATGTACCTGTGGAAGTCGTCGGATCAGGAGTGCAAGAAACACACTCTGCCCTCTCTACTTTTCAAACACTATTTTAACATGCATTAATTTTTCCAAAATATTGACCTACTTTGAGGCTAAACTACAGAAAGTAAATGCACTTTTAAGAGTCATTTTGAAAACTTTTTATTACTTTACAATAGCACTGAAGTTAACTTCAACACTGTCTGTAAATGATCAACTACAATACTAGGGAAAATCTGATGAAAAATTAGTAACTTTATATAGATGAAGTCAAAATAGGAATCCACAGTTGTAATGGAAGTATGAAATTTTATGTTGTACTGTAAACATTAAACCTAAAATGTAGGAGAGCTAGTAAGAAATATTTGAGCTTTTCGTAAGTAATACTCATTTTTCAGATTCTTTAATTGCCAGCGTTTAATTGACAGTTTATAAAGAAAGCAGAGGCTAAGTCTCATGTAGTTCTTCTTTTCATTCATACCACAAGACCAGCTGAGTTAGAGAAGTATAAAAGTAACTTGATGCCCATGGATCATTATTAAAATGTAAGTTGTTTTATATCGGGATTTTTTTTTTTTTTTACTAAGTGCAATGTCTTAAAAATTGCAAAACACAGCAGAGATTTACTTCTGCAGTTAGTAAAATTTTTTGGGCCTTGTGATTGTTTGAGTTAATGCAGTAGATTTAATTTATTTTTATATTAATTGCAAAGCATTTGTGCCTTTCAAAAAAGCCTGTGCCTATCCAATTTGATACTCACGTGCCTCACTTCCTTTTCAAAGTTTGGCTCTTCATCAAGAAAGCATGGTGTTTGTATTATATACACAACTTTATAAAAATTCTTTTAACCGCAATTTATTTAGAAGACAGGTTTGCAAAAACTACAGTTTGTTTTAAAAGAAATTTAAAACACCTAATTACTTCCTCAAGGAATAATTGCAATTAAATGTGGCTTTAATAAAGGGAGCTGCATCATGCAGGACTTGGTAACTTTTTCATTAAGTAATTTTAATGTCACCAAAGAGGAGAATCTGAAAAATCAGTGAAGATAGGAAAAACAAACTTCTAAAAGCAAACAGCATGACTCTTTGCTTTAGCTAAAAGTCTTCAGACCTTGAGTGCTTTTGGGGATGTGTGATGTGAATGTACACATAGTACTTCAGGATATTTTATGGCTGCAGGATGACAAATCCTGTCATGTGTTCATTTTTTTTATAACTACCAATGTTAATATTTGTATTGTAATCTAATCTGCTTGCTACAGCCTAAGCATGGGGATGTGACACTTCAGTAACAATTTTTTAAAGCTAGTCACTAATTTAGAAAATTTTATATGTATTTGTATTACCAAGTTGGTTTTTTGTAATGTTGAAATCATAAGCATTGGGGCAAAATAATTCAATAACCTGCGTGTGGCAATTTCAAATGAACATTTAGCATACCAGCATCTATTTCAAATTCTCTTTTAAAACAGTAAAATATGCTTGATTTAATTCATGCAAAGTCAGTAATGAATTGGACTGCTGAAGCTTTAGAATAAATTATGCCTTTATAGAAGCTGCGTAAATTGTCGTGTACACTAGACACTTTTGCCAGTGAGAGTTTCATTGTTAGTACTGAGAACATAGTGTACTGTAGATTTGATTGGAAGACTATATTTGGCCCCTATATTTTGCTAATCTTATTGATGATAAATTTACAACTCATAAAATGGTAGTCTTTTGATTGGAATTTTAATTGTAACCTGCTTTACAATCAGACTGATTGACACAACAATATTTTATTAATGGAAACCCAAACCTATTATTGCTATTTTTGATCAAGTATTACATTAATTTCTAAGTTAAATGAAGTAGTTAATGTTTCAGCACTTTTAAACTAGCCTTCATTCAGATGTTTTTCATACATTTGCATTGGGTGCAGNTCAGTAATGAATTGGACTGCTGAAGCTTTAGAATAAATTATGCCTTTATAGAAGCTGCGTAAATTGTCGTGTACACTAGACACTTTTGCCAGTGAGAGTTTCATTGTTAGTACTGAGAACATAGNAATATCCCTTTTAGCTGCCTCCTAAGAAAATTAATTTGTAAACACAACTCTAAAGGATCTGAATTTTTATGAATTGTTACTACGTTAGACTGTAAATTAGAGCATACAATTTTATCTTTCAAAAATTGTAAATACTCTGAATTTTCATAAAATGTAAATTTTAAAATTTGCACCCATAATAAACATGTAATATATAATTTAAGTACTGATTTATATTGCCTGTACTTCTGCAGTTAAGTTCCACACATCATCTAAGCAATAAGGTAATAGAGCAAAACCATGCCTGTGTTGAACATTTGAAGAGGTTGACTTTTAGGTGATAAAGAGTAGAGATCACTATGAATTATTTTGTGTATTTAAAATCATCACAGAGAAGGTTGATGAAAAGACGACTTTTCAAAAACATTTTATCTTTACTAAACTGGAATGTCTGAGATGTCTGTAGTGCCCTATGCCTTTGCTAAATTGATTCACTTCACTAAAAAATTACATTAGGCAAAACTGTGGATATGTTTATGAGAAACATCTTGACTTGTGGACACGAGCTGCTGTCTGTAAATAGTGCTATCAAATGCTGTACATTATGTCTTCATTAATAAGCCTATATCTTGTTGTGTGCACAGGAAAAGAATTAGTGACAAGATTAAAGTAACTCTTTGTGATTTCTAATGTTCCACCAGTGAAAAAGAGTAGACAATTTAGTACTTCTTCAGCAGTCTGTATGGTTTAGTCCTTCTAAGCCTTGAGCACAGAACAGTTGAAACTGAACAAATGTTTTTGAATCTGTTTGTTTCCTAGTAACCCCAAGGCCTGTAGAAGCTTAGTAATGACTTATTAAATTCACTTTCTCAGCTGGTTGGATACCAGTGCAATAGAGGTACCATTCTTGTCATGCAGGAAAGCAATAGTTCAAGGGCTTGATTCTTATCTTCTGCTGGCAGGCAGGAATGAAGGACACAAGTGCTTAGTGGTCAGACTGAATGGTCCATCTAACACAGTAGTCTGGTCTTCAACACTGGCCAAAACAGGCTAGAGCCTTGGAGAGCTAATGTGTCATTTGCCTTCTGCTCCCCCAGTGTCTCTTTCATTGGTCAGGGATGTAAAAAGGTGCTGTTAACTTCTTCAGGTATTCATTGAACCTACAGTGCAACAGATCTGACCGAGGCTGCTCTGGCATATCTGTTAACACTTGACTTGTACCCATGGACTGCTCACAACTGCTGCAAACTGGATCACTACTGTCCAAGCAGGTTTGTGATTATCTAAGTACACGATCAGGCAGTTTTTCAGGGAAACCTATCTCTACCCCTGCCAAATAAAATTTATATTGGGAATTTGAAGGAGCTAAGGTATTTGATTATGAACTGGAACAGCATGCAAGTTATAACTGATGAGTTTTGCTATCTAACTAAAAAGCAAGGTCTTGCATCATGGCAAAAAGGATTACATTTCAAGTCTTGTATGTTTGCAAAGCTTAAGATACACAGAGGTCAAGATGCCTATCTTTAGTTTTGCAATTGCTAGATAATTAGTTTCCATTTCATTTGTTATGAAAGGGAAATAATACTTAAGAGCATGCAAGAAAAAAAGTCAGGAATTCCTCCAAGCATAGCATAAGCTAAAAACAGTTCAAAGTACTAAAGCATCAGATAGCATATCCACTGTTGAGGTAACCTTGATTGGACTGATTACAAAGTCTCTCAACTGAAAACATAATTTTAATCTTTAATTCTATATATTATTACACCAGTAAGTCCTCAGCCCACTTTGACCTCCATGTTTATTGACATGCTGATTTTTGGATTCTCTCTTAGCTCATTCAATAACCAATATAATGCATACAGTCTTAAAAGAATAAAATCTTAAAATATGAGAGCCCTCTTCTGGATTACTTATTGAACATTTAATACTCTAATTCTTCATTTTCTGTAACTGCTTTGTTTTCACTTCCTTTGGAATCAATTGTTTTTTGTTTTTAAATATGGGATGGCTATTTTAATTACTGTAACCTAAAATATTGGTTTTGTTTGCCATTGTCCCAGCTGAATTTATTTTTAAAGATCTTATTCTGTAACTTAGTTATTATTACTCAGGAGGTTTTTTAAAAAGTTAATAATCATAAGCCATAAATCATGCCAATTTCACTACTCTGATTATTTAACTTTTCCTTTTATCATGTCCCAACCTGTCTTCTAGAAGTTCTCAGTTCTTAAGTCATGTTTTCTGCTCCAGAAAGTTACCAGTGGTAATGTGTTCAGCAATGACTCAAATCTTTCTCCACCCTGGTGAAGGAAGCAGCCCATTTTTATAATAATAGCTGATTCTCCCCTCCAGATGTCCCCTTCTGCTTTGCTATTTGATAAGCTCCTTATATAATACCACAGCCTTCCCTTCTGTTTCCCTCTCTTGTCATTGGTAGGTTATATGAATAGTCATCCCTAATACTGAAATGTTAAGGCTGCCCCAGTGTTAGTACTGATGACATTGCATCCAGGTTAGATGCACCAATGCCACCTGGCTTGGAAGAAAACCAAAACCCAAAAGCAAAAGCCCAAAAACTGTTGTTTACCCTCCACCTGTGTTGAACTCTCTCCCTCTGGCACCTTACAGGACCATGGATTTAGAGTATCAAAGACAGAACAGACAGAACTTTCAGCCCCTAAGAACCTGACCTCATTCTTCAATGCAAGTTTCTCCTTCACAGGTGAGAATGCCTTGGCCTGTGTGCTGAGTCCCTTCTCACTTTTGAGCAGATTGGCAGCACACTCTTTAAATGCCTGGGTATGTGAGTACAGGAGGAGTGTTGTTGTCTGTGATCTGCCATCTCTGCAGCTGACACCCCTCTGAATTTGACTAGACTAGAAACTGCTACTGTTTCTACTTGGCTAGAAACAGTAGACTGGATGTCTGCTTCTAGTCAGATTACAGAATAAATTTAGTTTTATTTCAGGACTAAAATGCAGAAGATTTCTCAATGTAAAAACTATGTCTTGTACATCTAGCACAAGAAAGTCAGTCCTCAGATGACCCCTGTTAGTCTGGCATAATTTCTCAAAACAGTATAGAGGCAGCATAGAGCAAACACTACACTTACAGGAGAAAGAATAATGAAATTACAGGGAAAAATGAATGTGGGCTCAAGTGTTCCCTACAGTTTAAGGGGAAGGATATGTATTTGCCACAACTTTTCCATAGAGGAGTTGAAATTTTTAAAAAAATTTAGGACGATAGGCCACTAGAGCTACTTTCTTGGCATTTTGCAAGATACTTGGAAAGACCATCAAACTTCTCAAAATAGAAGTTGTATCTTTAATATGATGGGAGAACATGTAGGTTGTCTACTCTGTCCACCTAGCTATGAGTTAGAACTTGTCACTACTGCACTCACCTAAGTACCAGCCTTTGCTTACAGGAAATAATAAGTTTCCCAGTGAGAGCAATATGGAACCTGTGCCCCCATTTTCCTCTGCTATGACCTTTCCAGATTGCTTACAGTGCTCCCCAAGGGATGCCACAAAAACTCACATTAGAATTCAAGAGGTTTTTGGCAAATAGCATTTTCTAGTCATTCCTCCAAGTGATTCTCCAGCTCAAAACAGTGCTACAGTAACATGGATTTGATAAAGAAGTGTGAAACCATAATCTGTGTTTCAGAAAGGAGTTCATCCCTCATGTAAGCACCATCAGTGCAGTCTCTGGCTTTTCATGCTACTGACGGTTAGGAAAAACCAGCTGTTGTCACAAGTTGTAAAAGAAGCTTTCAAAAAAATGTTACACTGTTCTTGAAGTGGTAACATCAGCTTAGAAGAAAAAATGTTCTGTTTTACCTGTTAAAGAGTCCTTCTGGGTCCAGGAACATAGACTTACCTACACCTGCTGTCTACGTCATCAATAAAGGTGTTTGTACCAGCACACAGCAGGAGCAGTGGTATCCAGAAGACATGTTCACTATTTCAACTACTGATAACAGTCTACAGTTGCCATTATTTTAGTCTGTGGAGCAAAAAGACCTTGTTTGTATGAGAAGCAGCACCAGTGTCCTCCCATGTCCTCTTCACAGAAGCTGTAGTCACAGCATATGGTGCCATACACAACAATGTGTTGTGAACAGAAGACAGATTTCTGCATCAATTCCCACATTTTCCCTGTAAAAGCTAAGTGGTAACTTGCAATCTCCTGCTACTCCATTCAGTGATCTTTTCAGTTCTTTTTTTTCTGGAATTGTAAAAGCAGTAGAATATTGTTAAGACCTTGGTTGGTGTTTGTAAGGAACAATACCTTACTCATCTGTTCTGTCAAAGATTGGTTATACAGTTGTTTTAAAATTCTTTTTAAGTCTCTTTTGGACACTTGCCTTTAGTTAAAGGATCTTCTATTCTCTTCAACATTTAAAAGTGTTCCAAACTTGTTCCACCTCCATTAAAGCTGAGGAAGCCCTTCTTTTTCTCTCTCCCAGCGAGGTAGGTGTTTTAGTGGTTATTGCTGCCACTACCTATATTTAAAGACTTGTGAATTGTATGTTTACAACAGATACACAATCAGATCTAACCAGATATTTGCAAGTAATGACTCAAATGAGTATTAGATCACATCAGGTCTGTCTTTCATTGTTCTCCATAGATGTTGCTGGCTCTACAGAGAATACTGTTGGCATATACTCCACTGTCATCTCTGTAACCCAACTATGGTACTAGTAACAATCGGGTCAAGGTGAGGAATATATAAAAATAGTGTGGGATTATTGCTATGGTGAAGAAACTGATGTAAGCCTCATGAAAAAATGCACACTGCATCAGACCTCCTTGCTGTAGTCAGTATTTACTTCTAAATAAGAAAAACACACAGCTGCTGGTAGGGATCTTATTGGAACTACTTACAGTCTGCTTGCACCTTGGTTTACAGAGATACTGTTAGCTTTCAAGGGGTCTTCTGTCAGCCACGTCTAATCTTGGGGAACCCCTTTGGAACACTTTCCTGAGTCAAGAAATTCAGTGCTCTTGTACAGCAAGTTGTTTTCTTCTAGGAAGGTCTTATTCTGCAGAAGCTGCCACACTTGCTGGCTGTCAGCAGATTATGGGCAATTCATTTATTGTGCCAGAATGAGCTCAAAAGTCGGGGTGGGAGCATAGCAGTTGTGGAAAGAAACAAACATAAATGAAACACTCTCTGATGCAGTTGACAAACAAAGAATCATAAACGACCCCTCATCTTAAGTTGCCTACGTGAACTGTACAACTAACCATTAGTGACAACCAAGCCAAAATTACTTGATTGCATTTGTTAGTAAATGGATTCAAGTAGTATGGCCAGGTGCTGCTACAAATGGTCAACTTCTAGATTTTGGATATGCTCATAGAGCAGTAATTCCTTAATTGAGATGCCTACCGTAATTAAACACAACCCAGCTGGTTTCCACTACAGCTTCATGATGAGCCAGTTTCCTCAATAGTTCAATATTGTCACAAGGCATGGGCCAAGCTTCACCCAACATCCCTTGTATCAGCTCCGTACCACCTCGGTACATATCTGCTTGTGATTCAACTCACCAACCAAACACAAGTCAAAGCCAGAAAACAAGAAAATTCTGTTCTAAGTTAAGCCAACTGAACCAACCTGCTGGAGGATCTGGCAAATAGGGATTCCTGACCTAGGGGTAGAGATGGGATAGGGAATGAGATCTCCCAGTTTAGACAACAACACATCACCAGCCCAGGCCACCTGTTCACTAAACCACAGTCAGAGATGGGAACTAAGCCACTGGCTCCAATGACATAAGGGAAGGCTTCTCTTAATAGTGGCTTTAAATCCTGAAATTATAAACAAGATTAATAAGAAAAGCAAATTAAACACACGGGTAGGAAAGTCCATGGAGATAGTTTGACGGAGAGAGATAAATAGGTGTTTGCTACAAAAAATGGACGTTTTCAAAAAACTGGAGGTTTTAAACATTTTGTTTTCAGTAAACCAAACTGAAACTCTTCAAGCTGGAAAACAGAGATGAGAGACTGCTATGACAGGTCTGTAAAACCACATATGGCAGGAAGAAATGGGGGAAAACTGCCTGCCCATTATGCTCATTTCTAACTAACTCTCTTAACTTGGAATCTGGGAATTCCACCAGGGATAGGCTTCCCTTGTCTGTAATCCCTCATAACTGAGCACGTTTCTGCAGCAAGGTGAGAGGGCTGCCAACAGAAGTCATGGAAACACCGAGAGTGCCAGTTTGGAGGCTTCAGGGTGACTTTTGCATGAGAAGCCATTTTGAACCTACTGCCAGTTCTAGGGTTCTCCATGCATCCTGAAATTTGGGTACTTCATCCATCACTCCTGAAATCAGAATTAAGGCAGAATCACATTCATCCAAGAATTTGCTGACGGCAAAAACTTTTGTCTCTGAGCTTCTCCAGCAACTATGTGTACCTGGACCATCATCAGTTGAGCACAGCCAGTAACATTTGTTTGGAGGACGGTGGCACTGACTATATCCTGTCATTTTAGTACCATGCAGGAATTCACTGAGTGGTGAACATGGAGCATGGGTCACTGAATGCATCAGCAGCCTTAAAGGCACTCAACTATCTCTCTGGCACTTGGGTGCCTGAGTTACCTCTCCCATCCCTGAGGAGGTCTACAGGAATACTCAGTGGTAAAACCCAAGGCAATGCAAGGCATCATTTGGAACTGATTGTATCCCACAACTTGGTGTGCCTTGTGCCCTTGGAAGCCAGGTCAGACACTCCTGTTGTGGTGTCAACTTGATCTGGAAGGAACTCTCGTGTCTGAAAGGGCACACAAAAGGCAGGTACAGCACCACACACTTCAGTGCCTTTGTCTTCTCCTCCACATCCTTCATGTACAGCATCAGGAAGGCAGGGCACCACCTGCTGCAATAGGTGGAGTCAAGTGTTGCTGGTCCTGCCCAGATATAGAGTGGTTCCATTCAGGAACTTGAGGGCCTGACAAGGAGTCCAAAACACACTGATGCTTGTCAGTAGTGTTCATCTCACAGCTATAACCACAGCATGCACTGCATGGTGCTGCAAGGAAATGGCAAAGGTGGGGCATAAGCACTACGTCCCACATACAAAACACTGAATCATTTTATTTATAACCCAGCAGTAACACTCAGCAACCTCCTGTACTTTAAAAAAAAAGGAAAAGGAAAAAAATCTGTTTCTTGCGTTCTGTAATCAACAACTTTTACCTAGAAACTAGTTAGCAGCAAACTCTGACTGATTCCAATCTGCAGCTCACAACAAAAAATGCAATTTTTATTCTGTGAGAACCTACATTTTAATTGACAGGTTTCAGTCTACCAGTTCTTTCTGATTTTTTTATTCTTAATTACACAGAAGTCCCATAAATCCTGAGAACGTGCACAAGAAATAGAAAGCAATCAGAAGTTTGGTAGTGCTGAACACCACAGGCAGTCCTCTGCCAGAACATAAAATGTAGTTATAAATCTACAAAACTCAGCAATGTTTTAGGGGAGTTGGAGAAAATAGTGTGCAGTGACTGAATGTGGATCCTTGTCACAGGGCACCTTTGTTTAAGAATGTTGAGATTCTTTACTATGATTTGCTTTCTGTTTATCACAGCTCGTTACACAAAGCACTGGCATTTTTTTACCATTATTCAAGATATAACATCAATAAATTTACAAAACGTTCCACTCCTCTCCAAAGAATCCTGCAAGTTCTCTGGTAGCACCTGGTGAACATCAACTTATTCCAGCCAAGTCCGAGGGGAGCCCTGTGAAACCTAATGTTCATTAGGAACTTCACAGAGATGAATACCTTCCTGAATAAAAAGAACATGCACACCCTTTTCTTGGGGATTTTCATTAGAACAGTCTTGTCAGAAGAGCTAAGGAACTTTTTCTTGGCTGATCTTCCTCAGTCTAAAGAGAATCTTA
Organism: Illadopsis cleaveri; assembly: GCA_013399915.1. NCBI lineage: Eukaryota > Metazoa > Chordata > Aves > Passeriformes > Timaliidae > Illadopsis > Illadopsis cleaveri. The sequence continues at coordinate 54,879 of VXBB01007651.1, read as the reverse complement.
AACCATGTATGGGACAGAGACAGTGACTTTCCAAATCTTTTTGTGAAACAGTAAGTTGGAGCTTTGAGGTACACGGGTGTCTAGGTTTGCTGCTTCTGAACACCTTCTCCTTACTATTCACTGCTGGGATTCACTGAGTCATTAACCCTCCTCCAATGCTCTTTAAAGATTCTGCACTTAACCTCTAAACAGTTATACTGGAAAAAATACTCAATGGAGTATTTTACCATAAAAACAAAGATGAGATTTTTGCTCTTGGACGAAGCAAGGATCAGGTTAGGACTCTGAAACATCTAAAAGATCTTGACAGACTGGTCAACAACAGAATAAGAAAGAAGGAAAATTATTTATGATGAACAAAAAAAGCATAAGGCTGAGATTCTACCCAAGATACAACTCTAATTAGTTAAATAATCTCATGATTGTCATACCTACTCTTAATCTTAGTACTCAAGAAGGCAAAGATATGGATCTGACATGCAACACAATAAGGGTTTGCCTTACCCTGATAGTACCAACCAGAGAGAGCTGTGGACTGATCTATCTTCTAATACACTCATATCACAGCTGCTCCTCAATGCTCCAGCTGTGAAAAAACCCAAACATTAACTAAAAACAAACAAACCAACCAAAACAACCAATCCATTTTCATTTTACAAACAGCCAGCAAACAAGTCAGGATGTGTAGGACCAGACCTGATGACCCACTGCAATCCTGCTGCTGACAACCCTGGCAGCATGAACCTCACTTCAGAGGCCCACTCTNCTTTTTGAGTCTTCTCTAATGGATAAGAAATTGTAGTCCAAATTCAAGTCAGCATCTCTACAGGCATCTCTTTTGTTTTAAAAGTTGTAAGTTCAAAGGTGAGAAACAGCATTTTCTTGTAAATTTTACCACCTGCACATCAGCCCGTAGGCTGATGAGAGCTGTGTATATGGAGGAAGTTAAGAGGAAGGTGCTAAAAGGATTTGTTTCTGTGCATGCACTCATTCATTCTTTCTTTTTAGTTTGACTCCAAGCTCTCTAGTTTTCTGCCTTTAATTATAAAAAACCAAAAATGTTTAACTTCCACTGTATTATGAGATCCGTACTAGCTGGAAATGCCAGAATTGGTAAAAACAAAGAGTGAGAAAGAAAAGTATTCAGTAAATATTTTGCCACATCTCTTAAGGGCTATCTAGATCATGTAGTCACATGGTGAAAATACTTTGCAATCTAAGAGTATCTAAAGAGAGATATTAATACATCATCTACTAAAGCTAAATATTTTTAAACAAGCATATCAGATAAACAACTTCCAAGAATTTAGGAAGTTGAATAAGCCATACTATGGATCATTAATTTTTATTTCAGTGATTCTCAAATACTGGAATGGATTAGAAGATTAAAAGAAAGATAACACTATTACAGAAAAAAAAAAAAGAGAGAGAGAAAAAAAAAAGAAAAGGTGCCAATCCAAATAACTGTAATATAGAACTTAGTGAGAAAATTAAACATTCAAGATAATTAGTGTCAATCATGGATGTACCAAATAAAGGTCTTAAACTAATTTAGGATTAGGTTGAAAATCTGGATCATAAGAATAATGGGGTCAAAGGAAAAAAGGATTTATGTAATATGCCTGATTTAGAAATACACAATATTGGATTTATAACTAGAGCAATGCAAGAACATAATTTAAAAATTAGTCTTAAGATGTAACTGAAGAGGGAATCAGCTTTAAACACCATTGTGGTGGACTCCTACAGACTTCATAATACCTAATATTTTTCCAATTACTGATGTTAAAAAAACCTGAAGCTTTGCAGATGACAAAAATAAGCTAGGTCTCAAGTGCAGTTTTTAACCACTTCACTATCATCCAAAATGGCAGGAGGATGCTATAGTATCAAATAAGTAGGGACAAAATAAAATCCCTTTGGCATAACCAAGGACTTTCCTGAACTATTCTTAAAAAGTCATCCAGCACTGGATCTTGTGAAAAATCTGCAGATCTTCATGGGATCACAGAGGATCTGAGGCTAGAGAAAACTGAATATCATCTAGCCAGTTCCCAGGCTCAAAGCAGGGACAAAGACCTAAAGTTTTACCAAACTTCCTGCAATTCCACCCATGTTTTCCTACATCTATGATAGATCATATGAGACCCTTAAACACAATTAAGATGTCTGATATGATTCAGGCACATATTATGCACCAAGTCAAATGTTCTTATCCCTCCAATAAGAGCTCTACCACAAAGCTGAATTCTGTACATTATAATATAGTAATGTACTGTGCAGAGAAGACACAAACCTTGGTGGAGCAGTCTCCTAGGCACCTTCCTCTTATGTTTCTGAAATCTTTCCTCAGCTAATCCAAGATGTATCAGTGATTCCCTGTCTGGAGTATAGTACAAAAAGGGAAATGGACTGTCTGTCAGAAAAAAAGATATGATCAATATTCAGAAATTCTTCATGGCACATAGACCAATCCTTTCCCTTTCTCTCTGTCTCAAGGCTTTCAGATATTACTTCTGGCTACAAGTTTCCTGAATAAGTAAGAGAAATCTGAGTTTGAGAGAATTCAACAACCTGTAGCACCCCACAGACATTTAATATCTTTTAACATTGGGAAGCAAGTAGTTTAGGTGTGTGGCAGCAGCATCCCATAGGTACTGTTAGTTACAGAAAGGCTTTCAGCTCCAGTGCCTGGGTACAGACATGCACCTGCAACACATAAGAAGAAACAATAACCTGCCTTACTTCTGGGATGATGAATTACTCAATATGGGAAAACAAGCTTTGAGAAATTAAATATCATCATCCAAAACAGCAAAATAAATAGATAAAGTAAGCCAAATNGCTGTGGGACTTGCAAAACCAGTGGAATAGAACACCAGCAATTTGAATCTATTTTTTACTGTCTAAGCCTAAGGAGTTACTTCATGTCAGCTGATAAGAACCTAGGTAGAAAAACAGTATTCCGTGTATGGCAAAAGCCATTTCTGATTGCCAGAAAAAAGAGTTTTCAGAAGCTTTCCCCATGTCCTGTA
>VXBB01007651.1:17501-35162 GCA_013399915.1 Illadopsis cleaveri | reverse complement strand
AATTCCTGACCCAGGTGATAGGCAGACCTGCCAGAAGGAATGTCTTACAGGATCTGCTGGTCACCAGGGCAAGTGAGCTCACTGGGACTCCAAGACTGGAGGCAGCCTGGGCTGCAGGGATCATGTACTGGGGGAGTGTGCAGTCCTGAGGGAGAGGGGGTGGGTAAGGAGTAAAAGTCTGGCTCTTGAACTTTAGGAAAGCAGACTTAAGAGTCCCTTGGGAACCCAGTCGGTGGGATTCCCTGAGAGATTGCCCTCAGGGACAAGGGAATAAAGAGAACTGGCGGATCTTTAAGGAGCTCCTGGCAATCCCCAGGACCAAGAAATCAGACAAGGAGGGCAAGATACTGGCATGGCTGAGCAGGAACTTACTGGTCAAAATGAAGGGAAAGAAGCAAATGCACAGGCAGTGGAAACCAGGACAGGAAACTTAGGAAGAATTTAGAGATGAAGTACAGTTGTGTAGGGGAGATGGTGAGGAAGACCAAGGCAAAACTGGAACTGAACCTGGCAAGGGACACAAAGAATAACAGGAAGTGCTTCTGCAGTACAGTTCTACAGTACATTAACCAGAAATGGAAGGTCAAAGAAAGGATATCCTCAATGAACAATGGCTGGAAAAGTGGTGACAGAAACCACCAACATAGGCAATGTGTATCCCCTGCCATATTTGGGATCTTCAACCTTGACACTCTTATGAACAATGAAGCCATTGCTTCTCTTTCATGGAAGTGCTCAGGAAGCAATTTGCACTAGTCAGGATGCCCTGACAGTCACATCCAGAGGGAGTGGTTAGNCCTGGAGTACCTCTCCTGTAAGGAAAGGCTAGGAGAATTGGGTTTGCTCAGCCTATAAAAAAGAAGGCTTCAGGGTAAACTAATTGCAGCCTTCCAATACCTGAAGGGAGCCTACAAGAAAGATGGAGAGGGACACTTTAGAAGAGCATGTAGTGACCGGNGTCAGGATGCCCTGACAGTCACATCCAGAGGGAGTGGTTAGTGGCTCAGAGTCCCAATGGACTTCAGTGACAAATGGTGTCCCTCAGGCATCTATATTCAGACCAGTGTTATTTAATATCTTCATTAATGACATACACAATTGGATTTGCAGATGACACCAAGCTGAGTGGTGCTGTTGTCAGACTTGAAGTATGGAATGCTATCCAGTGGGATCTGGACAAGATGGAGAAGTGGGTCTGTGGTAACCTCATGTGTTTTAACAAGGCCAGGTGCTAANTCTAGTGAAAGATGTCCCTGTCCAAGGCATGGGAGGTTGGAAATAGATAAACTTTAACATCCCTTCCAACTTCTGCGATTCTGTGGTCCAGTTTTGGGTCCTTCTCAATGAGAAAGACACTGAGGTTCTGGAGTGTGACAAAAGAAGATCAGCACAGCTGGTGAAGCACAAGTCATGTGAGGAGTTGCTGAGAGAGCTGGAGTTTTTCAGTCTTGAGAAAAGGAGACTTGACCTTATTGTTCTCTTCAGTTGCTGGAAAGGAGATTGTGGCAAGATAGGGATTGGCCTCTTTTGCTAGATAACAAATGACTGGGCAAGAGGAAATGGCCATCAGCTGTGCCAGGAAAGGTTTATCTTAGTTATTAGGAAGGGTTTTTTGTAGGGAGGTTTGTAAAGCATTGGAACGGGCTGCTCAGGAAAGTGGTGGAGTCACCATCCCTGGAACTGTTTGAAAATCGTGTGGGTATGATTTAATACCTGTGTGAATTTCTCTATCTTGTGAACATGTACACACAGAGGCAATTTGTTGGGATAGTATCTAGTGGAGTGCATAAAACACCTCAGGCTTGATACAGAACCTGGAAACAGCACCAGAAATTTCTTGTGGTGTTTTCTGCTGGGGATGCTCTAGCTGTTGCCCTTCCATGCTTCCCAATGTCCTCACAGAGACCCACTTAGCTGACACTACCTCTGGGTGTTTCACTCAATGCTGCTCTCCCGTGGCTCAGCACTTGCTGGCAGTCAGGGCATCTTGACTAGTGCAAATTGCTTCCCAAGCACTTCCATGGAAGAGAAGCAATGGGCTCCTTGTTCCTAACGGTGCCATGATTGAAGGTCCCAAATATGGCAGGGGCCACGCATTTCCTGAGTTGGTGGCTACTGGACAAAGGTGATTTGCCTCTTTGATCCATTGCTCAATGTTCTGTCAGCAAGCACTGTGCTGCATCCTGTGCTGGATGAGAGAGCTATTAATAAGCTGAGTCATGGTCTCATCCCAGAATTGCTTTGCATTTTTCCTGCAATCTGTTATGTAGCACCTCAGCATTTGTCTTGTAGTATTTCTCTCTCCTTTGAAAAGCCTCACACACCAGTAACAACATTGAAGAAGAGGTGACTGTGCTCTGTATTTGTGCTCCTCACTCAGTATTGATATGGATACAGATGTATGTACAAAGCAGGAGTCAGCTCTGGGAATGAATCATGAGGAGCAAGGAGTTCTTCCCTTTCCTTGGGAAGCAGCTGAAGCAATATGCTGAGGGCCACCTCCAAGGTGAGATGAGCAAAGTACCAGGAGAATATGTTCAGAAGAACCAGAAGAATTGGTTCAGCCAATTTTGATCCAGCTATGATGGTTAGAGGAGGACAAGGAGTCCTTGGCTGCTCACTTTGAATGTCACTGGGAAATTTGCAGTCTGGTCATGTCCAGTTGCTTCTGTTTCTTCAGCTCCGAGTGGGAATACGACTCCTTATGTCTGTCATGGGTTGCTAGAATGCCTAATAAAAGTTTGGTTGCCTTTCATGTAAGATCTCAAAAGGCTAGGGATTGTGATGTTTTTGATGCAGTTCTAAGTCTAGTCTAGTAACTGTCTTTCATAGAGGAAGGGGGCTGTGTATGTGATACACTACAAAAGGAAGATATATTAGAAGCTAAGGATCAGAAGAAGATTTAAGATTTAAGATTGTGAAACAGTGCAGCCAGAAGCAGCTAATACCCATAAGCCAGGCTGATGATCTGAAAGGTTAGAAAGGAGCTTGTTTTGCTCTTCCCCTCTGAAATTATAGAATTTTCATACAAGTCATAACGTAGCCCACAGAATGAAATCCTAATGCTTATGCAAGTTCTTTGCTTCAGGGATTTTTAGGAAGTGTGTGCATACATGTATGTTTATGTAAATCAAGTCAAATTTCACTCACTGTAGATAAATTAATTATGCTAATACATAGTTTTGTGTTTTATAGAGCACAGCTTGCTGATGATGAAAGAACAGTTGCTGTTAGAGACTATGAATCCATATATACAATTTCTGGAAGCAGCTCACCTTCAGATATTTTACCAATGCTATACCTTTCTTCTGAATCACCACCAAAATATGAAGAAAAAGCATCAATAACAAATAATGAATATTCGCCGTCTTCTTCCTCATCTTTTTCATCTATTTCCTTAGCCACATCTGACACCAGCTCGTAAAGGACTGACAGTTCACTTAATTTTTAATTAAAATGTACACAGAGATTTACAATTTTTGAATTTATTTACATTTTATAATAAAAGCAATAATGTTGGCTGTGTCTAATTTTTCATCAGGAAGAACAAACGATGACCTTGGATTTCAAGAAATATTAGAGAAGGCTGGGCCTCTGCTAAAGTAGTCTGAAGGGAGTTCACTGCAAGAATATCAAACACCCATCTTGTTCTGTTACAGCTTCAGTTTCTATTTAGAGCTGTTCTTTTTATAATGAAGCCACTAAGTAGAAACCAACTTTTTTGATTATTTTAATTAAATCTGTTTGGAGTTTCAAAGAAAGAAACAATTAGGAAGTGTTTTTATTTCTATTTTTGCATGACTTTTGTGGAAAATGCTTGTTTGCAAGGTTATGGCCTTTACAATTACTTGGGGAGCATTCACATGTAGGGATGTTAAGGTTGGTACCAAAGATGCTATGAAGAGGTTCAATGGTTACCTTTTTTCTGCCTGGTGACAAACACTCCATATTTAGACTATCTCTGGTCCTTATGTAAGTATAATCCCTATGAAAATCAGTTTTAGCTGCAGTTAAGAGCCCAAAGGCAGCCCTGAGGACAGTTAATAGGCTAACAGTTTAGCTGTGGTAATGACTGGTTTCAGGGGGATTATTCTGCTGTTTTATATCATCATTCATGGATTATACATGGAGTGCTTATTGTGTGAGAGTGAGCACCACAAAGCAATGGTATCTTTGAGGTGCAGACATTGCTTATCAGCAGATGCAGGAGAGGCAGTTTTGTGGAAACCTGTTCAACAAAGGTTTTTATCTGACACAGCACTCGACAGACCCTTCAGAAATACAACCCTCTCAGGTCTTTCATCCTGCTGTAACCCCAGGGTAGTGGTAGTGGCCTACCTTCAGGATGGAGGTTCTAATTTTTTGTGTTTGTTTGCACCTGATCCCAAACTGAAGGATTAGCTTGTAGTAGGTAAAGATAATTAGGAGGAACTGAGTTGCTGCTGATCTTTGGCATTTTACAACTTGGTCCGAATGCTGTTTGAGAGAAACAGACCAAATTCTGTGCCCAGAACAGTGGCAGGGCTACACTTTGGACTTCGTTCAGCCTGGTGAATTTGCCAGCATTAAAACTTTTTGCAAGAGTGATCTCTTAATTGTTCAGCTGAGTCTCTGAACACCTCTGTGCTTTGAGACCTCAGTTATACCTCCATTTCTCATCTACCATGCTGGATTTCAGAGAACTTGGCTGTAACAGAGTGCCAAACTACGAATTAAGAACTTAAATTCCCTCCTGTACCTAGGGAAAGCTGATTGCCTTGTGTCATCTTTTTATGAACCTGCCTCTCACCTACTGACTGCTTTAGAGAGATGTTCAGGAGCTCCTGCATTTGCCATTTATTTCCAATTCTGTGTCATTCCCTCAGTTATGCTAGGACAGCTTTTGGTGCAGCCACACAAAAACAAACCAGTGAGGGAGGTATATTTAGCCAGCCATGGAGCTGAGGGGCTTATGCACGCAGAGTAATGAGCAAATGCAGCAGAGTGGGATTTAGTAGGTAGGAGCTGATTAAACTGGCATGACTCAGCCATGGGAATGTCTGTATGAAGAAAGGGAATCCACAAAAGCCAGTAGGCATTTTGTCCTCTTTTCTCTCAAATGTTTTTTTACCTCAGGAGTTTTCCAAGGATGTTTCTCCTTATAGGCAATCTGCAATACACGCTATAGTTTGCCATCTTTGTGATTATTTTTTAAGCTTTTGCTTCTACTGTTTAAACAGTGGGGCCCACTGCCATGCATGATTCGTGCATACAAAGCTTTGCACGTGTCTAAGGAGCCTGTTTCCCTCTCAATTTATCCATTATGTAACAAGAACAGAAGGGTATTTTACTGGAAAGATCCCATGCAACAAAGCCCATGTTAGCTTTATGCTGATAAGAACACTCATTTTCTGAAAAGGCTAAATATCAAAAGACATTTAAACAAATCTGGAAATATTTCATCATCTTAAAAAAACCCCAAGAAACAGTTGCATCTGGTGGTGAACTAAAAAAGTATCAACCTTTTCTGCTGCCTTCAGTTTGTGTAAGTTGTTCCCAAGATGTACCCAAGCGACCAGATAAATCAAGCAGAATATGTTGACTCGTGTGAATTCTCTGTAACAGAGATATAATCTTGTTTTCCTTCGAGGTTATTGTATTTTGATCATGAACTGCAGAGTCTTCAGTGTGGATCACTTTATTCCTAAAAGATCAGTCTTCACAGAAACCATGGTTCAGAAACCTGCTGACCTGGCTTCAGACTCAGCATCTGAGTTTTCTGGGAAGGATAAGTGTTACCACTGAAAACAAGGATTGGACGTGGAATTTATCTCTGTATAATTTTGAGAAGATGCCTAGGAAATAGATCAGTTTACAGCTATATTGCATCTTCTATTTTTGACTTAGGAAGTCATTGCGTGCAAACTCAGTGGATGTGCTGGGTGCACCTCCATAAACTGCTCAGCCCTGAAGTAGTTAACTTAGCCAGTGCAACAGTATTTGCTTAGTGTGTTGTTGAAACCTGTGCAGCAAGGTCAGAAAATGTGAGTAAGAGGCTAGCAGGTCTGCCCTCACCACTGAAGGCTGCCACTGGGTGAATGGCATTAGAGGAAGGAATTTTTGATGTGGGGAGAAGGAGTGAAATGTCTGTATTAGAAAGGAAGCAACACCTTGTAAAGCTATAAAAGTAGCTTAAAATAATACGGAATAGCATTTTTATTGAGGAAGTGAGATACTTTACTGTCCCACTAATGGTGCTATAACCCCCTTTCTGCCCTAAGGTTAGCTTAAGTGTTTGACATACAAATGCTAGGGAGCAAATCAAGTTGGTTACTGATTCACACTTACTTAAACAGGCAAAGTGGGAGGTAAGGGCTGCTTGCCCTCTCTAAGTGAACTTAAGGTCTTCCTTGCTGCCTGTGCTGACATTGCTCTGCTTTTAACTGCAACACTGGGATCCTCTGCATATGAGAGGAATTCACAAAAATATAAATTGATGCCTTTTCTCTAGGAAAAGTCTTTTTTCCTCCATCAACAACAGCAAAAAAAAAAAAGAATAGTTAACTCGTCTGAAAAACTGAGATTGCACAGGTCTTTGCAATGTTGCCATGTTTTTGTGGTAGCAGCACTTGCTGGATTGCACCCACCCCATCTTTGTCCCTTGTGGTTTGTGTTGCTGTATCCATTTATCCCTTTTCCATCCAATCTCTTCAGAGTCATGACTTGCAGTGCCAGTACCTCCACATTTCTGCAGTGAACATGCCAAACTTCATCTGGAGGATCAGTGCTCCTCCCTCTATCATTCATGCATGCATTTCAACAATTAGGCATGGAAAAATCTTCATTTTGGTGTGCCTGCTCACAAGACAACATTCTCCAGAGCATATAAAGCCACCTTGCTGGTAAATGGAGTTGTGGGCAGCTGGCTAAACCTGCTCCTCACAATTTTATTTATGCTTTGGGGCTGGCAGTGCAATAGTTCAGGGGTGAAAGGCCCACTCACAGTGGTTCTTCGTGTACTGCTCTTACAAGTGTAATTAATGTTTTCCACTAAAAGATGCCATGTACAGTTACCTTGTTCTAGGCAAAAGTCCCACTAACTGAAATCACTGGCTCCTTAAGCTCCCTACATTTTGGAGTGATAATTTGTACTCATTTTAAAGCTAATCAGTGTGCAATACTGTGTGTTGTGCAGCTTCTTTTGCATGTTCTTTTACTAACTCTCTGCTTATATAACTGGCAGGTGAGAAAACAAAACCTTCCTACAACAGGCTGATAATGTGAACAACTGTGTAAAAATAGGTAACATAAGGGGAAGAAAGAAAGGTTAAGTGATGGCCTGCCAGTGTTCACTAGGATGACTCTTCAAACAGGTTATAGAGGGTACAGAGCACCTGCTTCCAGCAGCAAGCACTGCAGGGGAAGTCTGCACTGGTAATAGAAAATTAGATGGAGGAACAGAAAGCAAAGCAGTGCTTATGTTCAAGGGTAAGGTCTGAACCAGATGAGAATAAAACTCTGTTGAGATATGAAAACAGCACTCATTCTGAAAAACCTCACTCCGACCAGTTTTCCTTGGTCATAGGAAAGGACCTTAGGAGTCATACCAGGTATGACTTAGGAGTCATACCAGGTAAAAGGGATGCATTTAGTAAATCAACATTTTTAAGTGAGTCCCCGGCACATGCACTTACTGGCAAAGAAAAGCATTGGTCTTAAAAAAATCAGTGTGATCCAGTAATCTCTTAAGACCTTGACAGCTGCCTGACTGCACTACCACTCTCTGGGCCAATAATTGGAGAAATATAAGGAGGCATAGAGGAAATTATCTTACAGAGGGAGGGCAGTTTACAGGGAAAGGACTGATTTTAGTGTAGATCCGAGCACACCAAATGGAGAGTGTTTTGTGTCCTGTTTTAAAAGTTAAGTGGCATGTACTTTGGAAAGAAAAAAGAAGCCTGTGTTCTCCAGCTCTACTGTGCACTTTCTCAGCAATCATGAAGTCATGTCCTAGACCAGAGGCAAAGAGACAGCTGTGGGATAACACAACACACAACTTGGAAAATTCTGATTCCAGACAGGATCTGAGGACCATTCTATGGGATTGAGGAAGTACTCCAGCATGATCCCATTGCAAATAGCAGTTGCAGAGTTCTTGAATGAATGAAAGGAGCAAGGTGGCACTACATCTGTATAAACTATTAGCTAGACAGCTATTATAATATAGTGCTGCTTTTAAAAGGATGTTGGAAAGCCTCAAAAATCCAGCAGTGGCAAGGATGATTCATGGTATGGAAAAACCTGACTTGTAAAGAGCAGTAACAGTTCATTCCATTAAGTTTAACAAATGTAAGGTTAAAGGTGACTTAGACTTTGGCTATAATTACCAATGCAAGGACAGTTTATCTAGTATTTCAGCACTTTCTAGTTTAGTTGTCATCATACAAAACCACTGCATTGCAAGACTGATCTCTTTGCTCAAGAGGTGCAGAGAATCCTGACCAGACTTAGTGCTGTGGGCTAGGCTTCAGTATATTTGTCAGAAAAATTGTTGACACCCTGGGTAACAGGGGTGACTTAATAGTGCTGAGTTTGGAAGCTTCACAGCTGTTTTTTTAAGGAATCCAGCACTAATATTCCTCAAGGTCTATGTGCTAAAAAATGAGAAAGACATCTGCAATTGCATTCAGCATCAGTTCTGAAAGTGCCAAATTTGGTGAATAGTTCTTTCCAGGAGAGAGCTGTTGTCACACAGTGTGATGTGAATGCACAATAGACTAAAGGCACTTTTACTGACTTTGAAGAAGCAATCTGAAAGGTAAATTTTCTAGTTCTAGAGCTATTTTTAATCTTATAAATCTCAGGATAAGCTTGCTTCCCCAGAGCTGCTGGTAGCAGGAAATAGCATTATGTGTTCTACTGCCCGAGCAGTAATCAATGTCCTGTGTGTAGCACCCTGCCATGCTAGTCAAAACTGAGTAGCTGGAGATTTTTCCTCCTTAAGGAATTATACAAAGACATTCTACCAGAACCCTCCAACAGCAATTACTTTAGTCTGAAACTGTTAGGAAAGAGAAAATTTTAGAAGTCAATGTTCTGTCTGTAATGTATGAGACATGAGTTCAGCAGAACAGCTCATTGTGATATGAAGAAGTATCCTAGGTACCTGTGAGTACAGGATATAAGATTCCTCACTCTCAAGTTTGGCATTACAGGAGATGCTTTCTCATTCCTGCAGTGATGTGCTATTTGGGCATAATTGTCTATAAACCTTAAAACCCAGAACAAAAAATATCTAGATTTAAGGGGAAAATAGAGGGTAATTATGCTGCCTTCAACCAGCTGGAGAGCTTTAGCTATCTGGAAATAACATTTCTCCCACATCAGCCATCAGCTCTTCCAGGCTTTTCAGCACTCACCATCCTGTTGCCACTTACCCCCCTGCTCACCTAGTGGTTGCCCCAGAAAAATATCAGAATGCCTACTTTGATTTTTTTTTTTTTTTTTTTTTTTAAAACCAAAACGAGCTGCAGCAGAGGTCCAGGCATGACTATAAATGTCACGCATCAGAGCATGGAAAAGCATTCCTAGCAATGGCCATGTGGAATTTTCCTGCGGAAAATGGAGCAGGAAGTGGAGAGCAAGGATCTCCTCACTGCTGTTGATTAAACATGTGCTGTCCATATGTTGGATGCATCAGCTAGCTGGGGCCAAGGTAAAGCTGCAGTAGTTCCAGCTTGCTTTCTCTCCTGTCCAGAATGAGCACAGTATCATGGGTGCCAGTTTAAAGAAGAAGAAACACAAAGAGACAGGCAGCCTTGCAGGAGTGAATCCATTTCAGAAGTGATGGTGGTGATACCAGAAATCTTTAGTGGTGGCTTCAGGCTTCACTTCCCAGACCTTTGTTCTTCCAAGCAAAGTTTATTCTTTCAAATCCTGGACTCTGTTAACCATACACACACAAAGTTCTTGAATAACTAACCTGAACCTTCGACTTTAAATGCTCTGCCAAGTGCTTTACAAGCCCCCTTTCTCTTGAAGGAGAAGACACATTCCACTCAGTAATGGAGCAAAACAACAACAATGTAGAAGATTTCTCCTTGAATGTCTTTTCTGTCACTCCTTGCCAGCCAAACAGATCTGATGCCCTGGTGTCAGATGGGGATAAAGCTGGCACCACTCTGCTCTTTTCAGGTGTGTTTTTGGGACTGGTGGGGATCACTTTCACCGTGATGGGATGGATAAAATACGATGGCATTACTCACCTGGAGTGGACTCAGTTACTGGGGCCTATCCTGCTGTCTGTCGGGGTGACTTTTATCCTGATCGCCGTTTGTAAATTCAACATGCTCACCTGCAAGCCCTGTAAAGAAAGAGAGGAGAACACGTCAGAGCCTGACCAGGCTGCGAGCGGACAGTCCTTCGTCTTCACGGGCATCAACCAGCCGATAACCTTCCATGGTGCCACGGTGGTGCAGTACATCCCTCCTCCGTACCCATCCCAGGAAGGCGCTGCCCTGGGTGCCGGCTGCCTTCACCCGGTGCTCGGCTGCTGCAGCGCTGCTGCCCCTAGCGCCTCGCCCGTCCTCGCCGCGGCTTCTGCTCACTTCTGCCCTGCCTATGCCCTGGATAACCTGGCTTTTGCTGGAGATGAGAGCTACGCTCCTTATCCTGCAGAGAATTCCAGGAGTCAGAGGTACACCTTCTCAAAGTGTGTTTGGACACAGGCTTCTGAATGTTTTAAGTGCTGTGTGTGGTTTTGTAAGAAACTACAGCTAGTCCAGGGTGTTATCCTTCTCAGGCTTTTTTTGTCTTTGTTAGGAATTCTTCTTGCTTTTCCTCAAAAGTGTATACAATTTAAGTTCACTTATAAATGCCTGTCAATTTTCAGTCAGCTGAATCTCTTGTTGCTTTTTAAGATATACGTGCTCCTGTTTGGGGATGTTTTCTTATGTTTATCTTACCACCTTTACATTATTATGTGTATGATGCCAAGATGATTTTTTGCCTTTTGTTTTATGTACCTTTTATATAACTTGTATGTATCCTCAGTACTCCTAGCATGCATACTTGTAATTCCTTAAGCCTGGTAACTTAGCATAGCCCTAGTATTCTGTTAGGCCAGGAGACCTAACTTCCTAAAGGCTTTATAGTAGGAGGCCAGAAAACCCTATCTTGGGAAACCAAGGTCCTCTCTAGAACATATCCTGTAAACTGGAGATTTGGCCCATGCAGGGGGGAATTCCTCAAAGAGGGGAATATCACACCATTCATCCAGGCCTCCCACTGGGGCATCCTTGTGAGATATGCTGATTTTTAAGGTCTATAAATTGTATATGTGACCCATCGTGTGTGTGCATTGTGTCTCATCCCACCTTGGCCACAGTGCACCATCAGGATCCTTATTAAATACTGAGGTAAAACCCCTGATTCCTTAACCCTGTCTGGCTCTCAACTTTTTAAGAGCAGGGAAAGGCATCATGTAGAGCCAGAGGCTTCTACTCAAACACAACATAGCACATGAGTCAGCACACAAACAGCATTTCTGCAACAATGCAGGAATCAGTCTGGCACCAGATGCTCTCCCTCCTGAATATGCCTAGTCACAAAATGCTGCTCTCCCACTGTAACAACCTTCTAGCTCTTCCTCTTTTCCTGGTTTTGAGGCACAAACAATATTGCTGATGTTACACAGCAGTATGAAGCTGCTCGAATTGCACACAAAATAATTGTATATAGTTCTTTCCTCTAAGGAAAAGTATTCTAATTATAGTAATTGCTCATTATTATATCCTTTCTACAACACGACTCACTGTTAGTTCATTTATCAAGGTCTTTCTGAAAAACTGCTGACTGACCCATTGTCCTCAGCAATATGGGTGACAGGCATAGGCAGGGTGAAGAAAAAGCTCACCTCCTGGCACTTCTAAACTTCATGAAAAAACACAGCAAGCAGCTGAATCTCAGTCAAACTTCATCTCATTGCATTTTCTCAAGAAGCCAGGGAGTACTTTTCCCAGATAAGGCTGGGAGGGTGAAACACTGAAATGACTTGCATGCTCTGTGTTTGGCAAATTCTTTTTGCATCTGCTCCCCTTCCTCTTTTCAGGTCAGAAGACAGTTCTGATGAACCAGAAGGACTCCTGGAAGACTTTGCCCGTAATAACTTGTCACCTCCACGTTATGAGGAAATATACCCTTTGTCTTCATAAAATCACGGACAAGAGACAGCAATCCTAAGAGATGCCAGCAAGAATCCCAAAAATCTTGGCCTTAAACACTTGTGTGATAAGACAGTATGAGTGAGATCTTGGTATTTATACACAGTTCAGTATCACTGAAGATATTGAAGTGATCCCTTCCTTTTTCTCTGTCAAACTTGATTAGCCCTTTGCAATGCAGCTTAATAGCAGAGCTATTAATTATTTAATAGCAAAACTATTAATAGCAAAGCTATTAAACTCAAATATCTAAATCCATATTAGGATTCTCCAACAAGAAACTTGATTTTCAGACTTGCTGAAACCAGTGTGAACTGTGAATGCACAAAATGTTTGTGGAAGGTCATGATTGCTCCTGGACATTCAGCATCTTTAGAAAATACTTAATTTTTTCTTGTAGTTTCATTCTTGATTGCTTGGGAAACTTCAAAAGTGCTCAAGTGTCTGATCTATGAAACTGCATTTTATGTCTTAATTTTGTCTGATTCTTTAGAAGAGCTTAGTCATTAAGTCCAGTCTACAGATTAGACTTCCTTAGCTTGCTTTACCTGGACAACCCAGCCCTGTTGCATAACCCAGTCCTGCAGGCATTTTTTTGGAGCATCCTGCTTGAACCACAGCATGTCAGAACAGAGAAAACAAATAGTGGCTTCTGCCCGCTTTTACATAGATCTCTAAGACATCCTGCATGTATCAAATTTAATTCCTTTCCCTGCCTGATGGGAGGCAAAGCACAGTCTCCCACCAGGAGTCCTAATAACTATGAGGTTAATGTCCCTAAAGAAAATGGCATCTTTGTGAAGCCTCAGCAGAGATGTGTGATCCTACCCCTGTCAAGGGCTTGGACAATCACAGCTGCTGCAGCCCCACTCTGTAGGAAGGCTGTGGTGAAACACCTCTGAGGACCCTTCTTATTTGAATGTGGGTCTTAGACACACAACACAGGCTGCAGGTTGCCCTCAGAGTACCTAGACAACTGTGGGCTGTGGTAAACTTTCTTGCTTAAGTTCAGCTTGGTTCCATGTATTGAATCCACAACAATTTGAGATTAGCTCATTTGATTAGAGGATGGTGTTGCTGAACACCAAGACTGTGGGTTTGATTCCTGTGTGAGCCATTCACTTAAGATTTGGAGGTGATGATCCTTGTGGGTCCCTTCCAATTAACAATGTTCTGTGATTCTGTGAAATGTATTTACAGCTATATTTAACAAAAGATAAAGTGTATTCGCTCTGAAATTTCACAATCCAGAATGAAGATCCAAAAAAGCTCTGCTCAGGAGCTTTTTAAACCCCAGAGCAATGACAATACTATGAGCCTCTACATTTTTATTTTGTTTTTCCACATCTGTTTCAGGTTCTGCGTTTGAATGTGCCTAGAAGTGCAACAGAGCTGGACAAGCCAGTATTTCCTTATGATGATCCCATTAGGTTTGCTTATCTCCCTCAGAGGGCTCAAACCACAAGCTGATCTCAGCTCTCCCTGCTGGGGTGGGCACCACACAAAATGCCCTGGGGGGCAATAGTCAGTGTCAGAAGTAACCAATGCTGGTTACTTCAGACACTGACTAGTGTGCCTGTGGGTCAGTCTCCTGGCCTGGCACAGCACAGCTAAAAGCAGGTGTCCATTATGGGATGCATCAGTTTTCTCTGTCTTGTCCGTACAGCTGTCTGGGCTCTTGCCAGATTTCATCCACCTGTGATTGGTCTCATTCCTGGGGGCTGGGGAAGGTTGGCATTTGAGCACAGGCAGTTGCACACCAACCTGATGCCCCTGACAGCTGGAAGTCTTGGAGTTTCTATGCAGCTCCTCTCAAGAGATATGGCTTTGGGTGGAGATGTGCATTCAGAACATTGTCCAGCCTCATGGACCTGCATTCTTCTTTCTCTTCTTTCTATTCCTTCTCTTCCTTCTCTTCACAACTCCCTGTCCTGTACACTTAGAGGTTGCCAAGAAATAAAGCATTTGTGGAAGAGGGGGACACAAAACAACCACTGTGCTCTGCAGTGATGGACAAGACACTGACAGAAGTCATATTTGGGACACAACATTTAAACAGGCTCAAAGCTGGATGAGCAACTGCAGCAGCAGCTACTGAACAGTGACTGCAAACTTTGTGTGAGGTTTTTCTCATTAGAGAAATATGGGACACACTGTTTCTCAGCAGTGATGGCCTGGTGTTAGCAGGTAGTTGGAGAAGGGGAAGCAGGCTGTGTTCAGCATGATCTCTGTGGGATTGAGTGAGAGAACAGGGGATCTAAAAATAAATGCTAGTTTCTCTTATGGAAGTGTCTTGCTCCTTTTCTGGAATTTACACAGAGGTGAACTCATCCTCTCTCCACAGCAGGAAACTGGATGGTCCCAAATCCCCAGTTAGTTCCACATGGACAGAGCCCTGCACTTAGCACATAGTTCTGCTGACTCCAGCAAGCACTGCAGTAGCACAGAGGTCAGGCTTGATGGATCCAATTGCAGGACGAGGGTCAAAATTTCTGCCCAGTCACCCTCCCCCACAACAAGAAAATTCCTTCAGTCAAACACCACAGATTTTTCCTGCTGCTCTTCCCTCCTCCCTCCCCCCACCCCTCTGGCATAAGTTTCATGTGGCAATAATATCTTTATTTTTATTACATGAAATAATCTTGACAGAGTAAATGAAGAAAACTCAGAAGGTTGCACTGTGGACTCCATATTGATTTTAAAGTTTACTTATAGCAACACTATATTCATTGAAAAGAACTGGAAGAGTCTTGGGTTTCTCTTTAAAGAGAAGATTGAATATTAAGTTTAAATAGCTACATATTGAATTTATCTTGACCCATCAGATGAATTCTGGCTGAATTCTTGTGGGAGTCTTCTCATGTTCAACAGATATTTGAGACACTCCAGGGTGGTGACATTTCCTTGCTGTACTGAGTGCTGATCATCCATTTTAAAAACAGAGACAAGTTCCATAAAGGCTTTTTCTTCCTTCTCTTCCTTGTCTTCCTTTCACCTTTTACTTCCATCCTTTTTTTTTGTATGTGTTAACAGTCTTTTTAACTTCAGAGTTTGTGGGGGTTGCTAGGGGGTGTGTGTTTTCTTTGTTTGGATTTTGGAATGTTTGTTTGTTTGTTTTTACTGTGATATAACCATCACATTAAATCACTTCTTAGCATTAGGAATTCTTTCTGCCCTATGATGAGTTAGAGAACAAACCTTTTTGGCCAAGTCTTCAACCAAGGTGAACTGTCACAGCCCTTCTAGATTATACTGATGTAACTTCACAAAGCACCTGGAAGACTGTATTTGAGATTTTGCTCAATCCATTTTTAATTTAAGATGGTGCTCTTCAAGCAAAATTGCATTCTCCCACATTGCCTTCAATGCTAATGCAGACATGCAGAATATTGGGGATTTAATAGTTTATAAGGTGTCTTGCATTCTAGTCGTAGTGATAGAATGTTATATGTATTTTTCAGCTATGTAACCCTGCATGGGTTCTGGGGATTTGTCCTAATATAGCTATATTTACAAGATTTTGATCATAAACTGGTTAACATATGAAATCAGTAAAGACACGTTTATTGATATGAAACCAAATGTGATCTATTCATTTCGGTAAAAACTCTGCACAGAGCTTCTCTAAGATCAAGGAGCTATTTCCAGTCGTGCGAATTTCTTCTCAGATTAGATCCAAACTCTGCTTTTTAAGGCGGGTGCTGCCGTGTCTGCCATCCATACGGGAGTACACCAGGCACAGTTCGGTTCGCTGTGCTCCAGCAGCACTTTCTTTCCCCCCAGCAGCCGAATTTCACCAGCTGCTGCCGCTCCTGACACCGCCTCTCCCAGGAATGCTCCGAGCGCGGACCACGCACGGGCGGGGGCGCTGGAATCCTTCGAAGGGCTATTTTTAAATTGAACCAGGATTTAGGAAATCTGGGTCTCGGGGAAAAAATAATAATAATAATATCAATAATAGTAATAATAATAAACCTCTAAGTAGGGCTCGTTCCTCTCCGGAGAGCCTTAGTGACGCACACGGCGGGGCCTCGGCACGGCTGCCCCTTCCCGCGGGGACGATGCTGCAGCCTCCATCCTCCCCGCAGCCCGAGCCCCCGCTCCCTCGGGGCTGTGTCCCAGCTGGACCGTGGCCGAGGGGCTCCCCCCGGGTGTTTGTCCGGCTGTCCCGCCGTGCCCGCAGCGCCAGAGGGCGCCGGGGCCGCCCGGAGATGATGCTGTGCCGGGGAAGTGATGGGGATGCTGTGCCAGCGCAGCCCGGAGATGATGCTGTGCCGGGGCGGTGGGGGGGATGCTGTGACAGCGGAGCCCGGAGATGATGCTGTGCCGGCACGGCAGCTCCGCAGGAGCCCCGATCCCCTCCTCTGCTCCCCCGCCAAGTTAAAGCTGTGCGAGTTTAAGATCTCTTCCCTCACTGACCCAACGAGTGCCAGAAGCGCAGAGACGGCGGTCTGTAAGCGGCCCCTCGTTCCCCAAAAGCCCGGGGAGCCGAAGCTTTTGTCCTGTGCTACGAACACTAAAGATGCCGTTGGAAAGTGCCCTGTGCTCTCTGACAACCGAGAGCTGGCTTATTCAAGAAAAAAATACTCGTGGTGAAAGACCCAGCGAAATCGCCGAGGAACAGGGAACCCATCCCCGCGCTCACGGCAGGAGCGGAGACATCTGGGAACATCTGGGCTCAGGGGTAGAGGCTGCCCAGTGCACTCACATGCACCCCCGTCTCCTCCTCCTCCTCACCGCTGTGACGTAATGGGACAGGCTTCTGTCTGCATGAAGGAGCAGGGAGGGAGAGTCCAAGGGTCATTAGCAAAGAACTAGGGCATGCTGTTTGTATGCAGCACCTACGATAATCTGTGCCTGCTGCAAGTATCATTATTGGCTCCACTTTAGCTGTCAGGGTGAATAGACATCAACAGGACGTGCTGAACGTCGCTGTTGCTGCCCCATCCCCGGCGTGGGTGGGTGTTGCCTGTCAGGGAAGCACACAGCAGAGCCAGGTGTGTCCCATGGGCTGCGCCTGCATTAGCTGAGCAGCGCTGCCCAGCGGGAGAGGGTCTGAAAGGGAAGCAGCAGGTGCAGAGAACTCGGTGACCACGTACACTGCATGTTGGAGAGGTTTATATCAGGCTTTCTCCTGAGGACTTGGTGCTGATTAGCAGTTGAAACACACATTGCTCTCCTGTGGTGTGTTTTCTGGCACAGCTTCATCCAATAGAAATTATTTATCTCACACTTGTGGTGTGATGTCGCCTCACGTGGCAGGTGAGGAGTGTAGGGAGTCTCTTCAATAGCACCAAATTTAGAGACACTTGTTGCCCTGCAGACACGGGATGACTTGCAGCAGCTGCAGGAGTTGCATGTTGTAGAGCAGAGAGGTTTCTCTCAGCTTCCTGAGAGCAGTGAGCTCCTGGAAGAGCCTTTCCCAGCACTGACAGAGGTTACTTTGAGAGATCTCACAGTG
>VXBB01007651.1:3260-17476 GCA_013399915.1 Illadopsis cleaveri | reverse complement strand
TCACAGTGCAGTCTCAACACCTCCAAAGGCACATGTAGACTAATTTTGAGATGTAGCAGGCTTATGCCTTCCTGAACAATAATTGCAAAGTGATGAAGAAGTTTTCCCGTGGGGAACAGGAGAAATAACTCCCTGCTCTTGTGGTCTTGTACCTCATTCCTTATGTGATAACAGCAGAGGGTCAAGGGTAAATCAGTAATGGCATGATTGTTTGTATCTGTGTCGTGTGTGGCATCTCTAATGAGCAATTGATTATATCTACACATGCTATTTAGCAAACACCAAGGGACATGTTCTGGCAGAGTAGCTGCTGCACTTCTCTTATAAAATCCTAGGATGAGATTATTGCTTTCCCGTTTGGGTTATATCATGCCAGATTTTATTTTGTTTGTTTATTTTTGCAGATGAATCGTCGCTCTGTCTGTAAGATGTTGTGCTTGCTTCTTAGGGAACAGGGCATGCTATTTAACAGCCCTGGGTAGATGACCCGATAATTTCATGTTTTGCATAGCTGCAGCGTCCTCTTTATTTACAGTTCAGCGAGTTTGCTCAAGAGCTTAGTTCTGAGGTAAAGCCTCATGCTCTGCCAGCCAAAGACATAACTAAAGAAATACACAACAATAATGCAGTCCAAGGTCACGACTTCCAAAACAAACTGACAAACAACCAACCAAATCCAAAACAAAGAGGGTTTAAAACACAAATTTTAAACTTCTCACTGTGAAACTGGCAGTAGCTTCCGTGTTAATGGGCACTGCTTGGGGTACCCTTCTTGTTTTTCTGCTGTTCTGCAACCCAAACCCAGCCAGAAACAGTCAACACTGGCATTCAAGGCAGCACTGACTTGTCACATTGCCTTTTGTCCCCAGGCACCTGCCACACATCCCCGAGGTCAGCTGACAGAGCTTTGCCTCACATAGAGGCCTGGCAAAAGCTGGCAGCTTGAGAAGGCTGTGATTTGCACCTCTTTGCTATTTTTTTGTTTGTCACCAGTTGTTTTTCACCCTTTAACATGCCACCTTCTGGATTTGTGTAGATCAGGACCACAGCTGCCACAGCGCTTGCATCATGAAAACTGTTACATTATCTTTTTCAAAAAACACATGCATTAGATAACCATTTGGCCTCACTCTGCTTAAACTCTCTTAAGGGAGGGAAGAAAATGAACTAAGACTTCAGCAAAAATTAATCTTCTCTGAACTCTAGAGGTGCTGTAGGGTTCTTTTTTTTTGCCACAAAAGAGCAGTTCCCTGCAAAATCTTCCATGAAAATGTACAGAAAGACACAAATTATTGTACGTATACATATATAATTAATCAATCTTGTGATTGGTGATCTGACTTACTTTGATAAAAATATTAAGAGAAGACAAATATTATTTTTCCTGTATTAGTTCAAATAAGGCATTATTCTTATTGTTATTCTTATTGTTATTGTTATTGTTATTGTTATTGTTATTCTTATTCTTATTCTTATTCTTATTCTTATTCTTATTCTTATTCTTATTCTTAGTACATTCCACATCCCCAGACTTTGCTCTCAAATCACAGGTACTTGAGTGTTTTGCAAGGTGCCAACACTGCACTATTGCAGAGCTTTCTGTGTTGTTTTCATCTTTTGCAGGCTGACAGGTGTTTTGTCCTCCTGCCCTCCACACTGACTGGACAGGGACTGATCAGGACACCTACAGACAGCACTGTGCTGCCAAAGGAGCAAACACAGATACACATGAACTCAGCATACACATGCCAAGGGTAGAATGACTTGTTTAAAATCAACTTCTGCTGGGCTGTGTCAGTGGGAACTGGACTAATGTGCCAGTTGATGAGAGAATGCAGCACTGGGAGCATCAAAGTGGAAAAGATTTGCACGGCTCCTGCTGTGGTAGGCAACTGCACAAGCCCTTTCATAAATTGTTCAAGCTCCACGTTAGAATTAGTTAGGATTTGGCCTGGCCTTTA
This sequence comes from Illadopsis cleaveri, assembly GCA_013399915.1. Classification (NCBI taxonomy): domain Eukaryota; kingdom Metazoa; phylum Chordata; class Aves; order Passeriformes; family Timaliidae; genus Illadopsis; species Illadopsis cleaveri. The sequence goes on along the minus strand of VXBB01007651.1, from coordinate 15,515 downwards.
ATGGAAGGTAGGAAAAAGTCAAGAAGAGAAAGAAAGACTCAACCACATGGCAGAAAAGAGAAATTCAGGTAGCGGTTAGGAGGGAAAAATAAACTCCTTTTACATATTATGATACCTGTTTTAATACCTTTACCTTCTCAGTCCATGCTCTGTGTGTTGCTCTTGACTGTTAATCAAAATCAAGCAACAAATGTGTTAATCTTTTATGTTTACTTAGCCATACAGACCAAGGTGGTGACCCAGAGGGTAGCATTACTGAGATGGCTTTTTTTTACATTACATATTCAAGTATTTTATGTTGCCTTCCTGTTATTTTCACAAAAAACAACCTCTCCTCCATCTGCTTAGGAAAAAAAAAAAAAATCCAAATGAGCTGCAAAACTATGTCCTTATTTCCAAACAAGTAGTGAAACCTTAATGTGAATAAACATGCCATCATAATTAAAGCCGTGCCTGTGATCTAACTGGATAATAATTCACTTGTAATATCATCAGCTCAGAATGGACATCAGCATAAGTATTGTTGGTGCAGGTGTAACTTAATGAATTCAGGCTCATTTTATCTGGCACTTAGTTGCTTATATTGGTGTTGGGAGCATTAGGTCCCCCAATTTTTCATAACGAGCAACATCATTAAACTGTCACAGAGCAGCATAAATCAGAGATTTTCCTTAGACCCCATAAAACAACTAACAAAAATGTTATGGTTGCCAGGTTCACCATGTGCTTTTATACATCCAGCAAACAGAACTGGCTATAACCCTTTCTCTCTGGCTGCTATTTTTGCTATTGTTTCAACAGTGTATGAAAATCTATGTGAAAATATAAGACAAGTAGGCTGGCCTGAAGAACTCACTGTCAAAGGCATAGAGGTGATAGCAGGTTCCTGAACACAACACAGGATCTCTGCTTGTATTCATCTCTGCTGCACTGGACACAGGTTTTTAGTCAAGTTAAACACACAAGCAATGAGGTCAGAAGAAAGTGTGTGATTGCAGAGTCATGTCACGAGCCCATTTAGAGCATCTTGGACTGTGTGATTGGATGTAATTGATAATCACATGAGGACATGCCTAAAATGCTCACATCTCGATTTAACCTATTGACACAGGCCTATATTAAGTCACTGAAGGCTGAAAAGCAACAGCAGAAATACTAGGAAAAAGTATCCATTGTGTCCAAAATATTTTTCAGAAGGTGACGTTGTTGTTCACTGTTCATTATCAGAGGATAAATTATTTTCATGGTTCATTTAATTGACATCACAATGCATTTTATAATGATAATATATATAAAAATACTTCATAACTTGTATCTTGCAGTTGAATTTTGCATCTTTCACTCACTAAAGAACCACCTAATCCTAATTTGGTGCCCTTCAACAACAGAATATTATGTTACTCAGCTCTCTTTTCTCTCATCATTGTGAGAGTAAACTTTGCCTGACCTGCCACAGAAAACTGAGAGAAACTCATCTGTTTCAAAAGCGACTAATTACACACTGCTTTCCAAGCTTTGTGCATGAATATATTTTTTCAGCCCTCTGTAGAAACTTCTAAGATGCTCATTATAGGCAAAATTGGAACAAATTCAGCCATGGTTCCATAGGTACAACCAATTAAAATAATGTTACTTGCCCACACTTACACCAGGCTGATGCAATAAGTATGAAAAATAATTATCTTCATATCAGGTATTTGTTGTCTTTTGCCAGACTGCTCTAGGATCTGAAGAATAGGATGAATACTTCAAGCCAGTTTTAATCAAATAGCTGCCAGCAAATGCCCAAAACAGAAATCTTCACTGCTTTTATAAACACTTTTTAATTAACATATGAATAAACTGCATATTTGAATTTTCACCAACACAACTGTTTCCCCCAGGAAATCACAGTTAAAAGCTGAAGTGAATGTTCCTTTAGAAAGTGCTCTTTGTTTATAGAAATAGTCTTAGCAGTTAATGGTTGGCAAGGCTTCAAACTTGGAATTACATTACATTGGTAATTTTAACTTTGTCATCTTAAATAGATCCAGTTTGGATGTATGAATACAAGCAATGTAGGACAGCCCTCAAAGAACTGCCTTTAAGCAGGCTTTATTCTATCCCATGAAGCTTTGTAATTCCTTCTGTTATTATTAATAGCTGTTAAGTGCTGACAGCATGCTTGGCACTGAATGAAACGCAGGAGCAGACATGGTTCTTGTTAAGGGTGGCCCTCGGGAGGTCATTTACTGTGTGTAACAACAACAACAACTTTATTGGAGCAGGAACCCACTGGCACAGCTGCAGCCTGGGTATCAGGAGGTGTCGCTGTTTAGACAAAATAGTGTTGTGTACACACATGCAGATATGGCTCCTTTTGCATGTTAATTTTTTTTTTTTTTTTTCACAGCTCACAAGGCAATCAGCTGAGGAGATAAGAGTTTTGGAGGTAGCCAAAGAAAAGCTACGGCCCAGAATGCCATTTTTTTGCAGGGTTTCCTGCCTGCAGGCAGGGGGTGTGCAAACTATAGGGACAGGCTAAGCAGTTGGGAGCATGACAGGTTCTGGATGCACTGGCATGGAAGGACTATCCTCTGCTGCTAGATTTTATACAGGTTCAGACACAGGTTTAAAGGAAATGGTAGAAAAGGACAGGGAAGAATTTCAGGCAGAAGGACCTTGAAGGTGTCTTGCATAGATGGCTTTCTTTTGAGCCAGGAAAAATAATGTTGAGGACATGGTGTGGAAGACAGCTGCAGATCCTGACTCCTAGACAGAGGGCTTCTGAATCCCTGAATCCTCCTAGAGGGAGCTGAAGCACCACAGCAGAAACCAATTTCTGCTCTTCTGCTGCAGGTAAATCTGGCATGCCCAGCAAACACCATCTGTCTAGAGTCACAGAGACAATGCCCAGCTCCTGACCTTCAAGGTCCTGTCAGATGCTATTGGCCTGTTTTGGCAAAGCCAAGAGGACAGCTCTGCTGCATCATCACCTGTGGAGGGTAGAAGAGAGGGAGGAGAGGCAGTGGCACCAAGCCTCACCAAGTCCACACTCCAAGATGTATGTGAACCAGGATCTTTGCAAGTGACCTGGTCAGGTGCCTGTGCAGTGCCCAGAGCAGACAAAAAGGTGACTTACTCCTCCCCAAAGATGACTGACTCCCCAGCAATGTCATTGCTGAGCCTTCCCACTCAATGTGAGCAGTGCTCACATGCACCAGTGTGTCTGACCTGACACAAAAATGCCACAAAGGCACAGTTATCTGTCCTCTGCTGTCCTCTCCTTTGGATCTGCACCAACACTTGGTACCAGTGTCCAGGCAGTACCCTTGATGTTTGCAGCTTCATGTTTGTGTCTTCTTCCCCAGGGCTCTGCTCTGCTACTCCAGCCATGGCCACAAACAACCTTACAGCAAGTAAGACTGGCTGGGCATTTCTGACCTGTAAGCAGGAGGGCTAAAGCTCCACATAAAGAGATTCTGCACCAAGCAGGAGGTAAGTTACTGCTAGATGTGCAGATGCTGGTCAGTGATAATGGCAGGAGAAAGTAGGTCCAAACAGGTCAAATAATTCTCTCGAAACTGTTTATCCTAGTTTCATTTTAATTGCCTGGCTGTCTTGTTTCCTGCTGCACAGAACCCTCCTGTCCCCTTCAACATCACCTGCTCTCGAACAAATACCAACAAGCCTCTTCCTCTCTTTGCTGTCTGCCTCCTGACACTAATTTTAGATGCATCTGCTTTTTGAGTACCTCTGCTACAAGCAGCAAAAACACAGAAAATGCTCAATAACACTCTGAAAATACATAGTTTTAAGGTCTTACAGCTGGGTACTCCAAAAAAAAATTAATTTAAAAACAATTAGTCACTTGTGGCCATTTGAGCTATACAATATATTAATTAAATGGATACTTTTAACTTCCCAAGGAACAGCCTTGCTTTCCATACTCTCATATGGAGTGTTCTCAATGTTAAAATCTGTTTTTCTGTAAACCCACTGATTCTGTTGTATTAACACTTGAGTTTGCAAAGGCTGTTCCCTGCACAGTGTTTAGAGGAGTTACACCCATTTGACTTTGTTGTACTTTTAAAAGGAGCATTGGAAAGGATAGCACAGGAGCAATGTCTGCAGGAACTGCAGAGTGACTGTGCAGAATTAGCTGGATTCTGTAACATTCCTCTGCTGGGAATGTGCTCCCAAACACAAGCAGAGTTGTGACAGGGTGATTTGCAGACAGGCACCACGAGGTAGACATTTCCCAATGCATCAGAGGGATCTGGGGCCATAAGTATCCTGTCTAGATTGCTGTTCTCTGTGGCTGCATTACAAGAGGGAGAAGTTCCAGCAAGGCTACAGCTAGTTGCCTCAGGTACTGGAAATCATGTAGAGGGAGCAGCATGGAGGGATGAACAAATTGTTTCAAAAGCTAGATAAATATCCAAACATTTCACCCATGATGCTACAGCTGGACTATGAAGGGTGTCACAGAATTTTTTGGCTGTGCTGCACCATGTTGCAGTGGCTATTAAATAGATCTCCCCTCAGCTTTTTGCACCAATATGGTGCTAATATAATCTTAGTCTACAAAAAGACACAAGATAGAAAATGTTGGTCAATCCAAAAGTGTCTCATTTTCCACAAGATTATGATTGTGACAGCAGAAATAATATATCTGTTACAAGACAGTGAATAGCAAGCACTTAGCAGAAGGGACTGTTCTCTACATTAAAATCAGTATTTACATACTTCTGGTTTCTCCTTTACTTTCAAATAAAAACCTAATCTAAAAAACTTGTGAATGCAGGAGATGTCTTCCACCCCCTCACTGTTAACTATTGTTTACTGTGTGTCACATACTACTGTTCTTTAAGCCCAAGGCCATTCCCTGTCCCCCTCCTCAGCCACACATCCACTTGACATGCCACCTCTCACTGCTCCTTGTTTCCTTCTGAACTTCAGCACGGAACATGCTTGGTTCAACAGTTTTTTAAACATTAACTCCTCCACCGTCCCACAGGAAAGAGCAACTTTGTGTATCTACCATAATAGTAGTCTCTTTATTTTCCCACTGTGTTAGTAAATCAACCAGCATTGCACTTTTCCAATGCCACTGCAGATAAGATAGTCACAAAGGCATTTTCAAGACAGCTTTGAGAAGAATTAAATATAGAGTTGCAAAGCATCCTAATTAAGACACAAAATAGGCCTGGCAATATTCACAGTACTTAATATGTCATCTTCTTCCTATCTCTTAAAACCAATAATCTGCAAACCACCACTATATTGGAGCATTATATCTGCTATAACTTATGTCAACTTGGATCACACACCCCCTCTTTCTTAAACAATGTTTGGCAGCCAACTGAGTGTGGAAACTAGACTGTTTTACATTAGCCAGAAGAACATTTAAATCATTCTTACTAAATGATTTACTGTGGATTACAAATTCTTATACGGCATATTAAGTTAATGATTAGGCAAAGTAATATATCACTAAAATGATTGGGTGCATATGTATTTAGCTTCTATGATTCTAAATTTCTCTTTGGTTTGGAAGACTTCTTTGCACTTATTTTCCCCAGCTGAAGGGGGGGAAAAGGAGAAAAGAGGAGAAGACTCTAACATTTCTGCCTGTCTTCTTTAACTATTGATTAAGTCAGGAGGATTTTTGTCCCTGCAGAAAGGTCAGATCATGAGGAAACACTGGTAAGTTGACTAGTGCTCTTCAGACAGATATTGGCAGGTGTCAGTATTGCACAGCATTTCCTTGCCCTACTGTGTCCCAGGGAGAGGAGGAAAAGCTGGACAGAGAAGACTTCATATCAAATGAAAACATAAATGAACCATCTACAAAGACAAGATGTTGTGGTAGAATATGTAAACTATCTCACAGGAAAAGCAGAACAGGAGAAAACAAAACAAACAAAACCACCAGCAACAAAACAAACAAAACTGTACTCATTCTCCATGCACAGGCATTTCTGTGGAGTTCTAAAAATTGTAGGGGTCCTATGACAGTGGATAAAAAGGGATTTGCTGACTCTGTCTAGCAAGTGGACTTTGAAATCCAAGTGAAAGAAAGGTAGAACACACTAATAAAACATGAGCTGTTACACCATACGCTCACAGGTGACTGGAATTCTTAAAAAGAAACAGTGACTTACAATAAATGATTTGTTTAATTTATTGCTGGGGGCCAGGTTCCTGCATACATGGAATAAGGAAGATAATTCTCTCTGTTGCAGAGGTAATAAAAATAAAGGAAACCATTCACCACTGCAAAGTTACTTGTGTGTAACTGTGTCTAAATCAGGAGTTGTGGTGCTCACACTCTGCTCTGTTGTATACAAAGAGCTGCCCTGTAGGTTTCACTGGTGCTGTGGGTAGGTGCAGTGATTAACTCACGTGAGCCTTGTTCTTGGCACAGCAAAACCAGGCCAAATATGCCTTGCATACTCATTTTGGCATCCTTCATATCTTTCATGTGCAGTTTCAGATTGCTGGCAAATAACAGACAGGAGTATTGCAATATTTATTTAATTTATTAACGCTGTTAGGTCTTTAAAGCATGTAAGGAATAAAAAAAAAGAGTAAGTGCCAGATATGAAGGAATGATCTGATATTAATCATCAACCTCTTCCTGGATTTCCCCAGCCACTCCTCATGTTTCCAACACTCCATACACTTCACAGGGAAGTCTACCATAGGGCACACTACTAGGGCAATTTCTGCTATCATGATTCTTTACTAAAAGTTTTTAAAGGAAGGCATCTCTCTCTCCTTGCACTAAACCCAAAAATGTTGGGTCTTCTTCCTCAGCCTGTGCCAGCTCTCAAGAGGTGACTTGAGGAGAGAAGCTGGGACAAGATTTCAAGTCATCAGACAAGGCCAATGCCACGTGTTGGCCCTAGCACAAAACTGAGAACCACTGCCAATCATAGGCACAAATTTTTTTTTGTGGAGAAGTAGATTGAAAGGTATGATATTCAGGATAAGTGTCCAGAAACAGGATTCAAGAGAAATGTAATCCTGAAGCGAACAATGCAGGGATATATAGCAATGTGCAGCCTACTTGGGGGGAATAAAAACCACAGAATCTCACCCCATGAAATCATGAGATTGCAATAAAGAATGAAAGCTGACAGAAATGAGGTTGTCTGGACTGAAATCCAAAATTCAGCCTAAATTGTCCAGATTTCCTTTACAGAGCATGTACACCTAATATGAGGAGTAAGAAGAGGGCCTAAGAAGTTACAAGATGGGAGCACTGAAGGGGCTCACACAGAATGCTAGGGACAAGGGAGCACCTAAAATCCTATCCAGCCTTTTGCTGTTTAAGCACCTGTTGGATATATCTGTAGGATATATCTGTCTTCACCTCCATAGGCAATACCTCCTTTGGATCATATTTGTACATCCACAGAGTATATATACATTTAATATATTAAATGAAGTTACCTCAGGTGAAGAAAATGCAATCATTAGCTATACAATAAGACACAAAAAATCTAAAGAAATGGATTACAGCATTTTCTCTGGCAGTAGGAAGGATGGCTTCATTTCCTTAGCACGGTGACTGGTGGCTCAAACCTGCATCTGCCTTATCCATAAAAGCTCCAACATTCCATACTCCAGCTATGTGGATTGAAGAGTGTAGGTTAACACAGTGAGTAAGCACTGCTCAACCCTCATGAATAGCATCACCTGGAAGGCATGGGAGTTCTGGGGCTTTCAGTCCTCTTCTGAGACACTGAAACCAAAAACATTAAATTAGGAGTATCAGCAGAACAGGAAGCAGGTACCAGAAGCATAACTGAATGCCTGAAAATAAAGGATCCAGAGCTGTGCTCCCCTGGCACTGGCAGTGCAGTTCACATTAAGAAGGGCAATGGCTTAGATATTCTTATGACAAATGGGAAACAGATTTCATCTAAAAAATTTCAGCCTCTGAGACTGAGAGGGACATTGGACTCAGGTGTCTCACTTCTGTCACACAGTTACATGTATAATGGGCTCCGTCGTTCAGTCCTGTATTTCAAGCTGGCATCTGGCCAACCACACTTTATCCAAAATAAATTAGGTCCAAAGTCAGATCTTCCTGGTGTCTCCTAGATGAGCTTAGAACTCCCCTGTTCACATAGGTCACATGGGAAAGTGCTGGTTAGGGACAAAGATGACAAGAATTTAGTGTGAAATATTTCAGTGTGAAACTGAAGACTCAGGATTGCATTTATCAGCCCTTGGGGAGGGAAAGAGGAAAGTAAAAGACTGGGTAGTAATCTTTAGCAAAATTATACAGTGGCCCCCTTAAAGCTGGCAAGTCCTCCTGTCCATCCAGTGAAGCCTGGTATTGACCTGAACACTCAGGTTTCTGGGTTTTCTACAAATCTATGTAAGAGAGATAGTCTTAGGGCTCAGAGTAAAATGATTTATTGTAGGTATGTACATTTCTAGAAATATTACACAGCAGCCAAGTCAGACTTTTGTGAGACCCAGTGGACATTCAGTTCTTTCTCAGCCCTCTCTAAATACTATTGTATACTACCCCAAGAGATTGCATAAATTGCCCAATGTTACACAACAGGACAGTGATGGTAAGACAATTCCAAGCATTAGTATGTGCTGCTTCTTCTTTCAAAAAGGTGAAGTCTGGGACATAAGAGTTTTGCATGTACTATTTCTGAGCTAGAAGAAAAGCAATCTTTGCTAAACAGTCTCCTTATAAAGACCCAAGATACAACCATCATGGAATTTATTTTTTTCTTCCAGCTAAGACAGCAGGATTGAGCCTTAAACTATCTTTGTTAAACTAGTTAATAGATTACTGTCCAAAATAAACATATTTCAGTAAGTGCAAGACTTTTTTTTCCTCCCCCTTTCTGCCTTTTGTTCAATTTCAGCTCAGCTATTTATGATTCATTTCATGAGCCACTAGGTTTTCTCTGAAGGCACTAAAAGGGCCAGAGCTATCAAACAGTTTTAGTGACTAGTGCCAACAAGGAACTGTTTTCCTCCATGCTATAAAGCAGGCACTGTCAATAGACTACAACCGGCAATAAACTATTAAAAAAGGAATTTATGATGGCTACTTATTATCCTCCTGAAATAATGTTGTTACAAGGCTGCCCTTTCCAGTCCTCCACAAGAATCACATGGCAAGTACCTAACAAAGGGAAAGGCCCAGGGATCTGCAGGGACTGTCTGCAAAGAGCCCAGGAATTGCCCCATGTTATGTGGGCAAACACACCACACCAGTGTTTCAAAGCAGCAGGGAAATTGTCCCACACTGGACTTGGGCTTGTTACACATGAGCATTTGATTTAAGGTGGGGCCTTAATTAACTTACATCTAGCACATGTTGAAGTGTTTTAAGAGCTAAATATCAAATTATGAAGGAATGCCTATTATTGTTTAGCGAGGAATTGGTAAACCACAAGGATAAAATAAGAAATGGCGAAACCTCAAATGCAATCAGATCTGCCTCTTATTTTAGATTTCTAAACCCCCCCTAATTGTAGCTCTTTTTCTTTCCCCTCCAACCCTATTACAGGCTTTCTTCTTTGCTGAAATGTCTGCCTCTGTTAATTGACATTTGACTACGACACTGATCTGTAATTGCTATAAATTGTGGTATACCACTTGCATTAATGGAGATATCCCATCTTACTCCAATTAATGAAACGTTGCCTTCAATAAATATTTTAGAAAGAAGGAAATGATACAGTTCAGACTTCAGTGTCATTTGGATTGACTGTTCCTGGTCTGGACCTTCATACAGTGTGTGCCCCTTGAATCCTAAGTATGTCAGACTGGAGACACACAGACTGCGGCCAAGGCTGAAGGCACAGCCCTGAAAGGATGTCTCCTAATGACAAGTGGCTCTCAGGAATGGCAGAGAGGGTCCTAAAGGTGTGTAGAAAGAATAAAGATGTGGTTTGAAGAGTTTAAGAGAAAAGAAACATTTTCATCTAGAGAAGGGAGGACTAGGTTGAGCTGAGAAATAGAACAAAAACTGAAGTGTGGCGAAATGGGATGCAAGGACACTGTAAACGAGAGTTGGATTAAAAAACAAAACAAACAAACAGACAAAAACAACACCACAACAAAAACAAAAACACCCCAACCAACTACAAAAATACATTTGCAGCATTAAGATTTCTCAATGTCCTGATCACTTGGAGTTATCAGGAAGTGGGGATTTCTCCTCTTGCCCATGTTGCTGCAAAAGAGTAGTTGCCTTATATTCTGTTTCTGAGCAGTGCATCTAGAGGAGAAAAGATGTTACTTAATAGCAGGTTTCATTCTGAGAACACATTCTCAGCAAGGACCTATTTTTAAATCCAGTTTTGTACATTTTATGGACTCCAAACAAAGCATTTACACAGCAGAAAACAATGTAATAGCATGTATAGAGACCTCAGATGAAAAAATAAACATTTTATTAAGAGAAATTTTTACAAATAGCATCTATATGGTAAAAACATAGGTGTGCAAGAGTTAAACTGCTGCCGAGAGTATAACACTGGGTTTGCAATGTTTTCCTTTATTATTTCTCAATGGAAGAGACAGTCCTGCCTGTGGTTGTGTCTCACTGGCTTCTTGACTTCACTCAGTTATAATTGCATCTCTACAGTGAGAGGAGCAACAGTTAAAATACCGAGTCCACGAGAAGCCATAAATCCTGCAAAACCATTGAAGTTGCTCACTTCAATCTCTGAATGCCTGTTTACATAGAAGAGGGAGAAGGAGAAGGAGGAGAAGGAGAAGGAGAAGGAGAAGGAGAAGGAGAAGGAGAAGGAGAAGGAGAAGGAGAAGGAGAAGGAGAAGGAGAAGGAGAAGGAGAAGGAGAAGGAGAAGGAGAAGGAGAAGGAGAAGGAGAAGGAGAAGGAGAAGGAGAAGGAGAAGGAGAAGGAGAAGGAGAAGGAGAAGGAGAAGGAGAAGGAGAAGGAGAAGGAGAAGGAGAAGGAGAAGGAGAAGGAGAAGGAGAAGGAGAAGGAGAAGGAGAAGGAGAAGGAGAAGGAGAAGGAGAAGGAGAAGGAGAAGGAGAAGGAGAAGGAGAAGGAGAAGGAGAAGGAGAAGGAGAAGGAGAAGGAGAAGGAGAAGGAGAAGGAGAAGGAGAAGGAGAAGGAGAAGGAGAAGGAGAAGGAGAAGGAGAAGGAGAAGGAGAAGGAGAAGGAGAAGGAGAAGGAGAAGGAGAAGGAGAAGGAGAAGGAGAAGGAGAAGGAGAAGGAGAAGGAGAAGGAGAAGGAGAAGGAGAAGGAGAAGGAGAAGGAGAAGGAGAAGGAGAAGGAGAAGGAGAAGGAGAAGGAGAAGGAGAAGGAGAAGGAGAAGGAGAAGGAGAAGGAGAAGGAGAAGGAGAAGAATTCAGATGCTGTTTCCACGATGCCTCCCTGCCCCTTGCAGCACTACTATGGTCCACAAGCACCCACGCAGACAGCCAGGGAGTAGAGGGGGAGCACAGCCTGTGGCTAGCCACACAGAAGATTCTCTGCTTCCCTGTGAACTCCTGCAATGAAATATGGTCATTAACCATTATTTTGCTCTTTTTCATCAGCGAATGAATGGCCTGAAGTGAAACCATCACCTTTCACTGAGCTCTGAGAGGATTACAGGAAAAAAACCCAAGATCTTTTAAATTTATGGTATGGCAGCATTTTTTAAGCAAAGGGCTTTGGAGGCAAGTAAAAAAGAAAAGTGTTTAAGTGTGCATGGACGGAGAGAACAATTTAATTAAAAGCATGGAAGAAGACTAAAGACTACATTCATTCCTGCTTTTTGGTAGCATACCCCTATCCTGTAATTGCCTGTAAATAGCCACTGCAAAAGCAACTCAGATTAGTGGGTTTTTTGGATGAGAGATGGAAACTCTGGCGAGTTCAGCTGTCGAAATCTTACATGAACTAGAGCTGTATGGGGACGGCGTGTGGGGGGGAGCAGGGTGAAAAGGGAGACAGTGAGTAAGGGAAATTAAAAAAAAAAAAAACCAACCAAAAACAGAAAGCAAACAAACAAAAAACCCCCCCTAAACCTACAGAAACTCCGACTTGCAGGGATATTTTTTTAATTATCACCTTGGCGAGTTACAGAGTTACTGTTCCATACTTCCAAAGCCAAGTTCTCCCTCACTAGCGCGGGTTTTGCACTCTCACAAATGTTCTCCACTTCCGACCCTTCCTCTCTCGCTCCCTCCCTACTTTCCTCCTTTTCCCCCTCCCTCCGTTTCTCCCTCCCTTCGTCTCCGACCTTTCCATGGGTTTGTACAAATCGCCCACA
>VXBB01007650.1:106541-118547 GCA_013399915.1 Illadopsis cleaveri | reverse complement strand
TCCCATACTACAACCTAGGACATTAGTTCAATCTAAGAGAAAGGTTTCTTTTGGTTCTTTCTGGGAATCATCTGGTATCTATCTTTCTGATTGTCATCTATGCTTATGAGTTCTTTTAACTTCAAAGGATTTTGACGTGCAACACAGCATTCCCATTCTCAAATGAAGCCATAAAGATTCATACTAACTCAGATGTTGGTCCATGGTTCTTAAAAAAGATACATTGTTTATTTTTGTCTTCTCAGCCAGGCTATTGTTAGCTAGTATGGGCATGGGCAATCGTGACTCACTGGCTACTCCCATTGGAAGATGACTTTTAATCAATATTGAATAAGTAAAATATTTTGTGATAGATTATGATATAAAATAGATTTAGACCTGATCACTTTATACTGCTGATTTTACTTCTCCCCTCATATTTAAGATGCTCATATTAAAAAATATTAAAAAGAATTTGTAAGGCACATTTTTTTACCATTTGTAACAAAGTAGTACTATATAGATAATATCTTGGAAAAAAAATAAAAATAGTAATGACTGCAAAAATTTAGTTTGAAGATTCAGCATGGAAATATGGGATGACAGAGTAATATCAGAGAAATTTTAGTATCTAGTCTGTAGCTGGTAAAAGCAGATCTAAGAAAAGTACCAGTTGCCTGATAAAAAGGTCTTCTAGGGCAGATGAGATGAGTACGTTCCAAGGAATAGAGTATTACCAAATTTGTGTCCTCATCTAAATTTTCACACTGCTGCCAGAGGTAGGAAAAACTGTTGTTTTCACTTTTCTAGCTTGTGAATGTTTGGACATTGCGGTCTTGTTTTCTCACGCAGCTCAACATAAACAATGTATATTTTTAGATTGTTTTTCATATTTCTCCTCTGAGAGGAGAATTGATTGATGGTAGTGTTCACCATCCAAGTTAAAGAAGTAGTGACCTAAATGACCTATCTCTTGGCCTCTGTACAAACTGTATATATAGAGTTAAATTGTTGAAAAATAGAAAATGTAGAAGAAAATAAAATAAAGTATCATTAGCTTTCCCTTCATATGCTGCTGCCTGCCTCGTTCCTTCTTCGAGTCCGATCCTCCTACATATCGTGATTCTGTGTGGCATTTCTACTACAAAAAACTGTCATTTTCCTGGTAACTTTTTTTCCCTTGCATTCCTCTTGGAACACTGTGATCTAAAAAAATAATTACTTTTGGAGCAGACAATGGTGAGAGGGATCATTTAATTGTGCAAGTCAGAGAGGAAAAAAAAGGGCTGAAAAAGTTCTTTGAAGTCCTGTTGGGAGATATTCTCCAGGATGAGGGATATGAAAATTTATAATTTCTTGGACAGTTTTGAAAGAATGTTTTTAGACACAAGGCTGCTATGAATTTTTTACACAGAATAAATTAAAAATTTTGAGATCAAATCAGGAAGGGTTTATGAATGTCCATAAAGCTCAGGCTATGCTGTAGAGCATATTCATGTATCTATGCTTGATCCTAGCACATTTAGACTTCATTAGAGTATTAAATTACATTATTTGCAACAGATGTACAGTCAAAATAGATGTACTCTAGAAAAACAAAACACAGGTATATCTTTTAACTATATTGTACAGGAAAGTTGATATTTCTATATTATACACCTTTTATTTTCATATTTATAGACTAAACAAGAAAGCCCCATTCTTTCAAGGAAACACTCTTCCATCCTCTCTTGCTCAAAAAACAGTATACAATACCTCTAGTACAGCATATATATTAACATTTGATTTCTTTCACCTTTCAGATTTCAAAAGTGCCTTACAGTTTTCAGAATCTTATGGATTCTGCTCAGCATTTCCTCCTACATTACCTCTCCTTTCAGTACTTCTGTGTTTCATAATTTAAAAATTCTCAATTCATTTCTTACTTGTTCAGGCAGGGAAGTCTAGAAGAGTAGACATATTTCTAGCACTTTGTGCTTTAAATGTATCAGATGTCCTGAGGAACTTCCTTATGCTTTTTTTACAACTATGCATTGTTATTATCCATAGATACATAGGCTGATGACTGCAAATACTTCCATTCATGTGACCTTTCATCAAAACTTGGTTTCTGTTTGATTTGGAACTGCTACTTGGGATATATTGGTCAGTGGTAAAATTGGCCCAAAATTTTATAACCAATTATGGTCAAAATAGATATATTCAGAATTCAGACAAGCTTTGTAGAAGGCCTAAGGTGGAAACACAGCACAGGATAAGAAAACATGAGTTAAGATAGCAGTGCTTTTGAATGCCTTGATAATTTATCTCCCTCCACAGCCCTCTCAGGGATCTTTGACTAGCTCAGGTATTAGGGAGACCTTGGGGGGAAAACTATCATAGGTAACAGGATAAAGGATATTAGAACAGGCTCTTACCACAGAGGTGCTTTGCAGAGATGGTTTATTCAGGCCTCCTTGGGGGTGACAGGCGCAGGAGGCAGGAGAGAGTGGCCAGGGCAAGAGGCAGTAAGCGGCCGAGGCAGGAAGTGCATAGGGGTTTTATCCCCTTTCTGAGATAGATAAGTTTTGGCCCTCAGCCAAGCCAGGTTTAGGGGGGAAGGACTATGGGCGGAAAGGACTATTCGGCTATCTGTTACAGGGGTTCTGGGCAAACCCATTCCCCCTAGAGGGATACAACACCTTGATGACCTAGCTTTGCTGTCTAAGAGACTTGGATGTCTAAGTCAAAGCCAGTAAGCCTTTGCTGGCTGAACAATGGATAGTCATGTCACTCTGAAGTATGTGGCAAAGCAGATAAGAAGAATTGCCCTCTTAAGGTGCTTGTATTTCTGGAACTATCTCTGTTTTTCTCTATTTCTGTCAACAATGAAAAGAGCCCATACTCATTAATTTATTATTAGTTTTATTAATAGCCCATCTATCTAGATTGGTATGACACTATATATTGACAACTATATCAGTCATTTTGAATTTTGGAAAACTGTAAATATATATATCTTTGTACTGTTTTATTTTATGAAATGTACTTTTTCTAAGGAAGAATGCCTTGTCTGAAGCAAAATATTTTTTAAAAATAACTATAACTGGAAAGAATGTCTTGTTATGAAAAGTGGTTTGGTACATTATGTGCAACACCACTTCTCTGCAGGAAGTTTTCATTAATTAATCTTACCCTAATACATTCAGAAAAGCATCCTCAGCTCCTTTTTTTTAGCCAATGGAGATAATGGTGTAAAGCTTCTCATATTCAGTGGCTAAATGCACTGTCATTTAATATTGTCTTGAAATTCTTAGGAGGAAATAATTTTCCTGACACTGAAGAATGACTGGTTTTTTTACAGCAGAGTAAATCTAGAGTTTTATTCTATGGCGTTTTTATAGCTTGTTTCTATCCTCTTTAAGGGTTATGTGGCCAAATCAGCCCCATCTGAAAATAAGGTCAGTCTCAAAGGTCAGTTGTTGCACACCTTCTTCTTACCAAGTGGGGAAGGAGGAGGCCAAATAACCAGACTATTTTTATCTACTATCACTGGGGAGTTTCTAAACTAGCAGAATTTTCATTCTGCTTTTTCTATTGTACTTCTGGCTGCCAATTGTCTTGATGTTTTGTGATATTAAACAAGTATCTGAAAATGATCTTCATTCCTTTTTGCAAGATAGTGATATACAATTTTTTTAAAAAATCAATTTTTTTATTTACCATCTATGTGATTCCAAATCATGCTAATGGAATACTTCCAGAACAATGACAATAGGGTACTATCTAAATCTATGATGATAAAAATTCAGACAGGGGTTTAAATTTTTGATGCAGCCAGATGTTATTGTGAAAATTAAAGAGATTTGAAAATCAGATTATTTTAATTAACACTATTTTTTGGAGGTTTTGTCCACCTAATCATTGTGATTTCCCTCTCCAAAGGGCAAAGAAATAGCTATTTTTAATAAGTTGGTTTTTTAAAAATAATATTATAGAAATGAGACATCTGTATTTGTCTTACTGAGACATTTCAAGGAATAAATATTCAAAAGTCTGTAAGAAACAAAATCTAATATTCAGAAAAGAAGAGGAAGAAATAAAGAAAAAATCATTATGAAGATGTCTGTTTGTGGTTGGAATTTGATCTTTGGTAACCATGTATAAACCTGGAAAATACCGAGATACTCTGACTTTCTTCACTAACACTTTTCAGGTCAGATTCTGAACTCTAATTTTAGTTGATGTGGAAAATGAAATGCTTAGATGATGCTTACCGATTTCATCCTTGTGTTGATATCTGCAGAAACTGGACATCTTTTCTGGCAAAATGAAAAAGTCATTACACAATGCATCAAAATCTGTACTTTATCCTGTATCAGGATCAAGAAATACAAGAGCTCTTTTCAATTTCTTTCCCTGCTTATTACTGTAGTCATTAGGATATGAAAAGAATTTCTCATTTTTAAATTTAATTCAGCACTGACAAGGGCAAAATTCTTCAATCATTGCTGTATTAGAAATAGCACTTTGAATTTCAGTTTTATAGACCAAATTTTCAGTAGTCTCAAATCTACCAGTTCCTATCTAAACACTTATCTGATTCACTGAATTTCTGCTCCATTTTATTTATTTCTTTTTCTTTTTCCTGTAATAAATTTAGTCCATGTGGTACCCTTCCTTTATTATACCTGAGTGTCGCATAATGTAAGCATACAGTAAAAAGATCTGATTAATTTGTAAGTCAGTGTAGATGGAAAATCATATGACTCGTATGTGAACATAGGGGATTGCTTGCTATGATAAACACCAAGAGTTTTTATTATACACGTTATGCAATTTTGTTATTGTCACTACTATATCAATCTTACATTGTCAAAGCAATGTAAAAATGTTTAAGAAGAAGACATCTACAGCCTGCAGGTAAGTGCATGAAGGCAATTAAAATAGCAAACAAATGAAACACCCTCTTTTAGAGTCCCCAACAACCGAAATCAAATCATCATTTTTATTACATTAACCTAAGGTTGACATTAACTTTGTCTTCTGAATGCATAGCATAGAAAAAATACATTATGCAGAGAAAGGAGTTCTTACGGTTTTGTTTGTTTTGCTGCACCATGGAACAAATGTGTCAGAACAGAAATGCTGTTTCAGCTGAGTAGACTATTACATAGAGAAATTAAAAAATATTCACATGTCCCTAGGCTGATCCTAAATTAATACAAGGATAGGTATACAAGAAAAGCCAACACTGGAGTGGTGGAGGCTCAGTGGGTGGACAGTGATATGCAAACCTTTCTGTTTGCTGAGTCTGAAGGTTACCTATATATTTACTTATGTTCTTCTTAAAAACTGAACAAACAAGACGTTTCACTACTGGGAATTCTGGTTGATAATCACTCATTCATCTTCATGCACAAAAATACATATGACCAAAGTGTCACTTTCCTCAACAGTTTAGGATAAGATAATTTGGATGTCACCTAATTGTGGCCTTCCAGTATCTGAAAGAAGCTTACAAGAAAGATAGAGAGGGAATTTTTACCAGATCACCTAGTGAAAGGACAAGGGAAAATGGTTTCAAATTGAAAGAGAGTAGGTTTGGATTACATATTAGGAAGAAATTCTTTACTATAAGAGTGGTGAGGTATTGGAATAGGTTTCCCAGCTGTGAATACNCTAGATAATCTTTAAGGTCCCTTTTCAGCCCAGGTCATTCTACAATTCTGTGATATTATAAATAACAATGTTATGATCCAATAATTAAGAGATGCCACTGCCTGAATTAAGGTGCAATTGCCAAAATCAATAGTACAGATTTTATTTAACTGTAAATGCGAGAAAGAAATGGGAAAGGGGGGTGGGGGTGACGAGGGAGAGACAGAGAAGATAGTCTGATCCACTATGGATCCCATGGCATCTCCCTGGTCCTTCTTCACCCATGTACTCTCAGTGGTGGGGATCCCAGAGTGGTTCTTCTCAGGTAACACTTTTATAGAGTCCAGGTTCTGGGTATCCACAGGGCATAGATGCCATTCCCATAAATTGGGATGGCATGTGTATAAGCAATTACTTCCTTTCTCACAGTCTGCCACAGAGTGAATTTTGGCCTGGGTGCACTAAGTAAGGTGTGCTAACCAGACCTCAGCTCTACTAGGCCTGGAATTAGTGCCTTCCTGCTGCAAGTTCCTCTCTTCTGTACTTATTTCAAGTTCCTGCTGTGGTGGCTTATCTTATGGCAAGTTCCTTCAGTGGCCTTGACAGTGTTTAAGGCAATTGTGATCTTTAAGTCTGTTACATTTAGGAATAATATTGTTTATATGGTAATGCTAAAAAAGACCCATCATATAGAGGATTTTTTTCTTATAGCCTATATTTTTCTCAGGGATTATACACAAAAGATGCATCTGATGGCTGATGATATACCAATAAGCTCTCTACCTTCATTTTTCTCTACGTAAAACAGGAATGCTCTATTCCAGGGTACTGAGAACAATGTCTGAGTCCTACCCAGGCACTGCCTGGGAACAGCACAGACTCGTTAAATTGGAGAATAACTTTTTGTTGGAGAGGACCCCTGAGGTTACCTCACCCACTGCACTGCTCAGTGCACGGAAAATGAGTGTTCATCCCTTCATCCTGCTTATTGGATTTATAATTCATAATCCCATGGGAAGCATTCTGGCAGGAGCTGACACACACCTGGAAAACCTCAGATGATGATACCAATGTAAAATATCATCCATGTAATACAGTAGAAAATTTCCATTTTCAGGTAAACCAACCAGCATTTTTCAAGAGCACTGTATATCCACTACACATGTCTATTGAATCATCTAATATGCACTCTATCTTCTGATAGAAAAACTGCAATAGAGGCCTCTTATCCCTCAGCTGAAATAGTCAGAACTTGGAGCAACAGGAGCAGATATGATCTCCAGAACTTTATTAACTATTATTTCTGGCCTAGAATCATTATTTGATAATGTTTTCAATTAAAATGTAAAATGACAACGGAGTAATACTATCAATATATTTTGTAGACTCTAAGGCACTCCCATTATTTTGTAGTCAGCGGAGAGCTCAAAATTCCTATTGTTTGAATTATTGCAGAATGACATGTAGAGCTGAAATAGCTTAATAATAGGTCTATAACAAGTCTGCCAATTACATCTCAAATGTGCATGAAGGATAAATATACCAGCAATCTCACTCCATTTTACAAAGATAAATGAAATGTCTGTTTTATTAAAGGTATGTCAAAATAGGGGTATTGTTCTATGGTCTGAACACAGACAATGGATTTCTATTTCCTGAATTTTAATCAAGGTCAGACAATGAATCTGTGAAAATGCCATAATAATCTATGCAGAAAACAACAAACCAACACCTAATGATTGCTGGGGTCCTTTTGACAATCACTTGGTATATGTCAGATACCAAATCCTGGTGTAAGTGACATGATAACTGCATGGTATTTGGGGGCTAAGGTGCTGAGGAGCTTTGAATATAGAAAAGAAGTCATTTTACTTGTAGCTAAACTGTGAAATTGCAAAAGAGTCATTCTGTTGTCATTTTGTCACTGAAGGTCTTGCTTAACACATTTGTCTGTTTCCATATAATGTACTCAACACTAGTCATTGAAAATATACTCCTTTGACAGAGGGTTTTCATTCGGTCTTCGCAGTCTTCCTTCTACAGAGCACAGACACTAGTTCTAGATTTCAGTTCAGGGCACTGAGCTCAGCTCACTGCTTCAGATGTATAGTCTAATATGAAATATAGGTGGATAAATGGCAGATAAAGTTATTTCTATCAAATGGATCAATATGGCATTACATTTGACGTAAATTCTGCTTGCTTCTTATCTGGAAATAAAATCTAGGTAATATTTAAAAAATCAAAAAATATTTAACCATTTGTTACTTAATGTCAAGTCTGAGATATTCAGTTTCAGAATCATTTATTGTAGAGTAAAATTAATTATTCTCTGGATAGTTATAACTTATGTACCAAGTTTATCTTCCTCAAAAATTTTCAGTATGAAAGCAAAATTATGCTAAATTCTCAAACATTGATAAAAATTAGAATTCTTCTATTGCTCCTAAACTCAAAGATTCATTAAAAAAAACCCCAACATTTACTTCATGTTTATATATTCAGCATGCTTTTACTATACTTGCAATTATTCTTATGTGGTAGATGATATCAGTGGATCAAAAGTAGAGTCATATGATGAAACTAAAATGCATCATGAAAAAGCAGATAATTAGAACCTTTAGAAGCACCATTAGCATTTAAATATACTTGCATATCCAAAAAGTCTCACTGTGCTACTAGATTTTATTCATTTAACAAATAAATTTGATTAAAACTTGTGCTGGATTTGTCTGAGACAACTTTCATCACAGTGTCAAGTATGGGGCTGTGTTCTGTATTTGTGCTGAATACAGGGTTGATAATACAGAGATGTTTTTGTTATTACTGAGCAGGGCTTGCACAGAGACAAGGCCTTTCCTGCTTTTCATACCAGCACACTGATGAGGAGGCTGGGGATGCATGGGAGGTTGGGAGGAGGCACAGCCAGGACAAATGATCCAGATTGACCAGAAGGATATTCCAGAGCTTCATACTTAGTATATAAATTGGAGGGAAGAAGGGGGGACGTTTGGAGTGATGACATTTGTCTTCCCAACTGACCAATGCATGTGATGGGGCCCTGCTCTTCTGGAGAGTGCTGAACAACTGCCCACCCTTGGGAAGCAGTGAATTAGTTCCTTCTTTCATTTTGTTTGAGTGCTTTCCCTATTAAACTGTCTTTATCTCAACCCACAAATTCTACAACTTTTACCCTTCCAATTCTCTCCCTGATCCTGGTGGGAGTGAGCGAGCAGCTGTGAGGAGCTTGGTTGCTGGCTGGGGTTAAACCACAGCAACTGCAAAAGCAGCCCCAAAAATCTAGTCTGCTGGTTTTCTAGTCATCTGTTCATTCTACTGATCTACAAAATTATGCACCCTAATACTGAATTTTGTCTATCTTTGTGACTACATTATTCATGGTTCTTTTCTAATGTCTCGCTTAATGTTTAAGATCTTTGTCTGACATGAACCAGCTATGACAAAATTATATTCCGTAAAGTTTAGCAAAATTTAGAACATTTTTTCTAATACCTTGGCAAATACCTAAAGTAAAAATAGAAAAGCATTAACACTGCAATGCACAGGAATTCCTTCTGGATTTAAATGGAATTTAAATGGAATTTAAATGTCTTCTCGACTGCTTTTGAACTGCTCAAACTTGTAAGCTCTAGCTCAAACAAAAAGGCAAATTCTTGAGATTAAATGTGCAAACTTCTAAGTTTAAATGGCAGTTTCTGTAGGTGTCCACAGGTAGAAGGGTTGACTTGGTTGTCCAGAATGAGGCCAAGCATCTCAAGGCTTGGCATCCCTGGGTAACACAGTCTTCATGGCTGTCTTGAGCTTAAGCATTTGCTTTCTATCAGATGTCACTTTATAACCTACACTAAAGGATTTGATATTCATTTTCCCATTACCCTGGATCTTGTGTGTATGTATGTATGACTGACTGAATGACTGTATGTATGTGTGACAGTATGAATGACTGTACTGCTGTCAGTTTGGGAGGAAAAATATTTATTTCACTATTCTTTGTTGATATCTTTCCAATTGTATAAAGAATTTTAATATTAATTGAAAAAAAAGGATCAAAAAATGATTGTCTCTAGCCTCAAGAATTTACTTCAGAAAGATAGGACAACAAAAGACATTTTGTATTTCCATCTTTTTCCTCAATAATAACTCCAGCAGAGCTCTTTTCCATATGAGGTGATAATGCTGTTTTCTGGAGATGACTTTTTATTGCCATATTTTGAAATATCTCTTGTCACATCTGAGACACCTTCTCAAAAAAATGATCAGCAGCTATTGCCTCATGACCAAATTGCTACATCTATCACTAAGCAAGATAGCCGGCCCTAATTTCATTTTTCTTATTAAATTGAGTTATTATGTTTATGGTCCAGAAAAAGAATCTCAATTTTTGTGTGAAAATGAATTAATAAGAATTTTGGAAATCACTGTTACCATTAGTACTTCCAGATAATAACTGAAATGGTTTAACCAATGAAGTGTGAAAACACCATGTAGATAAAGTAACAACATACACAGGAGAGCTGACATTGTACATAGATCTATGAGCCTTAAACAAAGCGATGAAGCAAAAAATGTAACAGATGCCCAAATTTGTGATGTAACTAATGGATTAACTGATCTCAGCATTTTAAGCACACTGAATAGCTCTTGAGGGTACTGCCCAAAGAAATGTCAGTGTTAAAGTGCATTAATTACCTCACTGGGGAGACATGGATTCACTCAGTTACTCTTTGATTTTTGAGCTCAATAGCTTTTATGGAAGCACAGCCATTATATAAATTATATGTTTAAAATTGTTTCACCTTGATGAGATTAAATAACTCTTTTCAAGATGTTCATTTTAGCTCTTTGACCTACCACAGAATTTCAAAACAGGAAATTACTTTAATATTAAAGAAGAGTGAGAAATTGATTTTAAGGAAAACATCAGAACCTTGAAATTTTGGTATTATATTTGCTTGAACGCTATATTTATAGTGAGTAGAAGAAAACACAGTTATTTTAGTATGATTTTTTTTTGTGCCATAAACTGTTGTCTCAATTTACGCTCACTTGTTCCACTTATATAACATCACATTTGCTTATCTGAAAGTTCTGTCAAATAATTTTTTAAATTTGGGGAGGAAATAATATAATAGATTTATTTTCTGACACATGCACAACACTCTCTTTACTTTTAAAGTGCTAATCTAATTAAGAAACATTTTAAAAGTGTCTCCACTAAGGAATTTTTAAGAAAGGCACTCTAAGATGAAATTGCTAAAATTTGATAATTGCAGTTATTAAATGATAATGGGTTGAAGCAAGACATTCTGCTCTTCAGGAAGTTACTTGAGTGAAAACTGATACTAA
This sequence comes from Illadopsis cleaveri, assembly GCA_013399915.1. NCBI lineage: Eukaryota > Metazoa > Chordata > Aves > Passeriformes > Timaliidae > Illadopsis > Illadopsis cleaveri. The sequence continues at coordinate 107,561 of VXBB01007650.1, read as the reverse complement.
TAAATATGTAAGCCTGATTACTTTGAAATTAATTATTAAAGCCAAAGGAAATGACTGGACCAAACTCTTCACTGGAAAAAAACTTTAATGCTGCCGTAGTAGGTTTGCATGGCCAAGCTTTGGTAGCAGCAGGCTATGGGTGTGGCTTCTGTGAGAAGATGTCAGAAGCTTCCTCCATGTCTGGCAGAGCCAATCTCTGGCAGCTCCAAAGTTAGACATGCTGCTGGCCAAGGCTGGGCCAGTTAGAAATTATGGCAATGCCTCTGTGATAACATGGTTAAGACAAAGGAAAAAAAGTTATTGCTGTGTAATTTTGGCCAGAGAAAATGGGGTGAGAACATGTGAGAGGAACAGCTCTACAGACACCAAGGTCAGTGCAGAAGGAGGGGCAGGAGGTGCTGCAAGTGCCAGAGCTGAGGTTCCCCTGCAGCCTGTGGTGGTGATACTGAAACCAGATGGCCAGAAACTTTCTAATAGAGCTTTGAGTATTAGATAGCAGGCGTTCTTTATTGCAGTGCACTGGTCCCTCGGGGGTTCTTTCCTTCATTCCAGTGCCTTGAGCAGCGAGTAAACACTTTTTATCATACACACTGGTTTCATACTCATTAGCTAACTCCACTTCCTTTGACTTTATTTGATATAGTCACACCCCTTATCAGAAGTCCTTATTTGGTTCTTTGGGGTCTGTCTTCATGTCCGGTGTCCTTTATAGGTAGCTGTTCTTCGACTCCGGCTTTTGAGTAAGTGCAATATTGTTGTTTTGCATAATTTCTTCTTTGTCAGTCTTGCAGAGCTGGGCTGGCATCGTGCTGGTGTTTTGCATGACTTCTGTTTGCCTAAATTACCTCCTTTATCTACATGGCTGTGCTGTTCTGTTCTACTGACCCTGATAAGAATAAAATGTTTTTCTCTTCTACTGTCCTTATGCTGTTCTGTTCTACTGTTCTTATCATTGAGGCAGCTGTGCCCCTGCAACCCACAAAGTCCGTGGGGATGCAGAGATCCACCTGCAGCCTATGG
>VXBB01007650.1:0-89923 GCA_013399915.1 Illadopsis cleaveri | reverse complement strand
TGTTGTGAAGACCTTGGCCGGGCACAGAGAAATTTGTAAAGGGAGTCTGGAGTCAAAAAGTCATCCTGTGCCTGGGCAGCTGTGAACATTTTGGCAGGGCACAGAGAAATTTGTAAGATAAGAAATAATAAACAATGCTAGAAACCTGAAAACAAGACCTTGCAGACTTCGTTTCATTCTCGCGCCAGACTCTAAACCTTCAGAGGGCTGAGGGCAAGAAAGCACCACTCGAACCAGCCCACCACAAACCACCACCTTAATCTCGGGTGAGGAGAAACCATAAAACCCCACACCATCCCAAGAAAGCCACATCTACAGGACATCCATGTGAGGGGTGGCAGAGGGAGTGTCATGGCCCATCAGAAGCTCCCCACAAAGGGGTCCCCAGACCCTGCACCTGAGCACTGCATGTGATGCAACATGATGCAACACATCTACAGCATTGCAAGAGACAGTGTCAAACCTACTCCCCTGGATGTTAATACATTGGATTCTATACTTTTCCGTGAGGGATCGTCACCATCAAGAGGACCAGACAGAGGGAAGAAACAAGACATTGGAACCCATGGAGGGGTGATATGTTTCTACTTAATTTCTGCCACTCTCCCTGTCCCCCCTCAATGCACCTATTTTTTCCTACTTCTTTCTTCTTTCTTTCTCTTTGCCTCCTTTGCTATTAAATAAAATATAATATTTTTTTTATATATATCAACACCTAACTCATTTGGTTTTACTCACTTGTTTTGGAAATATTCAAACCTTTCAGGGTTCAATCCATTTTATTCACAGAGAGTTCTCTTTGCTCTTCTGTGCTTAGAGCGGATCACAACAGGCAGCTTTTTCTTTTTCATTGCAATTCCCACAAGAGCTCCACTAAGTTTTTCTATTACTGAGAATCTTGAAAAAAGTGCAAACGCTATTATAAAGAGCCTTCTGTTAATTTTGTTATTATTACTTTCCTAGGCTACCCCTAATGTAAAAAAGCAGCCTGAAACCAAAATATTTGTATGAGTAATCCTTAAGATCTGGACAATGTCCAGTCAGGGAAATAAATTTGCAATCTAGTATTAAGGTGCTTAAATTTGCTGATCAGCAAATACTGTGAAAGAGATGTGAAAAAGCTACAGATTAACAATTTGTTCTCTCCGTCTGTGTAGAGAGATCAATAGATGTTGTCTACCCAAACTTTAGTAAAGATTTTGACATCATTTCTCACAGCACTCTCTTGGAGAAACTGGCTACTCATGGCTTGGATGACTGCACTCTTTCCTGTGCAAAATCTTAATGGGTGGCTGGGCTCAGAGAGTGGTGGTGGATGGAATTACATCCAGTTGGTAGCAGGTCCTAAGTGATGTTCCCCAGGGCTCAGTACTGGGACCAGTTTAATATCTTTATCAATGACCTGGATGAGGGGATCAAGTGGACCCTCAGTCAGTTTTCAGACACCTAATTGCATGGGAGTTTTGATCTGGTAGAGAGTAGAAAGGCTCTAAAGAGGGATCTTCACAGACTGGACTGATGGTCCAAGGCCAGTTATATGAGGTTCAACAAGGCCATTTGATGGGTCTGGCACCTGAGTCAAAACAACCCCATACAGGGCTACAGGCTGGGTGAAGAGTGGTTGGAAAACTACGTGAAGGAAAAGACCTGGGGATGTTGGTTGACAGCTGGCTGAACATGCCTAACCAGACATCCAATTTGCAGACACATGGGTTGGAAGGATGAACTGAACAGTGGATAAGGAATTGTCTGAGTGGGTGCAGGCAGAGAGTTGTAATCAATAGCTCTATGATCAGGTGGTTATGAGTGATGTTCCTCAAGGCCCTTGTCTTGGGACAGTTGCTCTTCAATATATTTATCAATGATACAGTGAGATCCAGTGTATGCTGACCAAGTTTGGAGATGACAGGAAGCTGAGAGGTGAATTTGACACAACAGAAGGGATTCTAACCAGGGGGATCTGGACAATCTTAGGAAGTGGGCCCATGAGAACCTCATGAGGTTCAACAACTGCAAGGTTCTGAACCTGCATGCGGACAATCCCAGACATGAGTGCAGACTGGGAGAAGAAGTCATGTAGGGCAGCACTGTGGAGAAGGACTTAAGGGCTCCTGTATGTAAAAAGCTGGACATGAACCAACAGTGTGCTCTCACAGCCCAGAAAGCCAACCACACCCTGGGAAGCAGCAAAAGCAGTGTGTGCAGAGGGGCAAGGGAGTCGATTCTGCCCCTCTACTCCCATGAGATTTCACCTGGAGTACTGCATCCACCTCTGAGGCCCCCAGCACAAAAAAGACTTTGACTTGTTAAAGTAGTTTTAGAAGAGGACATGAAGATGCCCAGATGAGTGGAACACCTCTGCTATGAAGACAAGCTGAGAGCTGGGGTCTCTGCAGAGAGCCTGTTGTGTCCTTCTAGTACTTAAAAGGGGTTCATAAAAAAAGGGGAGGAGAAACCTGTTACATAGGCAAGGAGGAACATTTTAACCTGAACAGATTTAGATTAAATGTTAGAAAGAAATTCTTTACTGTAGGGGTGGTGAGGCACTGGAACAGGTTGCCCAGAGAAGCTGTGGATGACCCATCCCTGGAAGTATTCAAAACCAGGTTGGATGGGGCCCTGAGCAACCTGGTCTAGTGAAAGATGTCCCTGCCTGTGGAAGGAGGGTTGGAACTTTATGATTCTATGAAATATTTTCTTTCTGCAACTGAGCCGTGGCACAGTTTGCACAGAGATGCTGTGGAGTCTCCATTCCTGAGATATTGAAATGCTGTTTGGACATGGTCCTGGCCAAGCATCTCTAGGTAGTCCTGCTTGAGAGGGGTGGGGTTGGACCTCCAGAGACCCCTTCCAATCACAAATTTTCTTTAATTCTATTATTGCTGATGCAGTCAAGTCATTTTTGCATGCAAAGACTAGAAAAGTGCTGATATCGTGCTTGTAAGACACCAATCCTCAATAAATTAGACTAACATCAGCCCCTAGAAAAATAAGATAAAAATGACACAACTCAGATGATAAAAAAGTCAAATACTAGAATGCAGTTAATTACAGATGACTAAAGCTTTATAGAAACTAGGTTTTGTCTAATGAGCCAAATTTCACTTTTTTATATATTCACAGGTTTGACCATGTGGCAGCCTAGCACCACATAACTGTTCTCTTACTGCTTCACTTTCCAGGTGGGATTGGAAAAAAAAGTAAATTTGTGGGTTGAAAGAAAGACAGCTTAATGAGACAGAAAAGAGAAAAAAATAAAAACAATATAAAAATAAAAATAGCAAGTAAAAAAATTAAAACATACAAAATAAGAGATACACACTGGTGGAGTGAGGCAAGAAACCGGAAAGGCCTTGACTCTGTGTGAGCCCTGTTCACCAATCACAAAACCATCAGTGTGTTATCAGCATTATTCTCATCCTAAATCCAAAGCATAGCACTGTACCAGCTATTGGGAAGAAAATTATCCGAGCTGAAACCAGACCACTATTTTGATTTGTTTGGATTTGTTTTGTGTATAATATTTTATACAGTTTGACATGACATGCTGAGGGGAAAAGAACCATGTATATTAAATCACTGTGGTTTGTATTAGATAGATTAAAAAGGGGTTAGATTGTGATTTTAAAATAATGAGACATTAAAGACAAATCAGTTCTTCTATTCCCAATGATAGCTTAAAACCTCATGGTGAAATACATATAGATGAGGACAGACAGTTCACATTGCTTTTTGACATAGGGGTTAATAATAAAGGCTTTAAGAAAAGATATAGTTTAAACACATAGAAATAAATTATATATACAGGTTATTATATTATTATGTTATATAAACCTCTGCAGAAAGTTTATTTTTTTTTTTAATTACTACATAGCATATTACTTAGAACACATTATGGTAAGAGCATTTTAGACAGACCCAGCTACCTGGTAGCTATATGATAGCAAATGACAGAATGAAATACAGTGATGGAGTTATTTCTATAAGAGAGGGAGGTTATTTTAGAGAAATCAAAATTGTGCCTAAGATTATTCATAATTTGAATCAATTATCTAGAAGTAAACACAAAATTACTACTGAAAAAAACCCTCTAGATACTACATCTAAAATTTCTGCAGAGATAAACAGTGGTAAGGATAAAATAGATTAAGATCTTTAAGAGAGGAAAATGTACAAGTATTTAGAAAGAAATAAAGACAGAAAGGAACACTGAGTTTTTTGAGAAGTAGGTCTGGAGAGAATCTGCATCTGTACAATATTTGTACTTATAACCTGTCATATAAGTCTTAAACATATCTCTTCTTTCTTCATGAAAAGAAATCTAAGAATTGTCTCAATGAATAGCATCTTCCTATTTTCAGATCTACTGGCAAAAATTATAGAAAGATATAATCATTTCAATGGGAAGGTGCACAAATTGAAATATATAGGACAATGGTGTTTTAGGAAATGGATTGTCATCTGTTAAAACTGGGTAGTAATGGCAGTTCTAACAGAATACTAATTAACAGACTCTATCAATAAAGACCTTCACTGAAAACAGTTGATGCTACTGGGCAGTACACAGAGTGAATGCAATCTCATAGACTATTATGTAGGAAATGAGCTAAGAAGTTCCACTGATTTCTTCTGGCCTCAGCTGACATACATACAGATAAACTGAAGAGATTTAATTTGCTTAATATTTTTTTAATTTTTTTTTTTTTAATCTTTTTGACATCTTTTGTTCTACTCACTGTACAACAACTGAAAGCAGAAGCCCAAGAGAGTCAAGGACCTCAGATGAATTTTGAAGAATCATCTTTCAGCCACTGTGGAAATACCACTGTCAGTGGTCCAGGAAGAAAAATCTCTAGAGTGCCTTGCCAGTGATGAAAATACTCAGAAGTTCTGGTTCCAAGTATTGTAAGATTATGCAGACACCCTACCAGCAGGTTTTTTTTGGAAGATTATACAACACTTTTGGTGAAAGTTGGCAAAAATACGGGAAATGGTATCTTCATGCCTGAGTACTAGAAACAGTTTTTATCAGTTCATGAAGGAACTAAATGATGAGGTTAGAAAAGCCAAACTTACCCAGAAAAATTCTGAAAAAGGGAAGTTTTTCTTACAGTGCATAGTACATAGCTAACATTCATTTTTCTTTCTTTAATTTGTAAAATAATGTGAAATCAACATCCTCAGGACCTTTTTTCCTCAGTGAGTTTTTTCCTCCCATTATTGATTAGTTAACTTTTTAAACTGATTTTGTCTAATTCAAGAATCAGATAAATTTTCCTCCCAAGTGCCCACATAAACCTTGTCTTCATTCTGTTCTTTTACTATTTTCATGTTCTTATGTTCAGTGACTAGAACAAAAGTGTATAAATGAGATTATGTAGTCACTTAGGACCCTGCTGTCTTCAACAGCTTTTGCATTGGGACTAGCCCCTCAAAATTTACATGATACCAAAGAAAATGATCTAATAAATACAAGGAAGACAGCGGAACATATAATTTAGGGTCAGAAATTATAGAATATTCTTCACATCTCAGAAAATAAAGGAGAAAACAATTTATTTCCATCACAGAGTCATAGAGTGTTTGATATTGGAAGGGACCATCTGGTCCAGCCCCCAAATTTTTAGCACCTTGAAGGATGGAAACTCCACAACCTCTCTGGTTAACCTGTGCTTGATCACAGCAAAAAAGTGTTTTCTGATGTTCAGATGGCACCTGCTGTGTTTTAGTTTGTGCCCATTGCCTCTGGTGCTGTCACTGTGCATAGCTAAAAGAGGTTTGCTCCATCTTCTTCTTTTGTGTATTTACATACACTGACAAAATTCATCCTTATCATTCTCTTCCTTTCATTAAACATTCTTGAGTCTTGCAGACTTTCCTTATAGGAAAAATGTTCTTGTCCAGACCTTGCAGCACCTTTGTGGCTCTTTGTTAGACTTTTTCCAGCATGTTCATATCCCTGTTGAACTGGGGAGCTTAGAACTGAATGTTGTACTCAAAGTGTGGCCTCTCTGGTGCTTAGTAGAGAGGAAGAATCACTTTTCTCAACCTGCTGGCAATACTTTGTTTATTGCAGTCCAGGATGCCATTTCTCTATTTTTGCTGCAAGAAAACATTTCTGACTTATGTATAACTTTGTGTCCATCAGAACTCGTAGGTCCTTTTCTGCAAAGCTGCTTTTCAGCCTGTTGGACCTCAAGTTATATTGGTGCCTGGTGTTGCTCCTTACCAGGTGCAGGAGTTTGCATTTCCCTTTGTTAAATTACTTGAGCTTCTGTCGACCTATTTATCCAGCCTGTCCCTTTGCATGACTGTGCATCACTCTGGCGTGTCAGACACACCCCCCAGTTTTGTGTTCTTTGCAAACTTCCTGAGCATCCACTCTATCCCATCATCCAGATCAATAATGTTCAGTAGGATAGGACTCAATATTAATTCTTAGGGTACACTATTGGCCTCCAACTAGATTTATTTCTACTGATCTCTGCTCTCTGGGCACAGCTATTCAGCCTGTTCTCAGTTCACTGTCTTCTCATCCAGCCCACACAGACACAGCTTCTCTGTGAGAACCTTATTGGAGACAGTGTCAAAAGCCTTACTCTTTAAAAATATTTACAGAATCCCCCTTATGGATTATATTTAAGGAACTGCCTAATCCTACCGGAAAAAATTGTCTATTGGAGTTTGGAACACTTACATATCAACATTTCACTAATTTGTGAAGTGCAACTTTTCTTCTTCAACACTGGGATTCCAGATAAAAATAACTAATTTTTTTATTTACTGTATACATGGCTAATACAATGATTTCACTTTCTTCTCTTTTGCCTTATTCATATGAAAAAATTACAGCTCAGGATGCTGAATGTACACATCTGATCTTACTAAATCTAATTATTAAAAAAAAAAAGTGTTGGACTTCATAAAAACTAGAGATCACTTTGAAAAAACCAACTCTTGAGTCCTGTTCAACAACTAGGCTTTCAGGATGCTTTTCCTTTCTAATTTTTTTATGTAACATTTACAGCTGTCTACAAATAGCACATGTCTACAAGCAATGTCATCCATATGATTTGGAAAAGCTTAAGGCTTGGATGGAGACCAGTAAGTCTCCCATACCTACTATTAGTTACTAAGACCTGACCAGGAAAAGCACTTTAAAAGACAGGTAATATCTGTAACAGAGATGGACTCATTTGTCCTTAGTTTATTTTAAGGAGTTGTGAAATCTCCATGTCTTCCAAGCTATTTCTGCTGTTTCTATATGATCATGTAAGTGTTACAGACAGAATGACTGTTCTAATTCACAGATTGCTTAAAGCCTAGGCTCATTTCTTTTTGATAGTCTCCTTGCAGTTTCATCTATGCCTTGGTCACTTCAAGACTAAAGCTATATTGGTAGAATAAAAAACAGCTATATCTTTCTGGTACTAGATGTAGTGCATCATTTGCTAAGCAGTGTATTTTCTTTATGAAAACACATTAGGTGTGTGCTCTGTCATCCATATTAGCTGTGGCTGGATCTGTGATATCAATATTAAAGTTTGGGTTTAGGTATATAAGTGCTGGAAACCAACACATTCAAGAGACTTACCTGTCTTTCATCTTCTGCTGCATCTCTGCAATTCTGAGATTAAACAAAGCTCACCTGAACTTCAGTAAATATAAGAAAAAGTAGTTGTCTTTTTTGTTAACATTTCTCTGTCTCTGGTATTGTCTCCTGTCTCCATTTGTAACATCCGGATTCCGCTTGCTTTTTTTCAGTGCACACCATAAAATCAATCATATTTTGAATCTGCTTACTAAAACACAGCAGTTAGTTAAAGTTTGACAACAATAATATAAACATTTTAGGGAGAATAATTATTTTTGCTATATTTCTGTGTTATTATGATCCTCGATGTGACTGACACTACTAAAGTGTCTCAATTCGCTACTAATGTGATTGTACAGAGACATTAGAGGCTTGTTTTTGATTTTAGGGCTGAAAAATTTAGATAAAAAAATAAACATGTAAACATTTCCCATAGACTGTAAAAAATAGTAAAGTACCAATTAAAACTTATCGAACAGTATGTTCTTTTATGTGTAGCTTCATAATGGCTAATTGCTTAATCCTTTTTGCTGCTGCAATAGTTTTTCTGATTTTATTGTAAATTCAACATTAACATACCATATCAATATTACTTTTACAGTTTTATTTAAGGTCTTTTCTTCTAAATTTACCACATCTAATATTGTCTAAAAACTGATTGTCATTTGCATTACTTTCCTTGCTGAACTATTTGGCAGAAAAAAAATATGCATTTTTTACCACAAATTATTTAAATCATCAGCTGAAATTAGTGCTTTTTTAATCAATCTACTATCTTGAATAACTTTTCTTTTGGGAGCAAATAAAACCCCACTTAAAACAACTCTTTAAAAATGCGTATCAAAATATGTTTATGTAATTAATGTGAAGGGAAAAAAGATGTTCCCATGAACATCTTTAGTTCACTGACTTGGATCAAATGAACGCTCTTTTAGGAAATAAGCTGCAGATCAAGTAAATAATAGATATGTTCTCAGTATTATCAAATATTTTCTTTACTATAGTATCTTGGATCTTGGGCAGAATCACGGTGGAGTTTACTTAAATTTTGTAAAACTTCTTCATAACAAAAGGACTTTAGAAAATTATCATATCTTAGAAATTGGGTAAATGTATGAGACTAGGAATTTCATAATACAGTACTTTCTATTTTTGGTTTAGTAGTTGCTGTCTGTAATCCTACAAAACTTCGGCAACACTTTCAAACAGGGACTTCACTGAGTTAAAAGCCACTATAATTTTAATCCTTCAGGTTTAATCAACTTGTTTTTCTCTTGTAGAGAGTACTTAGTCTGAAGCAGAATTTTCTTCTGTAAATTCATTAAGCTTTTTTTCCTGGTTTTACAGTATTAGAAGAACATGAGGAAAGTGTGAGTACCTTGAACAGTTTGTCCACAGGTCATAGGAGGCACATTAAGTAAAGGAAGTTTCATTCTCTTCCTATGTCTCACATCACAAAGGTATGCCTCACAATGACATTAGAAGACTGTCCTCTTTCATTGTATTTGCAACAGGAAGAGATGCTAAAAGAAACTACACATGGTAAAGAATACAGATAAATGAAGAAGTTTTGACATTTTTCAAATAATGACTTCAAGGATTCAGGTCACAGCAAAACATCACCATTACATGTCACCAAACAATTGCAAGAAGAGGCTGTACTTGTTGAACACAGGAAGAAAAGTCTGGCTAAGGGTTTATTTGAAATGCCTCAAGGGAGTTTCTGGTATTTTTCAGGAAGCACTGCAAGATAAAAATGGCCCATAAATTATAAATTTAAGAGATATTTTCAAAAAGTCACTAGTTGAATTTCCAGCTCTTATGTACGCAATGGGATTTTGCGTTAAAATTTTTGAGAGCATATTCTTTTTTGCTCTGGTTTTCCCCTTACAGACAAAAAACATCTGAAAATGGCAATTTCATGTAATTCCAGGCAGTCCTGTTTGTGTATTTTAAAAAACTTCAGGAAAAATTTCAACAATTAAGATTATAATGCAAAGATAAATTTTATCCTTATCAGTGGATATTCACTATTCATAATCATGATGATCAAGTAGTGCCTTTGTCTGCTGCTTGAAGGGTGTCTATAGAAAATCAGTCATGCCAGATAAGACAGACCCATTCCTCCCTACATTGTTTGTGCACTCTGCATTCTTCAGGCATACAAAAAGATCAATATGTGCGTCACATTTTAGTTTCTGCCTGCTATTCCCAGGCTTTTTCTCCAGGGCCCTATATTGTATGTTCCCCTATTGTTTTATTGAATTTATAATATCTTCTTATTTGCTTTCTATTACAGCACAGATAATAAAAATACATAGCGTGATACTGGGCATATATAAAGAGCACAAGCACTGAGTGGGAATACCAAGCGGTTTTTTTGCCTCACAAGAAGGAATGGATGATGGAAAATATGATCTATAAACTCTCGTGAGGCAGTGAGTAAACAGGAATTGCAATTAGGGTTCAATGCTGGATATTGATAGTTCTCTCAGGCTTTGCTTCTTCATGAGATCAGTGAATGAAATTCATTAAGTACTTTCAGTTTCTGCTGTGCACTTGGTTGCCATGTCCCAGTCAGTATCCTATCACATCTAGGGACAGGGAATGCTTTCCACGGAAGATATAAAATTCTGTATACAAACTAAGAATTGCCATTATCATAAGATACACCAAACCCAGAGAGACCAGGAATCACAACCAGAGTTTAGGTAACTAAATTTGCCCTCTTGGGATCCAGAGTCTGGGTGCATCAACCTGTAAGAAAAAAAAAAGAAAGCTGTCTAAAGAAGGAAGAAACTATCTGCTGTACCATTCCTTTTACAAGTGCCTGGCAGGTGTATTATTCAAACAGAGACTGGAAAATTTTTGCTAATTTTATTCTCACATTGAGCAATTTCAAATTTTATGTCTTGGTTCAAGAAACTTGGGGCAAGAAACTCAAAGCTGAAACATCCTTCACCTTGAACTTTTTTATGGAAATTCTTTTTGGCAATGGGTGCTTTAATGGGTAGGCTAACATGTAAGATGTGAACAGCACCTATGGTGATTGTTCTTCAAAAACCTAGCACATCACTTTTCATAAAGGATATAGAAACACCAGGGTGTTAAATCAGCTCGCGGTTGTCACAATGGTTTCTCAAGTCTTTGAGAAATATCAAGTTTTCTAATTCCCAAACTCACTTTGTATTTAATGCTGCACTTCACTTTGTAAAACTCATGCAGAGTCCCAGAAGCAGAAAACAGGTCTCCTCTCCTCAACCATGTGTACGTTAGCCCATTTCTTCTCTTTCCCATTTTATACTTTGACACCTAGGAAATAGATTTAAATCCTGTCAGATATAAGAGGAAATCAAACATGGATCATCCATTCTTGGCCAAATCCCCCAAATATGAGTCTGTTACTGGAAATGGCAGGTGAAACAACCATCACTGTTTCCTTTATGGTAAAGTAAATTTTTCTATAGATTATCCCATGTTTTTAAGCTGGAAGAACTCCTGTTAAATTCAGATGTTTGTGTTTGGAAATAAGGTGCTGAGAACTGCTAGGATGTAGTTGTTTAGGTCCCTCTCTTCTAGAGGCATTTCTTTCACAGGCTTCTAATCTTTAAATCCACTTATCCATCAGTTGTTTTCCAGAGCCTAGGGACCTTGGGCAGGGCATGTCCATGGGTTTATTTTAATTTTGAAGGTATCTGTTATCTAGTAGACCAAAGTATAACACATGATGTAATTTGTGTACCACTAAAACTAGCTGGTATATTTTATTATGTTTAGACTTAAAAACTTTCAATTAAATAGTTTCAGGCCATAGTTTCAATGTAGAGTATCACATTCTGATCCCACTATCACTAATATCGATCTAATGCCTCCTCTTGATGTCAATAAGCCATGACTTAGACAATTAATATAATTTTAAATAATTATCAAATATTTTGGCTAAATAATGAGAAATATTATTTCAGTTATGATATTATTTGATAAAAAATTAGTAAAATTGATAATTTTTTTCATTTTTATTTTCATGAGTTGTAATTGTTATCTCGATCAAATGGCTTCACTGTCCTAATAATCAGTAAAACCCACTGCACACAGTATCTTGGGACAAGTAGGAGCACGCTGCAATTACTCATATGAGTGCTGTCCACAATATTTACTGTCAAGAAGGGTGTTAGAAATTTGTACTTGCTTGCTTTAAAATTCTGCCACAGAACAAGTCCATTGTACTGAAGAACTATTCTTTCTTATTTTGAGGAATGAAGGAAAAGCATAAAAAAATTTTTGGTCATTGTCCTGAAGAACACTCTTTAGGCCACTTAAGCTGATCATTTGCAGGGGGCAGGAAATCAGTGCCCCTCAAGAAACAGCTGTGCATTGCCCAAAAGACAACTGTAAAAAACAAATTTATAGGTTTGCCTTCTGGTTTAGGAAAAATTGTAGGACATTCTCAGTGGCATGCTCAAATTCTTGATATACGTGCATAGAGGGGTTTTTTTGTTTGTTTATTTGTTTGTTTGGGGTTTTTTATGATTTTTATTTTAAATTCAAAACATTAGAACCTCTCATGCAGAAACCTTAATCTGAAAAAGACACACTTTGAGATAGGGCCCCTTCAGATAGCAGTCTTAAAAAATTTGCATCAGAATGAGTTTGCAATTATATGGAATTCTGTGAAGTAAAACTGAATGTACTATGAAACAGGAAAATAAATGAAAATACAGAAAATATTTAGGAGAGGAAACATACATGCACTGGAGAGTCCTGAAATAAAAATAATCTTTCATGGCTGGCAGTTCTGTATCTGACAATCAGAGGTTTTGCTGAAGATTCTAGCTCATGAAGGACTTAAAATCAGATTATTTGCTTGTTACTGCTGGAAAATTAGGATGAAGAAGAAGGTAGTGAGGGAAATTTAGCTATACAAAATTTAAGCTATACTTGAGAATTACTAATAAATTGGCTCATTTTTTAACCTACTTCTGTTCTACTTCTCTCAATTGTTAATACCTTTTTGTCTTTAGAATTAAAAAAAAAAAAAAAGAAAAAAAAAATAGATGGTACCCTTTCTCGGGGAACATCATTTTACAACTCCCACCAGCTTCAGAACACACCACCAAACCAGAACAGTTTGATGTATCTTTTGGCATAGCTTTGCTGTCAGAACTAGCTACAAAACTATCAGTGAGCTTGTTAGTATTGCTCCTGCATCTGTATGAAATACTTTTTGTCTAGCAATGATGGGCAATAAGTCTTGCATTATCAAGCTAATACAAGACTTTATATCAGTGTGAATATAAGAACAATATTTCTGTGACTGTATTCTAGCATAGGCCTCTCTAAAATAACAATCAGTTGTATATACTGTTATAGGATAAACAGTGTTTCTGATGTGCAAGCCAGTCAAGGTATTTCTAAACTCACAGGACCACAGAATCTTTGGACTCCTCTAGTCTAAATTCCTGCTTGAAACTGGGTCAGCCATGGGGTTAGACCAGGCTGGTCAAGTGTTGAATCTCAACACTCTAGCTACAAAAATACTGCTCACTCTCCACTAGTTAGCTTTTCTTATGGTGAAAATGGCTTTCCTTATTTCAGGCCCTACTAACCGGCGCTGCCCTTGTTCTCCGTCACAGCCTTGAAGTCTTGCTCAGCATCCAGCCAGTCATGCCCCAGCTGGTATCGGTTACTCCTCTTTCCCAGACAAAGGACATTTACATTTGTCATTTCTGAATTTCCAGAAATTCCTGCTGGCCCATTTCTCCATCCTGGCCAGGTCCCTTTGGATGACAGCTCTGCCATTAAGGAGAGCAAGATTCCCTCAGATTTGGAATCTCAACAAGAGGGGGACTCTGCTGCTTCCTTGACGCTGTTGAGGAAGATCTTGACAGAACAGGTCTCAGAACAAAGTCTTCCGTTGTTTGATTTCTTACCAAGATCCAGACTGAATACAGCTGATTAATCATAACCTCTGCAGGTGATTCTTTTCCTTTATTTAGTAGTCCACCCTTCCAGACTCTAACATCCTAACTCAGTTACAAGAAGGGGGAGGAGGTTATTCCTGCTTTGAAAATCTTGCTCAGAGAAGTGAGCTTTTAGAGACATCAGGGCAGATCAGAAAAGAGTCACAGCAGAGAAGCGGTCAGCCTGAGGATCTGCAGACAGCAGCAGGCAACAGGTATATTAGCCAGGAGGCAAGGAACTTTCTGAGCATAATAGAAGATTATGAATGAACTGAAGGGTATGTGATAGTGTGCTAATGTGTACAGGTGAAGTATGGCTCAGAGTATTAGTTAAATTTTGTTTGGTGTAAAGCTGTATAACTTTCATTTTTATTATGAAATAACAAGAATGTATAAAAGTCACTAACATAGATTTTAATTTTTAGATCAATAAGAACTTAGTTTCCAAGAGGTGAAATATAAACAATTAGATTCAAATGGATTGCTGGGATTTATATGTTTAATTAGAGGTTCATGAATATTAATGAATTAGACAAGCTGCTATATTTTACAAAAAAATCAGCCATATTTGGTCCAATTCAAAAGAACCCAAAGTTGTAGTCTATAAGCCAATCCAGCTGTTCATGCAGTTTTTAAAAACGTGAAAGAGATAACTACAGTTGTTTGGAAATAAAGGCCTTTTTTTGTTTTTCATTAAACAAATCATGAAATGTAGTACATGAGCCATTTATTTCCAACCAAATTAAAGCACAAAATTAGTCATGATGTATTCTTGACCTATATGGCTTTGTTAAACAAATTATTTGAATTGTCAAGAAAGTTTATGTTACATCTTTTCATTTCGACAGTGCATCATATGAAGTGGTTATTATCAAGGTCCTTGACTTCCCTCAGCATATTTACCAGTAAATACCTGTGTTTACAGAGCTTTGCTGGCTGCTAAACAGAAGGCACAAAGGAATGTGTACCTTTTTCTGAAATTGTTACTGGGGAGGACCAGAGAAACAGGACCTTTCCACTGAAGAACAGGATAATGCTCCTTTCATCTGAATTACAATTTGGCGCTGCTTTTAAACAGGGTTTTTTATTGTTATCAGAAAACAGCTTAGTGGAATCAGGGATATATAAGGGCATGCACAGTGTGAAGAAAGCATGCAGTTTCTAGCCAAATTGGAGGGTTTGCCACCTAATGTCATATAGGGGCAATGTTTGTCCCTCTCTAATCTTCATCTCTTTCTTCCATTACTGCCATGTCCATGTGGTTTTGATGCTGTTACTACTGCTGATAGAAACACAGAGATAAAAGTGATAAAGCCAAAAAAGCTTCAGAGTTCAGTAATAGCTCATATTTATACCATTGGAAATAGAATAATGTCTTGAGTTTCTTGCTGTCAACAACATAACAATCATGGTGATAAAATACATATCTGCAAAGGCTTCTAAATATCTAGCTCTATAGAAGCGGTAGAAATGTCTGAATCTATTAAGAGTCGTGAATAGGCACAACAGAGCCAAAGAAGGGCCAAGAAGGGATATACAGGGGTGGCGTTCCAAGTATTGTAAATACCTGCATTCTAAAATGGGGTTTTTAAAAGAAGTAAGAAGTGGAGCCTGACATCTTTCTATATAATCAGTGCAAGAATCTATATTTTACCAGTTTGTTTATGGCAAGTGCCATATTCAATTTGCAATAATAAGACTTCACTGAAAGAGCATGTAACACGCTAAACATTGAACAGCAAAAGTAATGTTTGCTTGAATGTTATAGTCTACTCTGGGGACCAGAATATACACGTAGGTACAACAATGAATGTTCTTCAGTAGTGCTTAAAAAAATAACAATGTACTCTCCACCTAGCAAGGGAGTCTGGTATAGGTTTATATTAAACCCAGAAAAACAGAGTGAAGTTTGTCTTAAGCAACTGGCAGAGTTGTAGCCTAGCTAACCTTACACCCAGCTGGCAAAAGAAGAGATATATACCAAACAAGTTGTTGAATGTACTTTTGGCCACTGTTGATGGAGATAGCCATCAGAGAGAAAAATCCTCCAGGCTTCTTTTCCCTTTCAAATTGTACAATGTTGAGATGGAAGGAATCATAACGTAGTGAAACAATTTTTTTTACCATCAAAATGTGCACAGTAAAACCAATCGATTTCAGGAAAGAAGACTTTAGTAAACTCAGAGAATTGTTGGACTGTATATCCTGAGAGGTTAGTCTGAGCAGAAAAGATATTTAAAAAATCTGGCAGCTCTTTAAAAAAAGGACTTAAAAGGCTCAAGTGCAAGCTATTCCCCTGAAGAGGAAAGATAGAAAATATCGTAAGGGACCTACTTGTCTAAATGAAGAACATTCATAGATTTTAAATGAAATGAGCAAAAGAAAGTGGAAACTAGGCCAGACTAATGAGAATGAACAAGAAAGTATAGCATGAACATATAGGGGCAAAATGAGAACCATAGGGAGGGAAAAAAGAAAAAGGAGCAGCAATTAGCAAAGGACAAAGAGAAAGTCAAGTAAGTACAAGATGAGAAAAAACAAAGGAAAAGGTCAGTCTGCTGCAGCTAACCGCAACTAATGACAGAAAGGCTCATACCTTTGTTGCTCTTCTGCACCAATTTTCAAATCATAGCTCTACTGCAACTAGGAGCTATAATAACCACTAGTGGCAGACATAAGAAAATAAAGAGGTGAGTGCCAAGTTATATGGATTTGTCATGAATGGATTGTGTCAACCAAAACATAATTTCTCTTTAGTAGAGAGAGGCAGGCCTTGTGAATAGAAAAGAAAAAGTAGATTACATATATCCTGACCTGAGCAAGGCTTTGACAGACATTCTCATAAGCAGCCTTGGGAGACATAATCTAGATGAAAATAATACAGACTAGAGACAATATTAATGCTTTGCTGTCAGAACGAAGGCTGTGTTAAGCAGGGCTTTCCAGGGTCCTGTCCTAGGTCTAACATTATTCAGTATTTTCATATGCTTCTTAAATTTGCTGTTCAGTGGGGACAAATAAAGAATACTAAAAACACGCAGAGATACACTGCTGCACAAATACAAGTCACAGTTCTGATACAAACAGAATATATACTATCCTATGCTATGAGCTGAACATGGAATTGCAAAGTCATGCTGTTGTGCAAGGAAAAAAGTCCTACTTACATGAATAAAATGGGATATAAAACCTATTAAACAGCCTGATCCTCTACCAGATACCAGCAACACATCATTTGAAGTGGTGCACTGTTTTGGTCATTGTATTTCTAGAAAGACAGGATGTAACGTAACAGTTTTCAGACAGAAAACAGGATTCAGTAAATAAGGAAGCTATCCTTTCTCCGTGTCCATATCAAACAGCACAAAAAATAAAGCAGCATGGAAGACTGCAAGGAAACAGCATGGAGAGATTTTCTAGTGACAAAAATTGAAGCCGATTAACTGATGTCAGCTACAGCTGCAGCACAAAGTGAGCTATCTTCATCACTAGAGCTCATGTAAATCTGGGTTACCATGTGTGCCTTTATGTGTCCGTGTATGTATACACATACATACATACATTGATGGTTTGTGGATAGATAGATAGATAGATAGATAGATAGATAGATCGATAGATATTCCTGCCTAGAAACAAGGGTAAGGATATCTGGTTCATTGCTGGTTAAAGGAAAATATACAAACTATCTTAAGTCATTTAAAAAATACTTGTTTATTGTCAAGAATCTCATACAAATTTCTTTTTATTCTGCCTGGATAGTGACCATGTTCATTCAGAAGTAAAATAGTTTAGCTTATATAATGAAAAAGTTCATCAAAATCATGGACATTCGGATTATATAGCACTGGAGATTTCTAAATGCATTTTCAACAAAACTGGTAACTAAATACATGTAGATGTATTTCTTTTTTTTCATAAACAGGCTGCTTTCCTGAGCTCTTCATGAATACATGTGATTATCCAAATTATAACATAAATTACGTTACATTTATTTAAATGTATTTATTACATTTATTAAAAAAATGTAATGTGAAAATGTAATTTTTAAAATGTATTTAGTACATTTATTTAAAAAATCTAGTGAACTATATATACAGACAACAGATACTACAAGAACACTGACAAATAAAAACAGAAATTTAAGTGAATAAAAGGGACAAAGCTTTCAACATATTTTTAAACAACACTGAACTAATTTGCAAGAAAAAATTAGTTTCTTGACTTTTATGTCAACCAGAAGACATAAAAATTAGCAAAAAGACAGGGAGAAATATGGATACATTGACAAAAGCTGAGTCGCAAATGAAATAGCCATTGAGGGCAGAATTCTGAAAATTAACATCAAACACTGGTCAGAATCCTGTAATATAATTATAGTCAAATATTGCAGAGATGTATTGTTAACCTACAGAGACAAGAAATTCTGTAGATTTTGTATGATGGCATTTTAACCTCTTTGATTCTCTTTACAAAATATTTTCATCAGGCAATATTCATTCCAAATATGTCATAGAAAAAGAAGCTTAATGAATATTCATGGCATGCAATTTGTATTAGGGCAAATGTCCAAAAACAGAATTGTCCCTTTTTGCCATTCTAAATGTCCTATAAGCTTGAAAAACATCCAGTCATAGAATAAAAACAGTCTTGTGTCTTAGCATTAGCAACAAATTTGGGATGCAGAATATGCAAAGTGGTTTTTGAAAATTGTTCCCAAGTACTCTGTATGCTGAAAGAGATTTGTATTTCCGTAATTATTCAAGCTACCACTGAGTAATTTAGAGTGCTGAAACTGTCCATGAAAACAACTGGACTCAAACACACAGCCATTTTGCAAATACGGTGATATAAGGTTTAGGTACTGCTGTTTTGCTTGTTGTTATCCTTTAGAGGTTATACCCACTGCAACTGAAAACATTGAAAAAGATCAAGAGAGCACATCTTGGTGTCAATTACAGATGAGGATAATTTGAATATGGTTGATCTAAATTCCGTCAAAATCTGATTCTGACAAAGTAAATAAAGAGAAAAGAAAAGCATAACAAATGCAAAAGCACTTAGTAGCTACGTGTTTAATTTTTTTTGAGATCCTTCATAATACATAATTGCGTTTGATTAAATGCAATTAATAAGTTCTTTTGAAAATGGTGTTTGAAAAAAAAGTACTTAAGTCTAGTTGAAGTCCAATTGTTCCTGTAAGGAAAGAGACAAAATAAGCAAATAACCTAGAAGGGAAGATTCTGAGAAATGACTAACTTTACATACCTAGAGTTACACTAAACACCAAAACAACAAAAGCATTTTTTTGTCACTGATGTGCCTTTAAGAGCAGCATATCCTTCCCAAAGAACTGTCAATGCTGACACAGGCTAAGTTCACAAGCTAAACTGTCATTACAGGGAACAGCATCTTCCAAAAACAACCTATGTAGGAAACAAATTAAAGAAATAAAAATTATCAAACACCAATATATCAATTTTATCAACAAGTAGGGAAGTCAATAATTGAGATTGCTAGACTAAAACATAATAAAGTACTGCTGCAAAATCAACACGCAATATAGAAATTATGACCATAATTACAAATCAGAAAAAGTACAACTTAATTGGCCATATAAAATGGATAAATCAAGAGAGATTTTTTCTATCTTGTTTCTAAATAGCAAGACCAGGATCTCCTTTACTTTTTAAAACTTCTTTTGTTTTTCTCAAAGGATGACATAATAGGAGAATTCAGAATTGCTTGATCTCAGAAACTGCTTTAGAAAATTACGTCAATGTACATTCTTTTCCAAATAATGCTCTGTTCTGTTGCAACATGAACAAAATCCTTGACATAATAGGAATCTACTCCAGTGGCAATTGATTTAACAAGGAAAAAAGTTAGTTCTCTGAAAGATTATTTTTAGTTTGCTAGAACTTCAAATTTTATTGCCTTTCATGGTCAATGTACAGAACGAAGGTTCTCTTTTAGAATGTTAAATTAATCTTTAGTTAGTACTGTGTAGAAAATAGTGCAAATATATGGAATTCTCCTTATTTAAAAATTAATCATTTCTTAGAAGACGTATATGATTCATATAATATTAGGGTGATATACTCACAAATACAAATTCCTTTATATATTAATTGAACTCATGACTATCATAAAGCATATACACAAAATGGGTGGTACACTCAGCCACCCACCTAATGCTAGAATTATGTGTTTTGCATATGAGACACATAGTGAGAAATATTATGATTTTGTGCAACCATGTACGTATGGATATGCCAATATTTATTCCACAGATATGTACCTTGATTTTTGCTGATCTAATTATAGCAACCAGGAATAAAAAGAATATCCAAAAACAGTTCATAAAATTGTAGAAATATTGAGATTGGAAGAGACTTTTAAGATCATCCGGTCCAACCCAGTGCCACCACTGTAACTCCAAAACCATTAACCATAATGCATCTCCAGATCCAAACAACTCTTAAACAGTTCCAGGGATAGTGACTCCATCACCTTCCTGACAAGCTGTTCCAGTGCCTGAACACCACAACAGGCTTCTGTTTAACATTGTAGCAAGGGGACACTGACCCACTGTTATGACAGATGCAAATTTTAGTCCAGCAAGATTTTCAGTGCTTATATTAGAATCCTGCCGAATTCAGGCAAGCACACAGGCAGATATTCACTAACTTGACACTTCATTTGCATTCTCATTTCACTGCAGTTTTCAGCAGAGCTGGTGTAATGCTACTGGAGATCAGACGCTATTTTGAAACTGATGTCTGCACAGACTTTCGACAGCATATTTATAATTGCAGTGAGACAATTCAAATTAAATTTCTTTCATTTGAATAACATAGATGGAGAGAAAAAAATAAAGAAAATACTACCTTTATTACTCCGTATTATTTAGTTTAGCTAAAGCGGCAATATTGCCACTACATCAGTAATTCTTATACTCTGTAATCTTCAAACTCTATATCCTTGGCTGCCATCATTGCTGCTAAAGGACAAAGATAAAAAAACCAATATACTAGCCATATAAAATTCAAACAGATGCAAGAAAAGCAATGCTTCATTTATGTCCTCCATCACAAATATTAGGGATTAATAAGTAAAATGGCAATAGACTGCAAAAGCTTACTGTACTGTGTTTCCTTGTAGCAGACTATTATGCAATATGCATAAAACAATGTAACATGACATGAAAGCTAGAATATGAAGCATTGATTTTGTATTTCAGCCTGATGACATCAGCCAAAAAGTACATAATTAAGCAGAGATAGTATTTAGAAGACTTAGTTGTACATAATTATGGTCAACTCAGAATAGTGACTCTGTAGGTCTTGGATATCATGATACTTCAATGTATTAAAAAACACAGTTTGATACTAAGAAATGGAAATACAGTAGAATTCTAATGCCTTTGAAATCTCTACAATCCATGTGAAAAGCAATATTTTTAAAAAGCATATAGGTCAGATTTAGATTTCAAATTAAATAATGATAAAAAACAGTTTTATAATACAGTAAACAAAATTGCATATTGTGGGGTGAAGACCGAGTTTCAAGTCTTGGCCCTTATCATTCATACTGCTTCAGTAATGGCAAGGGGCAACACCTGTCTGAAATCCACAAAAGTGGGAACTGGCTGTGAACTAATGTAAATAGTTTAGTAGTCCTCTGCTTTACACCCCTACCTGTTCCTCACCTAAGCTGAAGAGTTTTTCTTTTTGAGTCAGTGCTAGACAGCAGCTTGAAATTATTCACACCACATAAAAATCCATTTTATAGGATTTCTCAGAATGCAGGTTTTGTTTCTTAATATTTTAGAGCTCACAGCAACAGTGTTGGAGGTAGCCCTGTGCATAGTGTTGAGATAGAGGTATAGAGGTTTTTCAAGCTCAGCAAACACTGGAGGAAAGCATCAGTTTAAGCAAAAGCAGAATTGCCCACAATATTCCTTGTGATACCCCAACATAGCTGTTAAGCAGTTATAATAAAGGCTTCTCCATGGCACAAAAAGGAAGGCACCGTTTTTCCTACCAGAGCTAAAAGAAGTTGTTCTCTCTGGAAAAAACTGGCAACCCAAAAAGAAAAACTGAAAACAGGAGCATCATGGGAAAAGAGAACTTGCAATGAGAGTGACACGATGAGAAAAATAAATGGAAACAACTTTTCAGACTAATTTTTCTCATCTCCATGAATGACTTAAAATCTGCTCCCAAGAGTCTCCTGCCCTCTTCCTCATTCCACACATGGCCTCTATACCTTTCCACCTCACATGGGACAGTAGCATTCTTTGGCAACTTTGTATTATCCTCTAGCAATAACTTGGAATCCCTGTACTTGTTTTCCCACAGCCATAGGATTGATCTGGATCCAGTTTCCTTCTTGAGAATGAGACATCTCTTATGGAGAGTCTTGCTGTGAATGTGAACACATTTGAAAAGCAACAGGTGTGATTTCTGTGTGGAAAGTGAGTCTGAACGTGCAGGATATTAATTTTTAGTAGTTGCCCATGTGTTGTTGTTTACCCAATTTTTTGTTACCTGCAAAAAAACTTTTTCATTTTCATCCTGAGTGGGAAATCTTTTGGGGCATGACTCAGCCTATTTCAGGTATGCACTTTAGCATGAGATAAACTGCCTCCTCAAGGTGTCTATTGCTCTTTATTGACAGTAATGGGAGTCCCAGGTGTAATAACTGTAGATGAGATGTACTATCACTGTAGTTTAGTTAAATGAATCCTACCTGATATGCATCCACACCTTTTTCATCATGAATATAATTCAGTTTGATGCCCATACCCAAGGACAATAACAGCCGATGCTCATTTAAATCTCATACTGTATTTAGTATGCCACTCATTCAATAGGGCCTTTTTTGATTGCTACAGGTAGATGAGTGAAACTACAGGTTCTTAATTAAATTATGTCATCTCCAAGGGTACTTGGTCCTTTCATCCAAGGCAGTTCAAAACACGTCATGGCTCAGTTGTCCGGAAGGAAAGGCCAAGCATAAAGCAATCTTTGTAGCAGTGGGGTCAAATGTCTATCTGTTTATTCTAGGTAAAAGTTTACCTGTGAAAGATCTCTCAAAACCAGACCTCACTGAACAGCAGCACGGAATTCCATCACTGTCGTGAGCTGATACTTTTCCACCTATTTGCTACTCACTCTTGTTCCTCCTGCAGCTGGCAAGATATGCAGACGGTGAGATATTGCTGTTCAGCTCAGCAGAATTTACAATGCACACTGTATCATCCATTTTGCTGCTCCTTGACAGGTGACAGAGATGTGCAACCTAGTAAAGGGAATTTAAACTCTATTTTCCATATGTTTCTCATTTGCTCTTCACTGATGGAACTCCAAATCAACTTGATGGTTGTCGTTATCGTTTGTTGCATTCTTAATTAAAAGTATAAAGCAGAATTTAATTCATACTATGTTTTCATTGTTGAGAGTGAATGTTCTTTCCAGATGATTACTGCATTGAAAAAACAAACCTCTATACATAATATTTAAGAATTAAGCATACCAAAATACAGAAGAATTGGTAACATGTCACTCCTAATATGTGGAAGTGCTTAAGTTCAAGCCAGACACCATTTTAGGGTATTTGACTGTCACTTGGGAAGTCCACATTGTGCCCTATAAATTCCAGCATGTCTTGCAGATGATAATCTGGGGAGGGCATCTTACTTTGCCTCTGACATGGCCAGATAAAAGCCCGAGTCATTCTGAAGTCGTGTGTCCTCCAGTAAATTTGATACTATCTCATTACTACATAAAGGACACAATCTGTATCACCTGATGGGGCATGGTCTCAGGACTTGTTTCGGCCTGTCCTGGCATATATTTGTCTTGGTTTAGTTTTCAAAAGACACACACAGCCACACACAATTTGTGTTTCAGTTTGAGTACAAATTAGGGAACTATAAACCTTTGACATCCTCTCTGTGTTTTAGACTATATATTCAGAATGTAAGCACCATAGAAAACTTGGCCATTTGTCTTTGACTGCCACAAAAAAAAAAAAAAAAGTCGTCGGGAAACTGTAAGCCTCTGTAAATGTAAATGCATGGAATATTACAAACAAAACATAAATGATATACTATAAATCTTCTTGTTATTCATAAATTCACAAATGCCTATATAATAGATAGCATGGGGCACATATTTCAACACTGGGTCTGTATCCAAGTGGCAATTTAGCTCTGGATGGGTAGACAAGTAGGTTGTTAAAAGACTGGATTACCAGATTGAAGGTTGAGATGGTCATCGTTAAAAGATCTACATGATTTTATGACTGGTATCAAGCTAAGTACTGCAAGGGGCTGCCCTGAAACCA
Organism: Illadopsis cleaveri; assembly: GCA_013399915.1. NCBI lineage: Eukaryota > Metazoa > Chordata > Aves > Passeriformes > Timaliidae > Illadopsis > Illadopsis cleaveri. The sequence continues at coordinate 66,019 of VXBB01007650.1, read as the reverse complement.
ATCATGTTTTTTCCTCAGTACATCCTTCCAGTACTTAAAAAGAGCTTATAAAAAAGATGGAATGTGAATTTTTACATGGATAGATATTAATAGAACAAGGGAGAAAAGTTTTAAACTAAAAGAGGGGAGATTTTTATTAACTGTTAGGAGAAAATTCTTTACTCAGAGGATGACAAGGCACTAGAACAGGTTGCCCAGAGAAGCTGTGAATGTCCTGTCCCTGGAAGTATAGTCCCTGGAAGGGAACTTAAAGGTCATCTAGTTCCAAATCTCCTGCCACAAGCAAGGATGACACTCACTAGACCAAGTTGCTCACAGCCCCATCCAACCTGGTCTTAAACACCTCCAGGTTAAGGGGCATACACAGTTTCTCTGGAGACTTGTTCCAATGCCTGATCACCTCCAAAATAAAGAATTTCTTCCTAATATCTAATCTACATCTACCCTCTTTCAGTTTGAAGCCATTCCTCCTGTCATTACATGTCTTTGTAGAGAGTTCCTCTTCAGCTTCCGGAAGCACTCTTTAGGTACTGGAAGGTTGCTCAAGGTCTCCCCAGACCTTTCTCTTCTTCTGGCTGAACAACCCCAACTCTCATCATAACAGAGATACTCTACCCTCACGATCATCTTTGTCATTCCTTCTTTGAACTCACTCCAGTGTGCCCATTTCTTTCCTCTGTTGGGGATCCCAGAGCTGGACGAAACAGTCCAGATGGGGCTCACGGAAGTGGAGTAGACCTTCTGGCTGCATTGCTTTTGATGAAGTTCAGAATACATTTGGCTTTCTGGACTATGAGCACACATTCAACAGAACCCTCAAATCTTCCTCCTGAGGGCTGCTCTCAATCCATTCTTCCTCCAGCCTGTATCTGTGTTTGGAATTGTCTCAAGACAGGTTCAGGACCTTACACAGATTACCACAGATAGCTGGGTTTGGTAGGTATTTTATTTCTAGGGGGTTTTTTTAATATTTCTTAAAACTTANGACAGGTTCAGGACCTTACACAGATTACCACAGATAGCTGGGTTTGGTAGGTATTTTATTTCTAGGTTTTTTTTTTTAATATTTCTTAAAACTTAACAGAATTGATGTTCCCGCCATTTCTTTTAGCACTATTCCCAGTCTTCTACTGCTCTACGACACATTTTTCCTCAGTGACAGATTACCAAAAGTAAGAGTTAATCTAAACCTGTCACTTGAAACCCACCTTTTTCATATCAGAAAATGCATCACATCAGAAAGGGTTTTTCTTCATTCACCTTCCAATACCCTTTAGAATATTGTATGCAATGGGAAGTTTAGACAAAATCATAAGTACCTTATGTAATCACAATATTTTCATCTTAATTTGGGAAGTCTAATAAAGAGAATATTTTTCCATGCCATGAATCACACTTGATTATGTTGATTGCACAGTTGCTATATTAGCATTATTGTTCTAACAGAGAACATTGAAAGTTTGTAGCATGAAATGAACTATTCAGTTGTGTCAACAAAAAAAGTTATTTGATGATTGAAGAGCATAGAGACCACACTGAAACTGGAAAAATCCCACTTTTTAAATCTAACCATGATGAAAAAAAGATTTCACATCTTCACTGTATATGAAAAAGCATAATGTGTCCTTGTTAAATAATACCTTCCTGGTTCTGGGCTTTCATGCAGATCATGAAAAATTTTTTTTTTCAACTATTCCATTTAAAATTAAGTCAAAACTTTTGGAAGGCCAAATATTCCCATGTAAATAATAGGGTTCTTCCAGTGTGTTCTTTCTCACTGTCATGGTTTTGGAATGCTATTTTTCAATTTAGTGCTCCCACTGAAATCACACGCAGCTTACTCTCTCCTTCCTCCCACTTTCCCCTCCCCCTGCCTCCCCAGACTGGAGAGGAGAATTGGAGGCATGAAAGGTAAAGAACACCAGTTGAGATAAGAAAAATGTATTGGAAACAGCAATAAGATGAGAAAATGAAGAGTAACAGCACCAATACTAATGACAGCGGGTACAAGAAAGAGGCAAATTATTAACATGGAAACCACAATGACCTATTGCTCCTTCTGCCATGCTGCACCAACTATTGAGGGACCCCTTTTCCCTGTACCTGGCCATGATAGCAGGTGGTATAGAGTAATCTTTGGGTCCTAACCTTGCCCTTCCCTGGTGTGTTGGTTTTGTATGACCTAGTTTTTTGTAGTGAGGGGGCCTCAGATGTGGCTTCTGTCAGAAGCTGCTGGAAGCTTCCACCATGTCCGGCAGAGCCAATCCCTGCTGTCTCTGAAGATGGACATGCTGCTGGCCAAAGCAGGACCAATGAGAGAGATTGGTAACACCTCTGGGACAACATAGTAAATAAGAAAATCGAAACAAAGGGTACACAGTTTTTCTTCTAGTCAGAGAAGAGGAGGAGCTAAGAATATGTGAGGGAAACAAAATGGAAACACCAAGGTCAGTGGAGAAGGAGAGGGAGGAGGCTCCAGGTGCCAGAGCTGAGATTCCTCTGGTGATGACCACAGTGAATCAAGTTGTCCCCCTGCAGCCCATGGGGATCCATAGGGGATACAGAGATCCACCCACAGCCCTTGGGGATCCATGGGGGGATGCAGAGATCCATCCACAGCCCGTGGGGGAGGTGCCAATGCTGGAGGAGGTGGATGCATGGAAGACACTGTGATCCATTGGAAGACCTGGTGGAGAGAGAGGGCCCCTGCTTCCAGGCTGGGGCAAATTGTCCTTGGAGGACTGCAACCCGTGGAATAGTGACCCACACCACCACAGTTTTGGGACGACTGTTTGGGAATTCACGTTGCAGAAAGTGTGGCAGGACTACTGCTCATGAGAGTGGACCCACGTTGGAGAAATTAATGGAGAACTGTCTCCCGTGGGAGGTCCAGGGGAATGAGTTCTCTCCCAGAACAGCAGAAGAAAATCTTGGGTGACAAACTGACCAAAACCCCCATGCTTTGTTGTCCCAGTTTTGAGATCACCCCAGGACACCTGTCTCCCTGTGCTGTGGGTGGGAAGGAGGGAGGGACTGAGGGGAAAAAGGTGTTTTAAGATCTTATTTTAATACTCATTATCCTCCTCTGATTCTGTTAGTAATAAATTCACTTCGCAACTTTTAGTTGAGGCTGTTTTGCCCTTGAAATGTTTTCTTCTGGTCCTTATCTCAACTCATGAACCTTTCATTAATTTTTTTTCTCTCCTTTACCCAGCTTTTGTGGGTGCCTAGCACTGGGCCAGTATCCAGCCAGGACACCTGACAACTGCAAAAATTAACCCTGTCCTGGCCAGAACCAGGACACTCATTAGTTATTTTAATAGTAATTTACATTCCATTCACTTTGTCTACATCACTACCTTATTCGTAGACTTATATCTGAGGAAAAATCCTGTAAACAAACTATGTAGTTAGTAGCAAGCAAATTTAATGCTCATATAAGGTAAAGAAAATATCGTCTCACTCCTTCAATATATCTTATATGAATAGCCAGACAAGAGAGCTAATTAAACCCATCACAACTAGTGTCCTTTATCTGAAAAAGAACAGTTTTATTCTAAAGATTTTGTGATGCCTTGTTGTGGAAAATTGATATCATTTAAATTAATACAATGCAATTCAAAGGTATGGCTATTATATGGGGTCACTGCAACACAGAGTTTACATTGTTTGGGTGCCTTAGCTCCATATCACCATATCTAGTTATATTTTGATGCCTTTGTGCAATCATAAAATCACTTTTCCTAAATTTATGTCTTGTTATGGTGTTGCCATACTCAAATAGCAATGCAGTTATTCAATTCTGTTTTTCCAGAGCTTTCTATGATAGTTTTTTCGAGATGCATATACTGTATTTGTATTCTTGTCAGCAGCTGTGAAGAGAGAATAGAAAAGGGACATAAGCAGAGTCAAATCAAATAATTTTATGAAAAAAATCTGATTTAATCTTTCCAGTGTTACTCCAGCTCCACTTCAGAGTTTGATTAGCAGTGATGCCAATAGCTTTATCCTGAGCTGACCCTTTACTAATTTAAGATGACATTTATAATATCATACTTTGTGTGGCCACACTATTATTAGACAAAAGCCTATCTGAACTGAGTCCTCAGATATAAAACACTGCCAGGGATCATTTTCTTAATTGCAGTATGAAAGATGCATTCAGCATCAGAAGGTAGAGGCACAAATGCCAGCATCGAAGGCATGTCTAGCAGCAGAGCTTGCTGGCTGACTGATTTAATATGATGTGATACTAAAGTTTGCAGTAGCAAGATGCTGCAGTTTTAAATTAATCTTTTTGTAATTCTCCTTAAGTAGGTAACACACATTTTTCCCCACATCCTGCTATTACTCAGGGATGGAAGCAGGACACATGACTCACTCTGTAGTGTAAATTATTTTGGGTTGTAGTTTTGATATTGAGGAACATTTTCATAGACTCAACAGTTTCAGTAGTATTTTGTATTCCCTCCCCTTCTGCGTGTTAGACATAATATATTTTTGCATATATCTGTTGATAAGGAGGACAGGAATTGAATATCTGCAAATTTAGGTAACTGAAGGTTCTGAGGCTGCATTTACAGTTTATTTCAGGCAAGGAAGGAAAGAGACTGGCATGACTGAGTAAGGAACTGCTTGTCCAACTAAAGGAGCATAGGCAGTGGAAACTAGGAAAGGTAACCTTGAAGAGTACAGAGAATTACAGTCCTGTAGGGAAGGAGTGAGAAAGGCCAATGCAAAACTGGAACTGCACCTGGCAGGGGAAAGCAAAAAATTAACAGAAAGGGCTTAATCAGAAAAATAAGGTCAAAGAAGGTATATGCTCTCTGATAAACAATGCTGGTGAACAGATACAAACAGATAAGGAGAAGACTGAGGTTCTTGCAATTTTTTGCCTCAGTCTTCAACAGCACCCTCTCTTCCCACACATCTCAAGTAGATGACAGCATGGTGGAACTGGGAGAGCAAAGTCCCCTATTGTAAGCAAAAATCCAGGTCATGGTCACCTGAGAAACCTGAATGTGCTTAAGTCCAATACTGTGCATCCCAGAGTCCTGAAGGAAGTTGCTGGTGTAGTTGCCAAGTCTCCATGATATTTGAGAAATCATGGCAGTCAGGGGAAGTCCTAGGTGACTGGATAAAGGGAAATATTGCACCCATCTTTGAAAAGGGTAGACAGGAAGGACCTTTGTACTTTGTACTACTCTCAGTCTCACCTCTGTGCCTGCAAAGGTCATTTAACAGATCCTTAGAGGCTATGCTAAGGCACATGGAGGGCAAAGAGGGGATTTGAGACAGTCAGCACAGCTTCACCAGGGCTAGTTCTGCCTGGCCAAGCCAGTCAATTTCTGTGATGGAGTAATTCCATCAAGTGGTCAAGGGAAGGCTACAGATGTCGTTTATCTGATCTTCTGTAAAGGCCTTGAAACCATCCCCCACAACATCCTTCCCTCCAAATTAGTGCATGATGGATTAGATGGGTGAACTGTTAAAAGGATAAGGCACTGGTTGAATGGTCTCATCCACAGATTCGTAGTGAATGGCTCAAACTCCCAGTAGGCATCAGTGATAGCTCACAAATCATCTCCCTTACAGGTCCTGCTTTGTCCTTAGGGACAAGAGTTATTTAATATCCTTCATTAATGACGTGGACAAAGGGATCAAGTGCACCCTCAGCAAATTTGCATATGTCACCAAATTGAGTGTTGTAGTTGACACACCCAAAGTACAAGACACCATCCAGAGGGAGCTGGACACCATTGAGAGAGACCTGCACAAGCTAGAGTAGTGGGCCTATGGAAATCTCATGAGGTTTAACAAGACCAAGTGCAAGGTGCTCCACCTGGGTTGGGGCAACACCAGGTATCAATCCAGGCTGGAGGATGAACAGATTGAGAGCAGCCCTGCCAAGGAGAACTTTTGGGTGTTGGTGGATGAGAGGCTGAACATGAGCTGGCAATGTGTGCAGGGAATTCTGCCCCTCTGCTGTGGTAAGACCCAACCCGGAGAGCTGCATCCAGCTCTGGTGTTCCACCCCCCCGCCCCCAAGTTAGTAAGGACATTGACCTGTTGGAGTGAGTCCTGAGGAGGCCACCAAGTTTATCAGAAGGATGGAGAGTCTCATGTGAGGAAAGGCTGAGAGAATTGGGATTGTTCAGTCTGGAAAGGAGAAGGCTTTGGGGTGACCTAATTTCAGCCTTCTTGTACCTGAAGGGATCTTACAGGAAAGATGGGGCAAGACTCTTTACAAGAGCAGGTAGTGACAGGACAAGGGAAAAGTCAGTAGATATTAGATTAGATTAGGTTAGGTTAGATTAGATTAGATATTGGAAAAAAATTCTGGAGGTGTGCAAGGCAAGTTTGGGTAGGACTCTGAATAACCTGGTCTATTGGAAGGTGTCACTGCTCACAACAGGGGGTTTGGAACTAGATGATCATCCAGGTCCCCTTTCAACCAAAATCACTCTGATTCATTTCCAACAAAGCAGCAGTCCCAAGACTGTGAAGGAGATACAGCTCCATATGACTGTACCTTGAATAACTGTCCCTACCCAAAAACAAGACAAAAAACCCATGCTAATGAAGCTCTCTTGCTTCTCATCTATGTCATTGGTCTGTGTATGGCTTTCTCAGAGTTATCTCTGAAGAAGGCAGGAGCAGGGGGAAGATGTTTTAAAATTTAGTTTTCATTTCTTACTATGTAAGTGATAATGAGAAGGGAGGTGATCCTCCTTCTGAGACCATGTCCAGAGTATTGTGTTAAGTTCTGGTCTCCACATCTCAAGAAATACAAAAGTCCAGTGGAGGACCCCAAAGCTGATTAGGGGTCTGGAAAAATCTCTTTAAGAGCTAGGTCTGCTTAGCTGATGAGAGGGGATCTCATCAATACACACAAATACCTCAAAGTTGGGTGTCAAGTGGAAGGTGCCAGATTGTTCTCAGTGGTGACCAGTAACAAGATGAGGAGCAACCATCATAAACTAAAACACAAGGAATTTCACCTCAGCATGGGGAAAAACCTCCACACACTGAGGGTGGCAGAGCACTGCAATAGGCTGCTTAGGGAGGTTGTGGAGTCTCCCTCTCCAGAGACATTCAAAACCCACCTGAACATTTTCCTGTGTAACCTGCTCTAGGTGCCCTGAATGGAGGTCTACCCAATGCTGCAATATCTCAGGCTTCCCTCCATCAAAAGGTTTGTAAGGTTGTATAACTTTCTATCACCTTTTCCATCGCTATATCAACAAATAGTAATCTGTCTTGAAAGTGGGTCTTTTTAGTTGATATTTGAAAGAAACTGGAACCTACTGATTCCACCATGAAATGAGAAAAATTCCTTTTACTTACTTTTCCCTTTTATCTTTTGAGTGTTTCGTTTTCTGAAATGCGAGTTAAAGATGGGATGTAAAAGCAAAGCCATTTGGTTTACCAAACTGATACACTTATAATTAATGATGAGAAAAGTACAAGCATTTTGAATGTTCGATGTTATATCTCTGGAATAAGATTTAAAATCCAAATATTTAACAAAATATTTTTGAAGCTGTATGACTATTAAAATGGGCTGTCAATGACACTTTATGTGTTATTTTCATAAATTATTTACATTAAAAATTATTTCTCTTAAATTTATTTGTTTACCACCTTAATTCTGATTAAAATATGGTTTATGTCATTTTTCTCATTTTATTTCAGAATAATTGCATTCAAATTTGAAGATGCAATTTAGATTGATTTAAGTCTATAATTTTGCAGTTGCAATAGTTTCACATTAAGATGTGATTTCTGAGAAAAGTGGTGACATCTAAAACACCTGCAATATTATTCTTTCACATAGTCAGGGAGGTCTTTATGGCCACCAAGTGAGAATGGAAATTGCAGTTAGATTTATATATCAGACTAGCTCCATTTACTGCAAAACATCCTTTTTTAAAATATCATCAGAAACAATGACAAAAGTTCTCCAAGGGTGTGCTATCACAATATATATGTTTTACAGTGTTTCTTATAAGGCATATTATTTCTACAATGCATAAATCATACTTTTGAGTAAGAAACATTGTTAATAAAGATGCCAAACTCTAAAGGAAAATATTGATTAAATGAAGACTCTCCTGTCTCCAGGCTGCATCAGATCAATAATACTTCAGAAGGACCAGAGTCTCTTTTTAATGTAAATATTGCTTTAAACTGAGGAACATATCTAACATGAAAAGTGCTAGTTACCTTTATGCACTGAAGGACATGAGGAGGTTTTTTATCTTAACATGGCTTTTTATCTTATCTGGTATAGCTGCACCCTTCACTGTGTCATCAGACTTCCTGTCTGTTGGTAAGAGGATATTTAGTTGATAAATTCTAGATTATATTTTTAAAGAGCATTTTCCACCTCTTTAAAGTTCTTTCCAACTTCCTGCTTCAGTGGAGATATCAAGAATATAGTCACACTTTCAAACAGAAGAAAGCAGCTGCTATGTAGCAGTTAACACTAAAAAGTTTCTCAAACAGGATTTCTCTTTTCAGATAAACTATTTTGCCCCACTATACATCTTCTGCATGTAACCGTATGTCAATTTTTCTTGCCTCAAACTCAGAAGTTACACCCATAGCTGCCACCAAGGAACACATGCACAAACACAGCAAGGAAATTATTGCAGAAAACTTTATACATCCTAGAATTTTCTAAGGAGGTTTTCTTTGCTGTTGATGTCTGATAAATGAGACTATCGTATAAAGCACACTGGCTGAGGAACTGAGAGCTGGCAGTCGTCAAGTATGTCATGCCAGGAAGCAGATGTGTGAGTTGTGACTCTGACTTGTGTCTTTTCAGACTACCCAGAGCATCTCCAAGAGACTCTGAGATCCTGAATTTGCTTTCTCTAGGCAAAATTCCACTGAAACCAAGTCAGGGGCTCTTCATTAGGTTTGCAAAAATTAACATCCCACAGATCAATAATTTCAAGCACTTTCCAGTGATTCAAAACTCAAAATAGGTTTTAAAGTGGAAAAAATATTATATATTAAAGAAATTATTAAGATCTCTGTCTTTATAGCTTAAACATCTGACCATCATTTCCGGAATCAATGCAAAAAAGCTTTTTTCTTAATGCTCTGAAGTGTTGCTGCCTAACCCTGAAGACAAAACTTGGAAAATTATTTTTCATCAGTAAAATGTCTGAGGCTGCACCAGAAATTCACTGAAATAGATCAGACCTAAACTCTCAGAAGTCCAGAGCCTAAGTCTAAAATAATGTTTTTAATATCATGTATACCTAAACCACAAGGACGGAAGGAAAAAGATAATGTTGTAGCAGGCCATTCTTTCACAGACAGGAATCCATCATTTATCCCATCCATTTGATCTTAGAAAAGCCTTCTGCAGCTCTTCATTTGTTCTGAAGCAGGTGCTTTTGAGTTAAAATAAAATAATTAAAAGAAACCTTTGAGAAGTTTCACAAAATTATTTAAATTTATGCTCCCCTTTAAAAGAGATTCCTATAGATTACTACTCATTTTTCAGGGATATTTGTCTAATCCATTGCTGAAGTTCTGTTCTTCCAGAGCTTATGTGCAGGATGTTTCACTGCTTCCTTATCACTTTTACTTGGATCTTTTTATTTGAATCCTTTTTTCTTTTTTTCCTAAAATAGAATATACATTTTCATTATTGGAATAAGTCCTTTAACTTTTTTTTTTTTTTCAATTGCATACTAGGCTGTTTTCTTCTTATCTACAGCAGCCTTTTACATATTTATAGGTTTGCTATCACATGTCCATCAATCACCATTCTTTTTCCTCAAAAAATAAACCCTAGATATTTCAATCTCTGCTTACACATCAGGGTTTGCACTGTTCCAGTTATTCTCATTTCTCTTCTGTGGATACTTCTGTAGTTCAGGCTCAAACTGGTCACAGCATTACATTTTTGCCCACATAGTTTTAAGTGGAAATTAATAGCAGCTGGCAGCAGCAAAGGCAGTAGGGAAGAATCCTATTCCAGAGAATCCAAGCTTTTTTGCTGTTTATTGGGATATATAACTAAGCTGTGTAGCCCCCTGTGGCATAATAGCATGAATTTCATCCCATATTAAAGTGTTGATTTCACTATCGTAAAAATGTCTAGATTTGAAAGTCTCAAAAGGCATTGGGAAATGCTAAGCTAACAGCCCACTGGATAATGTCATGTTCTATATTTAACGAGATAAACCACTTTTTATTTCCCCAAGTAGTGCAGAACTTCACATTAATGTGAGGATAATGCATTCATTTAACTGTGCTAGTCTCAGCAGTTTTCAAATTTAGGGAATTTTTTTTAGAAAATAAATTTCCAAAAGAAAATAAAAACAGAATTTCAGACAAAAGATTTGTCTCTTAGGATGCATCAGTAATTAATTCAGTTCTAGCAGAAGTACTATAACAAATAAAATCAATAAAGCCCTTCCAGAAATACAGACTATGAGTTTGAAGTTTCTCTGTTTTTATTTTGTTATTCCTGATGGACACTCTATTCCTGTGATCCATAATGAATATTAAATTAAAATAACTGGTCTATAAATTCACAATAGTGAGACTTCTGGCTTTCGTAATTGATCATAAAAGCATTTTTAACTGTACTATGGTTGAGTTGAAATCTTTACATGCTGTGTGCAGTTATTCTGTGCAACAGATGCTTAGACAATAATTTCTTACTTAGAAAAGTAATTGTTGCTTTAGATACATTGAGACTGTTCATCAGTATTGCAGAAGGGAAGCAAACATTTATTATCTGTCAGAGCAATGGGAAATGACCCTTAACATTCTGTCTGGGGAGAATAAGGTATTTTCACAAAGCCTTCACTTCATAAAGCAAGTTTTCCATAACCGAGAAGGTCTTTGGATCAGACTGCAACCAAATACGAATGATAAAAAGTTGGTTGTAAAGAAAATATAGAAGTTTACCTGAACAAAACAAAAGCCTTCTTCTATCTGCAGAAGAGAAGTGAGAGGAAAATCAAAAGTGTTTGTATACTTTGGTATTCACTTGTGATTCCATCCTCACTCAACCCATCTCTGGTGAGTGATAATGGCTGACTCTGCAGTTGTCTAGGAAGTTGAATATAAATTGCCTAGTTCGCCTAACAATACTAGTTGTTAGCTGATATCCATACAAATGTGTTCATTTAATTACTGTTTTAATAATAAGACTTAAACTGAGCTCTGATCCTGTTGAGATGACATACCTTTCCTAGTAACAGCAATCCCAGAATTGGCATTTGGGAGTCAATCAACTCTCATTATGGGTTTCCTAGATCCAGGATTTTCCTATCTGATTAGTCAAATGGGCTTTTTGTCACACTCTGAAGTAGAAGGGAGCAGGTGGGTAAAAGAAGAGGGCTTCATTCCCAAATGGGCAAATGCAAGGTCAGAGGAGCATCATGACCTTGACCAAGAACCTGAGGACTGAGAATTGTCAGCCATGGCTGACAGAGCAACTCAGATAAGAACTGGATGGACTGGGCCTTGGTAGGGGAGTTGCAACAGCAAATGACAGGAGTACAACACCTGAGACAGCTGAAAAGGTGCAGTGCAAAATCACTATGGACTGGTTGACTGGTTTGCCTGTGCCAATATCTGCTTACAAACACTCCTCCAAGAAAAAAAAACTGGAGGAAATATCATTACATGGACATCTGGCATTGTCTGTGAACAGAGAGCCTTTGTCAGGGTCAAGTAACTGACCAGACCCTGACTGTGATGAAAGTCATATTTCCCCAGGCTGGATTGTGCCAGCCCACCACTGTGGTTATGGTGAGCAGGCTAACCCCTACTCTGCATGTGTGTGTGTGCATGGACAGACACCAAGCTCTTCCCGACACACCTCCTCTCTTGCTTTTTCCACTCCGTAAATTGAGCTTTACAGTGTCCATGGACAGATGTTCCTTTTTGTCTCATTGCAGTAGAAAATTGTGTCTTGGGACTGTAACATACCTAGCTGGATCATGCACTCAGTCATAAATATGCCCCTCTGCTGGAGAAATTGTGTTCCTTTGAAGAATCTACCTCCATTTACTGAAACATATTACAAGTTATTAGCTGTTTGTGGATTGAAAACATACTATAGCAATGTCCAATTTTGCTGTAAGTATTCATTTTCCTTGATCTTCTTTGGTGTTCTACGTAACTTCTATTATGCTACATACTTAAAACCTTTTCGAACAGGTTCCAATAATGCATTAGGCAATGCTACTAAAAGTTATCATATATTTAATTTCTTACTCTGTTTATACTAACAGGTTCTTGTCCTTTCTCTTATTATCTAACAGTATCTTGAGAGGCAAGGACCTGGGATTTCATGTCTACTTAAAAAAGAGGAGCAGAAATGAGGAACATCTTGAAGAAAATGCATACTTTTCACATTTATGCTTGAATTGACGATTCTTAAGTATAGTATGTATTTAAGTAACTGAGTCCAAATAAAAATATTACTTTAACACTCAGGAGAACTTTTTTGTTGGAAAAAAAAAATTGTTAAAGTATCAGAATTTAGCAAATTCAGTTAGAATCAGTAAAAACAGATATTTGATTTAAGGTATTACCAAAACAAGGAAGTAAATAATATTGTTTTCTTCCTAATAGCAGTCTGAGATAAGAATTATACATGGAATTACACATTTTAAATGCTGTGTTTCATATTAATTTATTGGCTCTATAATCAAATGAGTTTTTATATGAGGAATGCATATATATCTCTTGATCAAAAACTTTTTGAATTTGACTCTTTTTAACTACAGATTGGTGAAATTTAGCAGTGATACAAGGAGAAAGATTACTAGTTGTTTTTTTGTTATTTTTCTGTTACATCTAAATCATATAACCTAGCTTAATTACCTTTGGCTCTGCAGCTATAGAATATATATGCCCACGTCTAATGATATTAAATGTATTTTCTAATTATTGTTTATATTTTTAGAGTATGGTNCCACCATTGACACACGAACACTCTCGGTCGACCAAAAATCCACAGAACTGTTTCGGTGCTGGGGCTAATCGAGCCGACGATACAAGCAGCCAGCCAGACCACCGTAATAGTTTTATAACACTTTTCTTGATGTATTTAAATGTCTACTTTTGCTCCAAATTTGAGACTTATTTAAAATATGTGAGTGAGAGCAAAATGTTGTTATTTTCCCCACTGTATTAGTCAGTTTGATTAATATTGTTTTAATGATGTCTGCTCTTGTAACTGTAGTATATTCTGATTCTCATTACGCTGTTGTACTGCTCCCAGTATGAGTTCCACAGTATCATATACAATTGATTAGACAATTGTGACTTCTGTTACTCATATTTTCTCCAGGTTATACTATAGTTAGCCCTACATGTAAAATCTTTTTCTCAATTGCTTCACATTATTCTCAATTATATTAACAATTATTAGCATCATTCTGCATTTCTCCTTTCTTCTTTATTGTATATAAGTCCTCCAAACAACAGATAGAGTTAATATTTTTATACAGACATGAAATAATTTCAGCAACTGAATTATTGTTATTTACAGTACAGAACAAGATGATAATGAACACTGCTCTGCACTAGACCTTTGAGTTGTTATTTGTCTCACTGTTTGAATAAAAATATACTTGAAGTTTTGGTCTAAGAGGACACTTCTGCCACATTCAGAATGAAAAAGAATGGCAGTAGAGAAAAAGGTATAATGATTTTATACCAGTCAAAACCTCCCAGGTAACGTAAAACCCTTTTTCTGCATGAGGGACAATATTAAAACACAAACACACACACACAACCCACAAAAAAACAAAACAAAACAAAACAAAAACAAAAACAAAAACAAAAACAAAAACAAACAAACAAAACAAAAAAACCCCACACCACCACAGATATTAATAAAATATAAGACAGAAATGGGTTACGAAACAGATGACATATATCTGCTGACATGAGGAAATATTCCCTAGTGTATACAATTACTTTTTCTGTTGAGTTGCATGATGTCCATTATGAGATATAGTATTATTTGGAGAAGACCTGCATTGTCCACTTGTAGAAAAATTTAAGCTTTCCACTGCTCAGTGGATTACACCTGAAAGAAAAACCACAGATGTAGATAACAAGACAGGAAGGCAAGCTTATACCAAATTGAAATCATAAAAGGAGAGAAAAAAAGGAAGACCAGCACAATTACTTTTAAAATATGAAGTCTTTTATTTCTGCTGAAGTCTCTTGGTAATATTTTTTAAATTTAGTTTAAGGCAGTAGCAATGAATTACAAATGATTTATTTGTAAAAGAAAACTTCCAATTTGAGTATACAAACCAGCTTTAATGACAGAGTATGTTATTCTGCACAGGAGAATAGTCTAGTTTGGAGAGAACTGGCCATAGACTTGTAAAAAATCCTGCATCCAGCATCAGCTTATTGTGTTTACAATAAATCTTTGTTGAAATTTTTCCCAAGGCATGAATCTACACAAGTTAGGGGCTTGTTCAATCTTTTGTAAATACACTTACAACTACTACTAGTATGAATTCCTATCATTGTCCACCATATAAAGTCACTGAACCATATCCTGAGAGATAGATGTCTACACTATTCAATATTTAAGTACTTTAATAAGAAAATAATCCATTAGAACCTTGCCTTACCTGCAAATTTGTGTTTTCTCCTGCACTATCCCAAATTCTGCTGCTGTTCAGATTCTAAACCTGACAAGTTTGACTGTCTTTCACTGGTATTGGCCACAGTGGATGAAAGCAGAGAGAAATTGCAGAGGTTATCTACTCCATTCCCCGACTTAAAGTCAGATCAGCTATAGCTGTGTTATTCATAACAGATAATTGCAATTTGGTGTTAAAAAGCTTACTTTTCAATAACTAGGAGAGTTTAGCTCTGCCACTCTGGATGTAGACATCTAAAACTCAATGAAATGAATCCCAGGTTATGTGTAACAAAAATAAGTAAATATAATGAGAAGAAGGGGTAGTAAAAAAAATGGTTAAAAAACCAAGAACTATAGTATGTGACAATTGTGGACCTGAAAATTTGGTGAGGAAAGTTTTAACGTGCTATACTAACAAGTTGTAGACAGATGCTCACAATCATGCATTGTTTAGTAATCATCAAAAGATTTGTGCCCATGCAACTGGAAAAACCTAACTGAAAACAGCAGGTTATAACCATTTGTCATTTTAGAGATCACTTCTGGAAAAAAAAATTGCAATAGAAACTTGGGAAATAAAAGATATAAAATGCAGTTCTATTCTGTAACAAAGTGTTTAGTACTGGGTCTCATAACTCCCATGCATTGTGGACAGGAGTTGGAAGATTAAATTATTCTTTCTATTCTGGCCTAAGTTGCAAATACAAATGTTATAGGACTTATAACACTTCTAACAGGCAGCATTTTTCAGTCCAGCTATGGAAAGTACTTCTGCTGGAATGAATTTTCACAGTTTGATACTGACATGAATCTTATGAATTCTACTAAAAACAAAATGCCTTTTAAGCTCCAAGTGAAGTTTTCAGTTGAAGCAAATGCAGCAGAAGCATAAAAACTATTTAGACTTTTGAGTTAAGACCTTGCATGAAAAGCAGGATGAAATGGAGACTTCTGGATTTCAGCCCAACTCTACTCAAACAATAAACCTAAGAGATATTTGGCAAACATGCAAAGTATCCCAAAGAGATTTGTATTTTCAGTGCTTTTTTCTTCCTCTAATCCTATTTTCAAAGAATAAGGCTTAAAAAAGAAGAAAAATTTTAAAAAATCAAACTCAGAAAATGTCAGGGTGTTTGAAAGTCTATAGTCTTAACATCTAGGGTGAACATTCTGCTGTGCACTACAGATGTCTGTGTCAGCTTGTTTCACGTGTTGCTCTGCCTGCCCAGAAGAGGCCTCCTAACCTCCATACAGAAATACAGCCTGTTTGTTTTGAACAATCATGGAATTGTAGAATGCTAAGGAGTAGGAATGGACCTTAAAGATCATCTAGTTCCAAGCCCTCCTGCCGTGGGCAGGGGCATCTCCCACTAGACCAGGCTGCTGAAGGTTTTCTCCAGCCTGGCTTTGAACACTGTCAGGGTTGCGACATCCACAATCTCCCTGGACAATCTTTTCCAGAGTCTCACCACCCTCACAGTAAAGAATTTCTTCCTAATATCTAACCTAATTTTTCCCTCTTTCACTTTGTAGCCTTTACTCCTTGTTCCTTCACTGCAGTTCCTGACAAAGAGCCCCTCTCCAGCTCCCCTGTAGGCCACTTCAAACACTGGAATGTTGTTATGAGGGCTCCACACAACCTTCCCTTCTCCAGGCCAAACAGCCCCAACTTCCTCAGCCTGTCTTTCTAACGAAGGGCCTCCAGTTCTCTCATCAACTTTGTGGCCCTCCTCTGAGCTTGCTCCAACCGTTCCATATCCTTCTTATGTTGGGGACACCAGAACTGTACACAGAACTTCAAGTGGGGTCTTACAAGGGCAGACCAGGATGGCAGAATCACCTCCACCAACTGCTGCCTACATTCCTTTTGAAGAAGCACAGGATCTGATTTGCCTTCTGGGCTGTGAGTACACACTGCCAGCTCATGTTGAGTTTTTCATCAACCAACATCCTGTCTTTCTCAGCAGGACTACTCTCAGTAGCATTATTTAGCATGGCAATGTCTTGGTGGCTGCCTGTATCGTTGGCTTGGTTAGCCCCAGCACCGAAACAATCCTGTGGTCCTTGGCTGACCAGGAGCATTAACGTGTCGATGGCGGTGGAAGAAAGGAGGGACTCTCCCAAGGTTTGGCAATGAGGGGTTTATTGGGGACCCCTGGGGTGGGATCCTTCCCTCAGAACGTCTGCCTTGTGGAAAGACCCCAATCCCCAGGGAACAATAGCTTTTAAGGGGGAATTTGAACATCGGAATATGTATCGTTACAAACCAATAGGAAAATCTTGGGGTACAGTAAAAAACAAAATAAACATACACAAGAACCATTCAGGGGAAAAATAGGTGAGGAAAGCCCTGGTTTTGCCCAATCACCCAAAGTCCCTCCAGGAATTTTCCAGACTCTGGGAGAGGCTCTGAGATGATTGACAAGACCAGGGGGTTATTAAAATCAACATAGACAACAGCAGGTGTTGGGACAAAACATCAGGAACCGTTGGGGTGAACTCCAGGGCATTAACTGAACAGAAGGGTAAACTGTGGGGCAGTGGCTGAACAAAAAGGTATACAATGAATCCAACTTAACTTACAAATTAAACCTTATAAAAATGGACCCCCACATGGCAAGTCCCTAAAATCGCACATGTGCTTGTTGCATGGGCACCTACCATGAAGAAAAGAATGTTCAAAATTTCTGCTATTACAAAGAGAGGTGTCAATCCTTATCATGAGCTAGTTACACTCTCAGAACACAGCAAAAAAGAAGGGGAATAGAGAAATCCCCTATCATATTTTTCAACATCCTTCAAGCCTGAAGTACCATACCTGGAGGTATTCTGCATGGAAGCACTTTTCCTACTGAAAGGGAGCAGGAGAATGCAGAGCAGAAGAAAACAGGCAGGAGCGAGTCTTCTGCTGCAGTCATAATCAGGGCACCTGATCAAAGGAAAAGGGTTGGGATCAACACTCCCCTTCAGTAATGACTACTGGTCATTGGACAGTGGTAGCTAATGAAAAATGCAGTAAAACTTTGTTTCATCCTCAGTGAGAGTCAAAAATATTGCCTCCTCTCCGGCCATGCAAACCTAACACTACTAGCTGCAGCAGAGCTTTTCTGAGAACGATCTGATGCTCCAAGCTCTTAATCTCACCAGGGAAAACTATTTAAAACAATAATTAATTAAAAATAATATAATAACAATAATAATAATGGTGATGAAGAAGAAGACAAAGAGGAATTTAATTTTTTTATTTTTTTTTGCTTCATCCGTTCATTTTTTTAATACAGCAGCATTGTAAGGCTAATCTTCAAAAGCCAAAGGAGGGTGAATCCTTGGTAGAGGGAGCTTTCTGATCACTAATTTCTACTGTACTATCATATAACCAGTGGCAGATATATGAGCTTGACCCTCACAGACAGATGTCCTCTTCTGTAAGTCACTGCTTCTTATGTCTTCCATGGGTGCCAGCTGTTGGCACAACTACACAGTTCTGGCCAAATCATGTCCAGCACATACTCCAATTTAATGTTATGGTTACATTTAAAACCCTCCCCAGCTCTCCTGACCAAGTGTAGTAAGACCAGAGTTACCTAATGATAGCAGCAGCAACTACATCTTTTCAAATTATTCAACATTCCTCACAGATTTTAATTACATTTACCTTAAGATCAGAAAATTCCACATCACAGCTGGATAAAATTCATAAGCAAACACAAATACAGTAGGTATTCAGTCTTCTAGTAAAATTCTTTCACTTTTTTTCCACAAGACCTTTATGATTGTGCATTTTCATAATATGAAGCTCATAATAAAAGCATAGACTTTTGATCACTAGGCTTATGTACTATACTTTTCAAGCTGTTAATAAAAGCTAAACTTAAAACTATATCCTGTTTGTTCAACTTAATAATACAAAACATAGGAACACTTGTTTAAAGATTAAAGCTTTTTTGTGTTTTTTCACTA
Organism: Illadopsis cleaveri; assembly: GCA_013399915.1. Classification (NCBI taxonomy): domain Eukaryota; kingdom Metazoa; phylum Chordata; class Aves; order Passeriformes; family Timaliidae; genus Illadopsis; species Illadopsis cleaveri. The sequence goes on along the minus strand of VXBB01007650.1, from coordinate 47,403 downwards.
AAAATAACCCACCATAAATAACTTGCAGAAAGTATGCAGCCTACTTAAATGTCAGGAAAGTTTTATTTTAATGACTTAGCAGCTAAGACAACAATGAGCTTATGAATACTCTGAACACATAAAACAAATAAATTAATAAAACTACCTGTGTTCTTTGTTAGATTTTATCTGAAATTCAAGTATAATTATTTTGTTCAGAAGACTACAGTGAAAATGATCAAATAAGCACCTCTTTTTGCTATTCATTTATTGGCTTAATCAATTCTTCAACACTATTCAGCAAAGACTTGCAATATGATGAAAAAGAAAAAATCACACTTGTCCCACTACTACTCACTATGTTTTGGAAATAATTTAAAGGAAACTAGTTAGAATCAGGGAGAAATCACTCATTAATAGAAATAGAGTTTCTGAAGATTGCATTGTTTACTCTTTAAATATTATAGATCAATTCAGCAGACCCTGACAGGCAAAAAAATTCATTTGTTCTTTAAAGGAAAAACTAAGAATAGTACAGAGAGTTTTTAATATAACTCACCATTTGCAGACCAGGTGAATAACATTGAGTATTGAGAATCTTTAAAATAAAGAGCAAGGAAAAGCAGAGGAGCAAATATTCCCAAATTAAAGAAATACAGGATTATATAAATCTGTTTTATCAAGCCTGTTGCTATTCTGGATAAAATGGAATGCACAAAGTCCGAAACGCAGTTATGATTTTTCCCTTTGAAAATTAAAATTTAAGAATGAAAATAAATTTTCAACCATTAACGGGAAGAATCAAATATATATATTTTAAAATATGACATTATATTGGAAAAGTTTCACCAAATCAGAGCAAAAAGTGCCACTTATGTTAGCTCATGATTAACTACTGAATAATGAAAAGCTCCAGTTCCAAAATTACATCAATTGCATTTTAAATGACAGAAAACATTTACCCATCTCATACTCACTGCAGCCACAGAATTGTGCACATCTCCATACACACACTTAAAGATTATAGGAATATGAGTGAGGGCACAGGCAAGGATACACAAGTGAAAATAGAACTGCTTGTATAATTCTCAATTGTTGAGACCAAATACACAGTCCAAAGCATCTGTAAATAATGGTGTGCTAAGGCATGGGTAGTTACAGAGGGGTTGTTGTGGAAAAGCTCATGGCAAATAAAGTTCAGAATCCATTTATCCTTGGATTTAAATAAACTGTTCCGAAGCCTTCTAATAAGTTTTGTCAATTCTAATAAATTCTGTCAAATAGTGGCAATTTGCAGCAGTCCTCATGAGTCATATGCAATATCGTAGCATCATATCTGCAGAGGTAATAAATTGAACTTAAGGCAAAATTCGTGTCCATGTACAGAAGCAAAACATAATCAACAGCAATCACAACTGTTGTACTCACTTAATTTTTTTCCTTCACGTAATCATGTATTCTTTTCAGAAAAATAAAACTTCCTGAACATATCAATGCATTCTTCAGATGTATATTAGAAATCTTATGAAATTATGCTACATGAGTCTAACACTTATGATTTTCTGATAATATCTATGGATAAAGTTTTCTTTCATATGGGAAATTTAAAGTAAATGAAAACTGGATTTTTTCCTGAATTCTGATCACTGTATATGTTTTATGTGCTGTTTATCTGGTATATTAAACAGACAAGGAAGAGATTCATTTAGCAGAATAGTTCAAATAGAGTTAATTAAAGCAGTAGCTAAACAAATGCTTAAATATTTGAATATATAAATGGCTAACGCTGTTGCCTATGCACTTGCTTCACTGTACCACAACTGCAGGATGTTGCAAAAGCATATTTCATTTTTTTCATACACCACACTCAGAAATGTGCTATGTCATTTCCAGGCATAAAGAATTCCTCTTTCTAGGAGATCTCTCTTTTATTCTTCCTTGTTTGGCTGTTAACTTTAATCTAACACAATAATGTATGCGTGCTTCTGGTGCACAGAAACAAGACATAGACTCTGGTATTCAAGCAGGCTGCAGGATCAAAAGCTCCATCCCTGAGTGACAGGCTATGAAGTAGCTGTCCCTGGAGAAGGGCTGAACTTGTGCTCCTAGCTCACACTTCATGGCCAAAGAGCCTGGCAGACCTCCTCCCTTGCGCAGTGGTTTGCTTCACAGGCAGCCTGCATGGGTAAAGAAAACAGAAACAGCAGCAGCTATTTGCCTGCAGGCTGTGAGATGCATCATTTCAGGCAACTAATCTCCATTAAGGGGCTGTAGTAAAAGACCTACTCTTGCAGGAATAGAAAAATGTGAATACACTTCTAATTAAGGCCTGGTATTACCTGACAGCAGAACTGCAAGTATGTGATAATATTAATGACATTTTGAACTGCTGCAGGCAGATCTTAGTCTGTGCTTCCAGCTGAAGTTTGCTTCACAAAAATGGGGCCCCTGGGCTTGGTCTGCCAAGGTGCAGAGCTCTCTCACAAGGTACTGAGTGTGCTTAACTGACACACAAAACAGAGAGACTTGTCACACTCAGTCCCCCACCAAAATGCCTGGAATTGGGAAGATCAAGTATATCTTGAACTGTGAACAAAAACCATATGGAAAACAATCTTCTAAAAATGTTCTTCTTTTTCTCTACAAAAGCTCCTTCATGGCTGATTAAAAATACAAGAAAATTATGCAATGTCAACCATTCCTGTTAATGATGCTGATTTTTCTTTCTGAACATTTTGTCCTGTACTCAGCAGCACCTCAGTCTGAATTTAGCCTCCAGCTACATTGTTATACCGCTAATTTATAGCAGAAAATCTGACACAGATTTCTACAGCATTATATTGCTCTGCCTGCTGCCTTTCAGACTGGGATTTCAGTCTCCTACTTACATTTAGGTGTATCTGTCATTTCTCATTTCATTGCCTTCGATGCTAGACATACTTTGCTACAACTGCTGGTACTCTGCTATTGATTGGCAGTGACTCTGGCTTGTCCTTTATACCTCCATCTGTCTTTGCCTTCCCCTGGTCCTGCTGATGACAGCTGTGCCAGTAGCTGGACACCATTGCTGGAACATTGTCTCTCTCCAGTTCACACTATTTGCAGAGGAACCCAATAACCATTAAAAAAAAAATAAATAAAAGGAGCTCATTACACCAAATGTTACTCAGTGGTTCCAGCACTGGTGGCAGCCAGGCACTGGCACCTAGAGCCTAGCAGCAGTGCTGGGACATAGAAATCCACCATATGAGCTCAATAACTCTGAATAACATCAAAATAAGCAGCTTGCCTGATGGTCACAGAAACAGTATCAGTTACACTAGGTCTGGTTCAAGGTATTTTTGTATGTAAATCTTAGTGATTTTTAAATATTCATTAAATTAGGGTTTATATGAATTTTTTTGCATGCAGACCCAGAGGTGAAAAGGATATGCAAATGTTCTGTTTGGGAATCCAAAGATCACTGTATAAAACCTCTGTAAATCTCGTCTCAAAGAGTCAAAATGCATATCTGATGTTTTCAAGATAGCCACTGGCCCTTCTAGATATACATACATATATGTATGTGTGTGTATGAATATGGATATATAATCTAATATATCAAGTGGCAAATAATGACCCACATAAATAGCTGCTGGATTTTTAAAGATAAATGAATTTCTGTTTCTCTTGTTCTTTACTGCAGATTGTTTCCATATTAATAGCTATTTGTGTACACTCTTAATGCTAATATGACATTAATCCAAGTCTGCATCAGGCATGCCTTTTCATGTGTGAATCCTGAATGCATCCATTTCTCCATATTACTGGATTTGTTTCTGAGTTAAGATGTGAAGGGAAGAGAGGTCAAATCCAGGTGATCGTTTCATGCTGAACACTACACAAATATGAGATTATCATTACATGTACTAATGGAAGATCTATTCTTGGTTATCCCAAGTGAATGTCAGCATGAACTTTATGGGAAACCTCATGCTTGTGGGCTTACTCACTCTTAAGTGTTACAGAAATATGATTTAAGGATCTATTTATTTTTATACTTATTTTTATTGATGGTGGTGGCAATACTGTCCTTAATAGCCATTTGTCTGTAAAAACAGCTGCAATGTTTACCAGGTATTCAACTACCTAAGACAAAGACAGTTTCATCTAAGTCTGTAAAACAGTCTCCATTAAAATGTCTCTATTGTGAAACAAGCTAGAAGTACTCTTTTCTGAGAGTGTAAGTGGAAATGTCATTTGGAAACTAGAAATTTCTCCCATCCCTGATTTTAGATTATGGTTTTAAAGCTCTGACATTCTGCACTACAACTTAAACTGCCACATACATAAATGCATACACAGTTTTGTAGACAAGCCATTTTTCCAAATGAAAGTAAATCAACATCTGTTTAAAACATAATGCTGCAGATAATTGTGGGCACGAACAGTTTGATTTGCCCATCGCATGACTATTGTTTTTTGATTGCAGAGGTTATTCTGCAGATGAAAAGATCAAAATCGCTTTTTAGTTGCTTTACTGAAAACTTGCACTCTACAAAACGAAATGTCAAAAAACAATTCAGCAAACTGAATAAAAAAGAAGCAATTACTGCTATCTTTGTCCTTTTTTCTAGGACCCTGCTCTAAATGACCATAAATTTCTGTTCGTATCAGTAGTACCCAAACAGCCAAAAGGGGAAAGTGTGAAGTTGGGCAAAAGAGAAGGAGGAAAACAGGACATGACAAACTCTCTAGTCAAGACTCTTTATGCCTGAGAAGAACTTTGTAATTGTGTATTCTGAACTTCCACTTCAGAATACACAATTACAAACAGTGAGCAGCAGGAACTCAATAGGTCAGAAAAACACAGAAACTCAAACAAAACTTCTGTATTTGAGACAGAAAAAAAAAAAAAAAAAAAAAANGGTGGCAGGAAAAAGGGCCAATGGAGAACAGTCTCTGGGCAGAGGGCAAAGAGACAGTACAGAACATGTATCAACTTATGGCAAAAAATAACTGAGGGAGCAGGGAGGCCATCTTAGATACATAGAACTGAATCATACTTACAATGAAAACCTTTAAACAAAATCATGCAACCCCACAGAAAAGGGGACAAGAAAGTGCATAGCTGCTGATCTGTGTTTTGGAAGAACTTCAGAGCTAGAGGCATGTCCCTGTTTGATGAAAAAGTTCCTGAGAGCACTCCAACTTCTGTATCAGCACATGTACAACACCTCAGGCAGTGGAACTCCATTAATCATGTCAGGATATGGGAGCTGGATTCCCATATGCCAATATCACATGAAGCTCCTAATCTTACTGTGCAAACACTATGTTTTTGTAGCACATACAAGCAGTAAAAAAAAAAAAAAAAAAAAGCATTTGAATCTTCTGACTTCTTCAAAATGAAGAAACTGTGGTTCTCCTGCTAGCCTTTGTTATTATAGTTCCCTGATCAGAGCACTCATCCTGCAAACAAAAGACCCAAGGTCATTTTTCTGCTCAGCATGAGCAGATTTAACCTCACATCTTTTACCTCCTATGTGAGTGTCCTAAATATTAGACTGCGGACACTTCTCTGCATGTGACTAAGAAAGTATCATCCCCTCCTACTGAAACTGCAGCTTTACAGCAAAAACTGAAATTCACTGGAGTAATAACAGAATATAGAAACCCAAAGGAATTGTCAACTTCACTCCTGATTTTTTCTACCTCCTCCTGCCTAAATACTGGGGACTGGAAGTGGGGATTGTGGTCAGTTCATCTATGGGAGAGAGCATTCCACAAACTTCTCCAGGGCAAGTGGTTCTTCCCACAGGCTGCAGTTCTTCACAAACTGCTCCAGTGTGGGTCTCCTGCAGGTCCAGAAGTCTTGCCAGCAAATTTGCCCTAGCTTTGGCTCCTTCATCAGCAGGGTCACTGGTCCTGACATAACCTTGGTCCAGCACGGGTCTCCCATGGGGTCACAGCCTCCATCGGAATTTCACCTGCTCTGGTGTGGGTCTCCTCCATGGGCTGCTGGTGGATCTCTGCATCCCTGTGGTTCTCCATGGGCTGCAGGGGCACAGCTGCCTCACCATGGGCTGCACTATGGGCTGCAGGGGAATCTCAGCCCTGGTGCCTGGACCCCCTCCTGCCCCTCCTTCTGCACCGACCTTGGTGTCTTCAGGGCTGTCCCTCCCACATTTTCTCACTCCTCTGTCTGGCCACAATTGCTGTTACAGATTTTTCTCCTTATTAATTATGTTTTTCATCAGTGCTACCACTGTTACTGATGGGCTCAGCCTCAGCCAGCACTGGGCTCATCCTGGAGGGCAGATTTCTTTCAGCTTCTCACAGATGCTGCACCTGTAGCACACACACCATCACACATACTCCACCCCTGCCAGGGATTTTATTTGTTTATTTATTTACTACAAATTATTTATTTATTTAAAATGGTGGGGTTTATGCCGTGAAATTCATATAGAAATTTTATTGAAAGCAACAGGGTAAATGCAATACCATGGAGTATTGCAGTGTGATGGTGGAACATGCAAAAGAATAGTGTCAAAATTACATTTTTTTCATATTCAGACTTGACAAATCTTTTTCATTCCAGTGAACTGTCTAGGTTCACATTTGCAGAAATAGTTCCTTGCTTCATAAATGCTGCAGGTTTTAGTTATTATAAGCACCTTTATCCCGTCATAAGAAGTTGTTTTGTCATTCTTTGTTCTTTATTCATCATTTTGGTCAGTTCTGACCCTTCTGAAGTGCATACCATTATCTTCTCAAGCTACTACAGATTTTTTGGGAATAAAAAGCTTTTAACATTGAGGAAGTGCCTTTATATTATAGCTGAGTCCATCTAAATTAAAATGAATGCCTCATTCACTTACTTTGAACATAAAAAGCAGCTTTCTTCACGTTTATTTGAATAATCTAAAAAAGGTATTGACTTTGAGAAAAAAATTCAGTTGAATCCATATTTATTTATATTCCATTTTTAGGATTTTCAGTAATATACTTTTTCTCCACCAACAGCTTTAAAGTACATCACCTCTAGATGAAAAAGATAAAAGTCAAATATAGTTTATAAATTATGAGCAGGATGCAGGTTCTGAGTGCACATGGCTGGAGATGTGATAAAACTACTTTTTTATCTCCCCATGCTTAGCTTCATAATGTTGCTAGATATTCCATTCCAGAAGAAAAGGCTTACTGGTGAGGAGGAAGATGGGCAGTTTTTCATTTCCACATTCTCCAACAGCGTGACTTTTTCTTGAAGTGATGTTAATATTTTTTCCACTTCTAGTTGAGAAATAATGGGCCAAAGAGTTGAGTCTTTACTACAATATAAGGTAGAGCATACAGAAAAAACGTGTGTGAAATATAGGATTATAACATTATTAAGGGAATGGCTATGGTTGATGGGGCAATTTGAGCTTTTTAACTCAAACAATAGAGGCAGGATGTTGTGGATTAGAAATATACATACCAACATGCCTCAACAGAACATATCAAAACGATATTTTGGAGTTTTACCACTGCCAGAGATCTAGCTGCACATATCCTTGTCTTTCAAGTATTTCTGAATACATTCCTGAAATGTTAGGTATGTTTAATTGTCTTTGGAGAGCATTTAAATCTCCTTTAAATCAGTCAGAATGAACATAAACCACTGACACATCCACTCGTATCAAGGTGCTTCAGCTAGTATTCCATGCCCAGCAGTGTTCAAGAGAGGGAAAGATTATAAGAAATGGGGCATGCAAGTGAGTGACACAGTCCCACTCTGGCTTTAGCAGTCTGTCAGCTTAACACTCTCTCTAAATTAGAGGCTGAATCTTGAACACTTTATCCGTGTCTCAAAATAGATACAGGACTTTTTCTACTCTTTTTTTTCCTCATTCATGTGAATCCTTACCACTGTGATTGCCTCTGACACTCACATTCTCAAATTCCACTCCTGCAGTGCTGATCAGCACTATAAAAGCAAAGTTAGTTGTTTGCTTGCTTGTGTGTTCCACAATTGGAAAAAAAATGGCAGGCAAAAGGCACTTTTAACAATCAGGTCACAGACATACTCAGTCTCACCCTATGCCTGCCTTCAAGCAGAGTTAGATAAGCAGGTTAAGTTAGATTCCTCTTGAGTTATGGAAATACAACCAAGACAAACCAATTCCATGACAGACTGCTTGCCCTAGTGGTCTCTGCCTTCCTTAAGCTGAATATATCTGTTACTAGGAATCCCTCTATATTTGACAAGAGTTTCTGGACATAATCATCATAAAGATCAACAGCTTCTTCGCTTCAGCCCCCAAGTATGAAGTTTCTGGGGCTTGAAATTGTTTTGCTTTTTTTTTTTTTTCTTGGATGAAAATCCATACAGCAGAGATTTATCCAGGAGACCATCACATAATACTCAGTGGCTTGGAAAGCTACATCTATAATATTCTTCTTGTGAGTTGCCTAGAACTTCTGAGCATTTCATGTCTTCTGTCAATAAGAAATTGCTGTCATTTATTAGTCCCATGCAAAGCTTTTTACTTCTAGGTAAAACCAAACAATCTTAAATACAGTCTCAAAATATATGATCTTATTAATAAATACAGTGAAAATATAAGGTATAAGAGAAGGAGATTTTCTGGTTTACCAAACATCAAGCTGTCCTGAGTTGAGCTGACTAGTATAGGAGAGCTGTTATCTTTCAAGCAATCAGATTTTAAAAATTTGTTGAAGCTGCTACACTTTCCTAGTTTCCAAGAGATAAGTGGCATGAGTGAAGAATGACTGCTCTTGTGGGTTCTCATAACATACAATTCAGTCGAAAGACACATGTGAAATATAGAAACTCAACTATAATAGACTTTACTTTTTTTATAAAGACACTATTGTACTGAGTTAAACAAGTTGTCTTACAGTAAGGAATGGAAAAGCCTAGATATGGGGAAGTAAAGAGAAAACATAAAGGAAATAGAAAGCAAATACTCTTCTCCATGAAACAATGAAATTAAATTAGGAAATGAAAGAACACAAATTTTGCATTTAAAAAATTGGAGACAGAGACAATGCCTCTATTTGTGTATTGGTACTGAAAATTCAGACACAGAGGAGGATTCTGCATTCCCTGATTCACTGTAATTGGACTCTTAACAGAAAGATTCAGAGACAGCATCAGGCTATTCAACTTAATAGTCAGGCCTGTTAATGTACCAAGGAGCCTTTCTTGGTACAAAAATGACTCTACAGTTCAGAAGTGTTAGGCCATCCCAGATGTATTTACTTTTCCAGAAAGAAAATGTCCTCTAACAAAAGGTCCCAGCAAAACTTGTTTTCAAGTCCCAGATAATGAAGACGAGTTATAGATGTTTTGCCAACATAAGAAATTAACTGCACAAAGGAAAAATACAGCAATGTGGAAGTTGTCTCTGGAGTTATTATGGGAAAGATGAAGGACAAGGGTGGAGGCAGGGTAGTTTAGGAGAATGGTGGGGTAGTCACTGTTGAGTTAGAAGTTCTCTACAAACCATTTACCATTGGCATTCTGCAATTACCATGTAAGCTATCAAAAATTGAACACATTTTCTTCTTCTTTTGCTTTCCTTAAGTAATAAAAATAGTGAGCCTTAGGCAAATTCTTTCATTATGAAAGCAATTAGTTTTTCGTTATCAGAATATTAGCCCACTGGAACAGTAGACATTTTACTGCCATAGTTAAATGCAGGCAGTGTTATAATGAAAATAAAAACCAACAACAGCAACAACAAAAAATACCCCCAAAAGTTTTTCAAACTGCTTTTGAAACTGTACTTCAGACACACCTCTTTCCATAACATGAGGCTGTTCCTTAGTTTAAAAGTTAGGTCTTCTGTCTGCTGGAGTTCCACAGTAAGCTTGAGCACATACCAAGATTTTAGCTTTATGTACACCCGTTGACTTCACCGGGATGTGTCATAGCCCAGATCTGTAACATGGATCAAAATCTAGCTTGAACACAGAAAGTAGAAAGTAGAATTAAATGATCAATTTTCAGTCCAAGCAAAATGTTAATAGTGGGGCCCTCAAGGCTCAAGAGTAGATGTCACCATGCTTAATGATCTGGGAAGGGGATGAGTAGTGAAAAGCAACTTTGGCAGATGCCACAAAGATGCTTAGGAGAGTCAAGCCCTTCACATACTGTTAGTTTCTTCTCAGGGGCCTAGAGAAGCCAAAAGGATGGGCAGTGTGATGATATTAAAAAGCAAAGTAAAAAAGTAGAAGTCTTTTTTGGGTTTTTTTTCTTTAATATTGATAAATAGAAGCTATCTTTGAACAAAGGAAGAAAAGGAACCCTGCACAAAGTCTCAACAAGATTCAGAATTAATTATCAGATCATTAAGAGAACTTAGAGAAATATCTAACCACTACTATAAAAATTAAAATATTTGGAGAAGCCTAATGTAGATCTACAGTTAGAAAACCAAAATGTTAGAAACATGACAACTGAGTGATTGCTATGGATACTGAGAGAGATAAACTTTGGGTCTGGTTCAATACTGTGAAGTCATGCTCCAAGTAGACAAGGATCTTTAATGAGTGTGTCCAGAAATTGTCTAGTAAGGAATTTCAAAGTACTGTGGGGCTCCTTACTTTACGACAAATAAGATTTAATTAATTGTGCTTCATAATTCTTTAGTTCACTTATGAATATCTTTTCAAATAGAAAGGTAAGAGGTGGAATTATCAGTTCTGAAGCTGTTCATACCCTTTCAAATAAGATACACCTGAGTGTTTTGGGAGGTGTAGTCCTCAAGCTGGAGGAGACCAAATGTTTTGAGGAATTAATGAGTCAAAATGATAACCTGAAAGCATAATGGGAAAAGCGTCACTATTATACCAATCATTTGATGCCAAACATTGGATGTGTCATGGACTCGAAAGTGAGGGGACAGATTCTAGCTAGAAAGTAGCAACATTCTCTAAAAAGAAGGAAGTCATTGAGGCAGAGAGAAGCGAAAGCCCTCTCCAGTTTGTGCTGATGTCAACCATTATGTCACTGCTCAGTGATCACCAGGAGTACGACTGCATTCTAACACATATCTTGTACCAGGAGACAGGAACTGTCTTCCACCTCCCTCTAAATACTATATATGGTAAAGAAATTATGCACAAAGGAGTTGTAAAACTAATTGAAAAAAAAAAAAAAAGTTTTGTGTTTAATGATTTCAGAATCACAAAGAATATAGCATTTTGAGAGGGTATTTTACAGAGAGATACAAAGTAACAACCTCCTGAAAGGCAGTTGTAACCCGAAAGGTGAGGGTTAGTCAGGCAGCAATTGACAGAATGAAAGGAGAGAGTCTTAAACTGTGCCAAGGGAAATATAGGTCGGATATTAGGAAATAGTTTTTACAGAAAGGGTGATAAAGTACTGGAATGGTCTGCTCCTGGAGGTGGTGGAGTCACCATCCCTGGATGTGTTTAAAAAAGACTGGATGTGGCACTCGGTGCCATGATTTGGTTGAGGTTTTAGGGCATGGGTTGGACTCAAGGACCTTGAAGGTCTCTTCCAATCTAGTGATTCTGTGATTCTGTGAATCTGTGAAGTGAGAGTTATTATTGCTTTTGAAATATTGCATCTCCTATTTTATTATTTTTCTACATATGTTTTATTCAGAAATTTCAATATGTTCTGATTACATTCACTAGACAATAGACTCTCCTAATTAATTTTTGAGTAGTTAATAAAAGATTGTATAATGTTAGAGAGAGTTTCTAAAACAACTGAGACATAAACATCCAAATGTATAGCATATGTGATTTACTTTCTTTCAATGGGAGATTAATTTCTGGGTTTTTAATCAAGAGAAATAAAATTAAATTTATCAAATTACATTTGATCCAAGATATATTATGCATATGAATTTGGCTGACTTTCTTGATTCAAGGGAAAAAAAAGTAAATTCCCTTTTATGCACCAGCTCACAGGCCATCTTGCAGATGGAAAAGGTCTTTAGTGGCAAAACAGGACAAAATCCACCATTTCTGTTGCAAAAGAGACATACCACGGCACTGAGACTGTGGCTGGCACTGGCTGTTTTCTAATCTTCCTCATAGTGTTATTGCTCTCCTGGGATCTATTATCAGATGGAGCCTGGTATAAATCTGGTCCCCAAATCAGGGCTCAACAAATGATACTGTGACTTGGCCACAGTAGGTGGTAAAAAGCTGTGACTGCAGGACTGAAGCTATGACTGATTCCACAAGGGATATAGCAGCTGTGTGACAGTCATTACAGCATCCTTTTGCACACAGTCTTGTCATTGAAAATTCCTAATTCTTCCTGATATCTGTCATCATTTGACCCAACCATAAATTGGTACCTGATTGCTTATTTTGTGGAGCCAAAGGCAGTCAATTATGATGCTGTTCTTATCACACACTTGTGTTTTGCTGGCTGGAAAACTGGTATGCCCGAACCAATTAAACCAGTGGACCATTTGGGCTTAGATGGATGTTTGACCTCTGCCTGCAAGGAAACTTTAGTCCTGACATTCATCAGTAAAAGTGCTGTAGGGCCCAATTAGGCCTTATTCTGCCATTTAGATGACTAATATAGTACAGATATCATGGCTAGTTTACTTTACACATTGAAAAGTTTTAGCCTACAAACCCCCTTATTTTTGTACATCCTTGAACACTTTGTACCAAAAGTTTGTTGTGTGGCAAAGAAAAATACTTACTTCTCAGTATACGTATTCATTGCAGAAAATCTCAGATCCCCAACATCTCATTTGTCTGATATACTAATCCTTATAATTATTTACCCATCAGGCTTTCCAGATTCCTGGGCTACCCTTCAAGTGGATAGTATTGGTAATACTTTAAATCTTTGAATTTAAAGACTTTCTGTAAACAGACGTGATCATCCAAGTGTGTCAAAGGCCATCAGAGGATGGATATAATACTTTGTAAAGTCTGATTCTCAGGGAAAAAATAAAAAAAAAAAATTAAAAAAGAACAATTTCCTTCAGAAAAGGATTACACTAACAGCACCATTTTCCTGAAAAGATCTAATTTCATTTGGTTTTAGATGCATATCTACTTACTTTAGTGACAAAAAATAAGCACCTTTTTGTTTGTTTGTTTGTGGATTTCTCTTAGCCCTGCAGAAGTAATATAACTATTTGAAACAGCTGGATACTATTCCATCTTGAGCATCATTGGCAGAATTGCTCACTAAATCCCAGTCGTTACACCTGTTCAAAAACCTTACAGGCAAAACAATCACATAGGTAACCACTAAGGGCACAATTTAGCTCTTGGAAACTTTGTTACTGTTGATGATTTGTGATGTGGAAAGAAGCCTGCCTGCCTTTTGGAGACTGGACTGAGTTTCAAAAACTGCAACTCAGGAAAAGCTCATTTCTCTCTTTAGGCAAGCTTCTGGGCTGTGAAAATGAGTGTGATGCCTGAACAGAAGAAGACCCACCTCACTTCATAAAATGGTAGTCCAGCAGAGGTAGGCCTGGCTCAAATTTCACAATGAATACGACTGGCAGCCGTAGTTATCTCTGTGTCGGTGTGACAACTCATCCAAAAAAAACAAGTGAGCTGATGATCTGAAGGTAAATATTATGACAGAAAACTTACTAGGAAAAGGTATCTTCTGTGAGCAAGTAATTTAATATAGGAGATTACTATTTCTATAACATAAACTACATTAAGTACTTGGTGTCAGCAGTTTCAGTATATCCTTCACTGGCAGCAGTAAGTAAGCCTCAAAAATCTGACTCACAGGATTAAACTGGTGAAATCAGTGGGAGACAAAAATTGTTTTGTAGTCTATGTGGTGGAGTATGAGGTACTTAACACCCACTGCCCTCCAAAAGCCATCATAATTCCCGCAGTGCCATCTACTGGTCCAGATCCCAGAGGTACCAAAAGCAACTCATTTACATGCATATTTGTTACAGACTAATGATGTGATCCTCTATTAGGATACAAAGAAAAAAAATTATTATTATTACTCTAATAGCTTTTCTTGTCTTCTATATTTGTAAGTTAATAGTCATCATTTCTTTCAAAGATTAATATTTAGTATAAAGTTTGCCATATGGTACAGAATACTTTTGAAATGTATGCATGTGCTCTACCTGAGATAGAAATTAACCTTTTTAGCGTATGTAAATGCAGAGATAAACATTTCCCACTTCATTCAGATATAGACGTGTATTTTATTTTCACAGAAAACAAACAAGCATGCATGTTCAGTTATGTGTACTTTCCAAGTTCCACAGCTCTTTTAATATCTAATGATTCTCCTACGTTTCATACAAGAATTTAAGAAATTTACATGGGATTTCACACAGTATGAAATAAGTACAGGATGGTTATTACAACAATTATAAATCTCTAAAATTTTATGAGGGTGTAGGTGTAAAGTATGCAAATTCCCATCTCAAAACACTGTCAAAGCTACAGAAGGAACTTCCCATAAAATAAGCCACCAAACAAAGAATTCCCACAGTGGGAACTTGAGATAAGCACAGACAGCCACAACAGGAAGATGCTAATTCCAGACCTGCTGAGGCAGACTTATAATCCGATCTTAACAGCAGGTCAGATCAATTCTTGCAGTGCAGCAGCTAATGGGGAAATGCTGTGGTTCTCATTCCATGAGACCTTCTCTAGTGTTTAGTAATAGTGATTGACAGATATTTTGGCCCCACTTCTAAAGCTGCAGGAAAGCAATGAAAGACTGATATCACAGCTTTTTCTCTAATTTAGCTCAAAGTATTATTATAGTAACAGGTCTCCCATCCACCTTCTCAACAATGGGGCCCTGTAAGATTTACAATTATCCTATTTAATATCATTCTATTAGTACTTAAATGTATTTTGGGACAAACAAGCTTAAATGCTAGAAACATAGTGATAACTGAATATTTATAAAAAGCACAAACTAGGATTTCCTTACCTCTGCAACTAGCTGAAAATAACATCTGGATGGAAAACAACTGACAGAAGTACAAGTTTGGTGTAAATAAGCTTATTCTGACAATATGAAGACAGAATATTGTCATTTTTACAATACCCATTTCTGAAGTGATCAGATACCCTCAGAGATAAAATGGCTTTGCAACACTAGTTGCCCAAATAATCAGTAGAGCAGAAAATGCACAGAGACTTCTGTGCCTAGTCCCAAGATAATATTTTCTTATCTTAGAGAAAGTTTCATGCTCTCCTTCCTTGATTATAAGTATTTATCACAGGAATGAAGCCTGTGGTCTACATTAAAGTCCTCAAAGGAAGATTCTCAGTAATATTTAGCAAAGTACATTAAGGAAGTCAGCTTCATCTAATTCTGTATTCTTTGAATGTGTGAGTTTTGGGTTTTTACTTTTACTAGACATGGGACCCAGTGGTCATATATTCTAGTATCAGTCAGTTTCAATACAGTATGTCTTATAAAACAGGGTATTTGAATGCATACACAGTACAGATTGTTGAAAAATGTGTTTGTACTTCCCAGTCATCTTCAAAATGACTTTAGTGATTAACCAACAATGTGTCTGGACTGAACTATTGCATTTTCTTTTTTATGGTTAATACTCAGAAAGAGGCTTTTCATCAGTCTGCCTTCCCTCAGAATGTCTGCTGCTGACCTCTACTTGTCCTCACACTGTGAGGCTTCATTATTTATTTTGGCACTGTCTTTCCTCCTTCTTGACCACACAGCTTCATAAGCTTTCTTAATTCATTTATTCATCAAAGACGAAATCATTGCTCAAAAAACATTACTTATTTCTCTTTTATTCCTTCTTGGTTAGGTATACATGCTTAAAGTAAATGACCTAGAATCTGTAAGTTCCATCAGATTAGGTGACTATATAATTTTCAGTCATTATCACTGAAAAACACAGTGGCTTTTCTTATAGCTTCAATACATTTTACTAGATAAATAAAATAATTCGCATTGGTGAAGATATTCTACCTCCATAATTTTTGTTGTTCTTTTCAACATTTGCATTTTTATATTGTCTTTGTTAAAAACTGCTTAGGTGTAGAGATGCATTCAGAAGCCTATTGTACAAGGAGGTAGTGGTCCATGTCTTTGCTTTCTTCTCAAGTATACAGGTATAATTTGAATAATGTGTGTCCATTTTCCAACCATCTATGTCAGAGAACCCGTGACCTCTTAGGTGTGTGCCTCAGTTTCATGGATACCATGGGAATGCTCTATAAAATAGTATAATTACTCCATGTGTGCGTAACAAATGCATAGTTAATCAATTTACATGTATTCAGTGTGCATTCAAGCTAAGTACAGTGCATTGTCTCCTCTAAATGAAATATTTTCTTCAAATCACTGAATCATAGAACAGTTAGGGTTGAAAGAAATCTTAAAGATCATCTAGTTCCAACTGCCCTGTCATGGGCAGGGATGCCAATCACTACATCAGGTTTGTCAGAGATCCATCCAACATAGCCCTGAGTACTTCCAGTTGCTCTCTTAGCAACCCTTTCCAGTGCCCTCATGACAAAGAATTTCTTCCTAACAACTTACCTAAATCTGCACCCTTTCCATTTAAAAACCATTGGCCCTTGTCCTGTCACCATCTGCCCATATAAAAAGTCCTTTTCCCTCCGTATATAAGCCCCTTAAGGTACTGGAAGGCTGAAATTATGTCATTCTAGAGCCTTCTCTTCTCCAAGCTGAACAATCCCACTCAGACTGTCTTTATAAGAGAGGTGCTCCATCCCTTTATCATATTAGTGGCCTTCCTGTGGACCTGTTCTAACAGGTCCACATCTTTCTTGTTCTGAGAACCCCAGAGCTGGATGCAGCACTCCAGATGGGGTCACACAAGGGCAGAATGGAGGAGCAGAATCATCACCCTTGCCCTGCTGCCCATGCTGCTTTTGATGCAGCCCAGGATACAACTGGCTTTCTGGACTGTGAGTGTACAATGTTGGCTCATGTCCAGGCTCCCATCTATGAGAAACCCCAAGTCCTTCTCTGGAGGGCTGCTCTCAATGAATTTTTCTCCCAGGCTGTACTCATGCCTGGGACTTGCACCAAAATTTTACTTGTAACCAGTTGAGTAACTTTATTGAGATATGGGCATTGGCATATATTATCCAATGGTCTCTTCAAGGCTGGGCTTACACTCCAAATTTGGCTGCTCTCACTGACCTATGAATTTGAGCAAGATCCTATAGAAATGCTAGTTAATTTAGAGCTGGAGAACCTCACCGCAGTAGGGAACTCTGTGCAGTTTGCCATGATGCATGAAAAGGTGCTTGTCCAGTGCTGCAATAGCTAGGATTCCCATCATGTGAGGTTACTATATTTTCTATATTTTCCATCTTTTACACATACAATAGTTAAGAATATTTGAATGTTGCTGTCTTTCTTAGTGTGTGCCCAAAAGAATTATCACCTGAGTGCAAAACAGTAGAAAATTACTATGCCTTCAACATTGTACAAGGAAGGAGGAGAAAGCTTCCTTCCTATATGGAAAATCTTCTGAACAGCCTGTAAAGATGGAATGATCATTCCCTTGAAGTCATAAAGGAATTCCTAATTCAAACAAAAGCATGGGACGTTGTATCTTTGTGACATTGGTATCTTTGAATATGCCTTGTCATAGCATTTTTACAATTTTTTTATGAACTTAAGAGCTCTTATCTTATTAGTCCACTTATAAGCCCAATTTATACTGCTACTTTTTTTAACTGATTGGGAGACATTCTCTTCCCAATTTACAGAAACATAAAAGAGAGAAACCCTACCCATCCAAGGTGCATCAATACATAAAAGGAAGTTATGCAGAAGACTGATACCTAATGTTGCAGATGCTGTTGAAAATGTCTTGATGAAATATAAAAGGCAAAAACATTTGTGTGCAAGCATATGATTCAGGAAGGGCAGGTAGGGCTATGTATAGAGGAGAAACTTCTGTCTGAAGTGCAGAGGTCTCACTAGACAGAGAATTTTCTGTCTATGCTGCTTGGCTAAGCTTTCTGTTTTATCTACATACCATCCTCTGAGACACAGATCTTTTCATGCTCTTTGTACTTAGGATCAGGGGTTCTGTCTAATCTGGGAGAAACTAGGAATGAATCCATGTTGCTCTACAATATTAGGGATTTCCAAAACTGCGTCCCAAACTAGATGTAATTCATATATGCAGGAAGAAGGTGAACATATCTTGGATTCAGGAGAGGAAACAAAACTAAGTGAAAGTTAAAGATTTCTGAGTGCACATGTGACCCTGTGATCCCTTCTAATTCATCTTGGTTCAAAGCCAAGCAAGTAAGCTTAGAACACTTCCAGTAGCTGTTTGATCTGTTTGATTTTGGAGTTGGAATCAACTAGTCAATATAAATGTGAGACAGTTTAAGGATGTAGCCTTTATTGGCTATATTTCTCAGTCATTCACTTCTGTGGATGCTTCTTAGCTAGCAGGGGAACAGTCAGACTGGCCAGATTAAGCCACAGCAGTTTAAACAAGTCCCTTTGATTTTGTACAGTAGCAGAAGAGATGAGCACTGAGGTAATCTCATCAGTGACAAAATGACAAATAGGAGCTGAGGCTGGTAATGGCTATACCTGACTCAGAGGGTTCTTCCCATCCAGGGTGAAGCTCAAGAAGCTCAACAGATTAATTCATCTTCTGGCAGTGTCAGCTGTGCCTTCATTCTCTGTAAAATGCTCTGTCCTAGTTCAGAGAACTCATGGCTTAAACCTACACAGCTTCGTAAATGTGCTGCCAGGGAACAGAAACTGTTGCTCAACTATCTAATCTTCAGCTTTTTTGACGTGTGACACTTTACTTAGAATGATTTAAACACAACAAACAAACAAAAAACAACCCCCAAAAAAATCCACCGACACTAGCTTAACCAGCCCAAGATGCTGATCCATATCTGGATAAACAAAGATAAAAATTCATCTCAAAATTGTCCAGCTTATTTCCTCAGTGATCTCTGAGAAATATCACTCAGGATAATAAAGTGTATGAAGGAAAGAAACATTTTTTACATATATTTTGCTATATTATAAATCATTGGCAATAGACAAAAAAGAAAGAGCAGATTGAATTCTGTAACCTTGAATAACTTTGCAGGGCCTGCTGTTGGGGGTCATGCAGACTCTATGTGTAAACTCTTTAAATTTGATATGGAAGTTATTGTGACACAATGAATATGGAACAGTGTCATTGTTCAAATCAGGAATGCCTTAAGCTTTGACTCACAACAGCCTTTTTACTCCCTTCTCTAATTACAAATTCTGCCATATGAAAGGTCATGAAACTGTGAGGTAAGACAGTCCGTAAGAGAGAGGGTTAGCACTCCTTTGCTTTGGCTTTGACCTAAATCAAGCTGACAAGTCAGCCAGTCTTTTTAACTCCAGGATGTTTCTGAGTAAAGGCTTTCAAACTCTGAAGTAATTTCAGAAATCAGTAGGCAATGAGTGGATACCAAGGCATTAGTCTTAGACCTGTGAACTCATAAATGTCTATACCATAAATGTTTATACTCATAAACATGTCAGAGATATTAATTTAGTGGCCTAGTAATATTATATTTCCGGAGTTAGATGCTGTTCTATTTTAAAACCAACTACAATCCTCCTATTTATTCTAATTTAAAAAGAAAGGTTCAATTTTAAGAATTTATTACTAACTGTTATCACAGTTTTTGTTCATTAATCCTCTAACATTTTTGAGGAAGATAAATGCAGTAATTCCCAGTGACTGATTATCTGTTGATGCAGAGATACTCAAGACCTAATTTTAACAGAACTTATATGCCTAAGGATAGGCACATATTCGTTGAAATTACTTGTCTTCTGTTGAAAAACTGGGAGAGAACCAGCACCAAACTCAGCTTTTATCAAATCCAAGGTCAGAACTTGAGTTTCTGCCATTAAATATTATCAATATTCACCCTTGTTGTGTTATTCGGGGGTTGCTGAATTTGTTAGAGAGATTCCACATGACAATTCAGGAACAAAAGTGACCTTGTCAAGAATCTATGAAAGTCTTAAATTTCTCTAACTGTAGTTCTCATAAGACTATACATCTAAGAATTACTGCTTATTACATACTCTTTTTTGTCTTCGAAATTGTTTAAAATTTTCTTTTTGTTTTCTCAATCACTCATAAAAAACATGGGTAGTTCTTTTGGAAAGTCACTATTTTATGTTTGATAGGTATACTACAGGGGCTTCTAGTTTGTGCTCAGGCCTTCTTGTAAAGAAGGATGGAGTTTTGAGAACAAGAAAATCATAAAATATGCATCAGAGAAAGGAAGGTTTTAAAGTCGTGCAAAATTCATATGCAAAATCTTCTGCTGAAAAAGAGTCTAAATTGGATATAAAATAATTCAGAGGAAATGAGGGGAAAAAAGAAGGGAAAGGGAAGAATATGTCAGACCACAAAGTCCTTTCACAGGTGAAATTCAGAGGTTCATAAATCAATTATAGAAATGTGCTTCAGGCTACAAGTTGAAATTCCAGTTCCTAGGTTTGAATCAGGTTATGTTTGTTTGTTTGCTTTAAACATAAACATGAGAAAAATTGTTCTTTTTTTAAAATCAGATGAATAATGGTGAACATATTCACTTAGGCTCTTTTTTCTTGTTCTTTTTCTTTTCTTTTAACATCTACAGTATCTCTTAAAATGAAACTTTAAGTCAATAATTTAAGAATTTAAAAATGTACATCTTTGTAGGAATTGTCGCTCTTGGGTCAAAGTCTACTTTTTAAAAAATACTAAAATATTTATATTTGCATGATGAGATATAATATTTTATTCATGGACTGAAAATATGATTTAAATAACATTATGAATTATTTTTGCAGACTCACTGAATGAACACTTTATACTATGGATAGAAGGCCTCAGTACAATACCTATTCCACTGCTGCTACAGGATCATCAGCTAAAAGGCTGCCCAATATCAGCTTTGAAGAACTAGCAAGTCCCTGAAAAAATCCAGCAATAGATGGAAAAATTATCTTCATGGAGAGAAAATAAGATAATCAATGGCACTTGTGCTTGGTTGACTGTTAGAACCTATTGAATAACATAAAAATAATCTGTAAAAATTGCAAGGGATATCCTCAAAACCAAAAAAGGAAGCAAAGATGCACGTGGTACGGTAAGGGCAGAAAATAGGCATGTTGCTACATTCAAGGCAGTGATTCCCAAGTACCAGATAGGAATCACTGCATCCTCACANTCATGGGCAAGGCACTGATGGGCCATTAACAGAAGACACATTAACAGAAAAGGGAGGGGGGGGAGCCTAGGGGGAAGACTACTTCAACAATTGGATTCAACAGTTCATGAAGATGGTGATAGAATACTTTGTGTACATCCCATAGTACAACCCAGGACAGTTTTGCTTCCAGTTCCTGTGGTGTAACAGCACACACTCCCAAAAATAGTTATTTCCATGACACAGCAGCTAAATGCTGCTATAATAGCAGTCAACCAAAAAAAGGAGCAAGATGATATACCTCATATGACTGCTTCCCACAATTCAGATAACATATCTGTGGAAGAAAAACAGGTGACATAAGATTTCTGCTACTAATTCTAAAAGTCATGGGCTTCATTGACCTTCAGAAGATGAGGAAAGCACATAGACTGAGCACAGTCCTCACTTCAGGCTTCAGTCTGGCACTCTCTTATCAGAGTATCCAGTTCTTCTACAATGCCTGAATCTAGCAGCAGTGCCATGGCAGGCTCAGATGTGCACAAGCTGCCAGAGAAGAAGAGATGAGCTGGCAGGACACAGAAGGATGTTGTGTCACTATGGTTTCCCACAGTAGCAGCTTAGCCCTGGCACATGATCCATCATGTAATCTGCCCTTTCTCATGTACATGCAGCATGTGTTTTGTGAGATGTAAGATTTCAGGCACACATTTTAAGTGCCAAGACAGTAGGAGGTTTCTGGACAGTCTATCTTATTTGTCTGTTCCACTAAGGACAAGCAACTTCTCTTCAGCAGCCTCAGAGGACACTTAGGAAATCAGACATTAATGGCAAGATAGAAATTCTCCTGCTTACATTAAAAATCTTGTTCCCAAGGCCCCAAGGGTTTCTACTTGTACTAGGGCTCTCAACAGCTCATTTCTTGGCAGCAAGAGTTAGGCTTCTATGAAAATACCAGCTGCAGAAGCATAGATGCCTTAGGGAGCTTAGGCATAGAGGGAGATCAGTGCCAGCTCTGAGTATGTTACTGTTGCCTACCTGGTGCTCTTGGGTGGCTATTTGTTTGTTCCAGTGTCAAAATCACTTTTAAAAGCCTGGCCAGAGGCTCTTAGTGCTCAATATACAAACAAGCCGGTTAAAAAGCTGTCACTACAGGACTAATACTCACAACGGGGTTTCCATGTATTCAGCCAATAGATAAGTAATGGCAACAAAATCATTTCTCTTCTGCATTTGATTCTCTAATATTGTTCCACAGCACTATTTCCAGAAAGGCAGAGGAAAAAAAAAAAAAAAAGAAAAAGAAAAAAAGAAAAAAGAGGGAGAGAAAGAGTTGGTTGGCAGAAATAAAAATATTCATTCCAGTCCTTGCTTACTTGAGCAGTTATGTCATCTGAACAGAATACATATGTGAACTGGATTATTTGTGCATTTATGTCTATGAAAGCAGCAACTTAGAGAAAGTATATAAATCAACCTCAAAATATATCAAAAATCAACACTTTTCTCCCCTATTTTCTATATCCATGCTAAATGCAGCTCTTTGAAACAGCTGATGTGCAAAGCAAACAGGAAATGTCTATAATAACCTTAAACTCTTTCTTTCTTTTTGCCTTCATACCCTGAAAAAGGCAGTCCTGATGCAGCTGTAGCATTGACAAAGCTTCCAGCACATCCTCTGCTACTTAGCAAAGTAGCCATGGGGATAGTGAAGGGTAGATGATTGGAGGAAGAGTCTTAAGTGGATTCAGATATGTTGCCTTGGAAGCTATTTTATCAGTTAGAACAAATTGGGGGAGCTCTTAGGGTGTTTTGACCTATCTATAAGTTATTTGGACAGGGCACAGTACTCTAATTACCATGACAAAGTTCATCCTCTTGGCTGTATTCAGCACAATGAGCTGAGCACCAATAACTCTAAATAATTAAATTCCACTATTAATATTCAACAACTGCATCATCTGATTCAGTGGACATGAAGAAGCAGACTACCTAGATGTCAGAAGTATGGATAAAATATAACTTCTGCGTCCCAAAGCAGGAAATGTCTGATAATCTTATTCTGAACTGCAGCTTCAAAGGTCAAATGGGAAAGTGCAACAGAGAATATGGCTTGTATCCCATAAGAAAGAAAATCTGAAATATACTGAAGAACTTTGAATTTAAATAGCCTTAATAAAGGGATGAATGGAAAACAAAAGATGCAAAAATAAACTCCTAAACATATATTTAAAGAAGAGACAAAAGCAAAAGCTTAGATGATAGTGGATACAGTGGTCCTAGAGGATACAAGCAGTTTAAAAAGTCATAAAATATGATCCAAACAAAAGGAAAGTGTGAGCAAACTGGGAGGTCAAAAACCAATTTAAACAGTGGTGAGGCATTCAAAGAACAAAATAACAGATTTGTAAGGAGTGTTTTTACTTTGAAACAAACTGGTACACTGCTTGAAGCGAATGCAAGCAGAACACAACCTGGTTGGTACTTTTATTTTTTCTCCGAACCAGCAAAGCAGAAGGAACATGGCAAAGAAGTGAAAGGACAGGGAAAAGCAGTGAAAGAACATGGCAAATAAGTGAAAAGACAACCACTCATCTGCTAATGTTTCTCTCTCTTCCAAATAGGTACTTGTTACTTTTCCAAATCCAAGGTGTTCCCTCTTATTTTTATCCCCTCTACAACCTTCTCTATGTGTTATTTTAAAAGGCCAAAGAGCAAAAACAAAACAAAAATAATCAACACCACCCACCTCCCAAAAAATAAATACACACTTGCATATCTCTTGAAACTTTCTTTCATGGTCTCCAGTCTACTCAAGGTGCTCATCCCCACCATTCAGTATCTCTTTTTCCTGCCCTGCTGACAAGCAGCGATTACACAGGGAAGTGCTCTGGGAAGTTTGAACTGAGTTGTGCCAAGTAGCAAAAGGCTCACACATGCCACTATGCAGAACTCCTTAGAGGTCAACAAACACCACAGAGTGGGAAATAGCATTGATCAAAAGGAAACAATCTATTAATACCACCAAAGCAGCATGGCAAAATTGAGCTACTAACTGTGATACGGGCCAGAAATGAAATTATATTTACCTGATGAACAACATAGTACTACAATGAGCCATTATAATAATCTTTGGAGGGTGGGAATGATTTTTTTTTTTCTGACAGTGACTTCAGGAGAACAGACTGATGTGTTAAAGGAAGTGTTTTCTGGGATTCTCTGAGGCAGTGTAGCACAATTAGACTTTATGCCAAAAGATGGCATTGAGAAAAAAAAAGAATGAGGAAAATGAGGATATCTAAGTGTCCTAGAGAATTTATATCCTGGTTTCTATTTCTAACAACACAAGAACTAGGGAGTTCCTGCTGAAATGTGCAGACAGCACACTTGACATGTGATGATGTAAGATTTAGTATTCTTTTTCTGTCTCTTTCTCTAGTCAAATTTTTTTTTTCAGCTCACTATTCTTCCTTCTGTTTAAAAAATTTTCCTTAGCCAGGCAAAAGTGCTTCTAACTGTGAATTGGTACTAAAAACACAACTATTAGAAACAAACCCAAATAGAAACAATATCTCTAGATCTTTATTTGGTCAATAGTGGTTTGCCTGCTTGTTCTTAGTGTAGAGATTAAAAATTATACCTTCTGTAATGTGTTTCCTATCTGTTTCTCTGTCTTCATGCTGTATGGCCATATTGTTTGGTCTTCTAGGAACCATAATACTGTTCCTGTGACAAATTAAATTCTTCAGTTCCACTACTTTTTCTTCCTTTTCCAAATATTGTGGAAATCTTTCACCATCTTTATTATGGCAACACAAAGAGTTCCTGAAATACGGGAATTTATTTTATTCTCTCCTAAAGGAAAAACAGAGAAGGGATTTGAAATGTTAGAACGAATACCTTACTCTGGAGTTCACATTTCCAACTCTTTATTGTCCTTTTTAAAAGTTTAAAAGACTTTCAGCAGTGGCTATTTGCCATGAACTAACTAAGCTTCATTCACCACAAATTAATTGCAACTCAAATAAATGTTTCTTTACACCTCATCAGAGCCCTAGTGTCACTCTGGCCAACATTAGGGCAAACTGCTGCTATAGATAGCCAAATATCACTACTAAGGCTTTCATAGATTTACACTGATATTTAGTGATGCAAATTAATATACTTTGCTGTTTTTCATAAAAAAAGTAGAATTATACTAGGTAGAAATATACTGTATTTTCACCTCCTCTCAGGAAAACTTGCCCACTAAATGGCTCTTTGTTGGTTTCCCTCTCTCAATTAATTAATTATTTTCTCTCAGCTGTAAAACCTAAACAGTTTAGGCAACATGTAAGCTTCGGTTCTCTAATGCAACAGTAGGAAATTAAAAATATTCATATAAAACTGTTACACAGGAAATATTCACCACTAGCTGCAATTTCAAATGAGACAAATATTCCTGCCTTGTTCTGCACTGCCCATGGAATTTGGGAGTGCCTGCTGAACTGCAGTGTTTCAAGGACTTAAGTGCAGCTGAGATCCTTTGTTTTCTGTATACGGAAAGACAATTCTGTTGCCTTGGGGCAGTCTGGATGATTGGGTTACTTGACTCATTTGGTAATTTTCAGTATTATTTCTATACTTAGAGACAGAAATGGATAGATTGTTGAACACTATTGATAGGGATTTTGGTGCTGTCTTCTTCTCTTCAAAGATTATTGGAGATGTTCTTCAGCTCATCATACTTAGAGAATCACTTCAAACTAAAATGTATAGAAATTATGAGGGCAGGTTTTCAATCCTTGAACTCATAATAAAAAAAAAAAAATGTGCATGTATTTATTTATTTTAAAAAAGAAAATAAACCCCACCTAATTTCAAAGTGTTTATATCTATGATGTCCCAAAGCAATTAATTCTGTTTTAAATTCTTAACATTAGAGGAGACATTTCTAAATAGGAAATAACTACCACAGAGTTGAGAGGAGCTGTTTGATAAAATTAACCCTCAGGGTACATAATTAATGAGAACTGAGAATCTTTCTCAGAAGTCAATGACTCAATGAATTTTATAAACTATTCTTCTGGCAAAAAAGCCTCTGCCTTTCCAGAGCCCAAATGCTACTATATACCAATGCCATCTATAAACCTAGATATTATCAGTTAACATTAAGATATTTGTAGGTTACTTTAAGTCTATTAGAACTTCCTGATTATTTAGATAGTTAAGATTTTTTTTTTTTTTTTCATATCAAGGCTACCGTTTTATAAGTATCACACTGAGATAATCCAGTCCCACAAAGTAGTTAACATCTCCCACTGCAATTAAAGCAAATCAAAATTGAGGCTCATGAGACCTCTGAGGACTGAGCACAAACACCAGTAAGACAATTTTTTCCCCACTTACCATCTAAATTCATTGCAAACAAGATTCTCTTCTCTTGAGAGGACAGTTTCTAATTTAAAACCTGATTATCATCTCATTAATTTTAGCCAGTGACTAAGCCTTACAAAAATTCTTATATAGTTCTTTATATTTTTGTTTTGTAGAAGGAAGAGGATAAAGGAAACTATATTAAATTGAGAATTAGGGTCCATTGTCGTAATTTGTAACTGTTTTTAGTTTTCACATTTTCCCTTTTTTGTCCACTCTTCCTTGCTTCTCAAGATTAAGATGCATTTATGCACCTAGTCTTCCTCTGTACCTGTCTTTTCTGCGTGCAGTTTCTAAATGGGAAATATTTTCATCTCTGTAAATAATAAAAACATACACATATATATAAATATATATACATTCATACAAATAAACAATGTCAATATGTGAATTCCTACAATTTCAGTCCACCCTTCCTGATTTCACCCTTCAAATTAACACTTCTCATCAGACTGTATGTTAGGCAATGAATTACTTTTTTCCTTATTATAGTCTTATTTTCTCCTACCACTACTAGGAAAATAATCTGAATTCAGTTGTATGTATGCATTTTTTGCCCAATACTGTTACCCAATAGTTTTTTATGAAGGCATTAAAAAAATAATAGCTGCAAGTGTGGCATTATTTAAAGTTCCAAATTAGAGGGGAAAACCAGCAGAATAAACAGCATACTTGGCTGGGGTCATAGCTACCACTATAGATTAAAGAAATTAGAAAAGTCACCTCCACTCTACAAGATTAATTGAGCAGGTGTTGCTTCAGTACAGTAGATATTTGAAAAACATCACCTTAATATAAGTTCAAAAATGTTGTAGGGCAACACAACAGCTGATAAAAGTCATACTTTGCTCCTGGACTTTCCCTTGAGCTGCTAGCATCTCTTGCCTTTCCTGCAGCACCCACCAAGAAGCTAAACCTGAACATTGCCTTTCCTTTTGTTTGTAAAGAGACAGGCAATGTAAGAATTCAGCTCTGACAAAGGGTAAAATCATGCTGTCTTCAGCTTTGCAGTCAGGATCATCTTTCCCTAGAATGAAGAAAATGGGTGTGCTATAAGGAATGCTGGAAGTCTCTACCTTCTCAAAGCACTGCTGAGTGAGATCACATTGCTCAGCTCAGAGACATCCTGTCTGGTTTCAAATATCTGCTGAGATGGAGAATCCACTGCCTCTCTGGGCAACCTGTGACAGGGTTTGCCCAATCTCACAATGAAAAAGCCTTTCCTCCTCCATGTCTAAGCTTTTTTTGCTGCTTCTTCCCATCACCATGCAACACTGTAAAGAGTCTATTTTCACTACATTCCTCCTTGCACTGGGTAGTTCCAGGCAGTATAATAAGATCTTTTTCTTCAGACTGAGCAAACCCAGATCTCGGAACCTCTCCTGTGTGCCCCAGATTGATTGGAATTGGATGTCTTGTAATAAGCCAACATGATAGAGGTGTCTTTGCCCCCACCATTTGTATGGCTCATGTACTCTGACTAAAGACTCTGAAGTTAAATTCCTCTCACTAACAATTTACTTCAGGAGAAAGGACAAAAAATACAGAGAGACTGAAGAATCTGCTTTTCCAGCAGATTCTGTGCTATAAACCATGTTGCCATTGCTGCACAGAATTTCTTCCTTGTGCATGTCAAGGTCTCTTCATTAATGGATAGTAAGTTTTGTAATGTTATTATCCATAACAAATTTTTTTCCATGTTTTTTATCTAATTAATTACAAAGAAAACAAATAGTATCAACTGAAAGCAAAAGAGAAAGTTTATTTAACTTGTAATATCTGATTAGCAAAACTTCAGGCTATTTTCAGTTACAGTAATTTTCAGTTACAGACTTGTAACTGATTCTGATTTCTATCTTCTTGACTGTTATTGGGTATTTTATACTTTATTAGCTATAGAAAAAGAGACTTTTTACTTGCACCTTTATGTAATAAGAGATAAAATTACTCAGTAAAATAAAAAAGTTGTATTTTACCATTTTAATAGTTAAAGAATTACATTTATAGACCGTCTTGAGCATGAATCAATTTAACAAAATGTGAGTGGCATGACAGTGGTTTGAACATTTAATGGACCATTATGTATGCGAGAGGAAGCTGATGAAAGTATCAGTGACACAGAGGATTCCTTAGCACGGTTTAGTGAATTAGATAATTTCCTTTCATATCCCTTGTATCTAGTTTCCAGTGTTAAAAATTCCTTTCCATGCAGTGCTGCTGAAGCAAAGATCATCCACAGCCCAGACTAGGCCACAATATCTCCTTTATGTGGGTTAACCAAAATTATTACTATTGAGTCCATCTGCTGTCTTTTTTAACAGCTCTTTGTTGCAGAGGGAACCCTGCTGGAATGGAAGAGACAGGTTAATGGGGAAAATGAAATGGCTCTTTACTGCTCTGTCATCTGCGCCCGCTGAGTCCTGCTATTTCAGCTCACTAGCCAGGTTGGGATGACCTCTACAGCTGATGCAGGGAAAGGGAGCTGTGAGAGCAAAGGGAGATAAGGGCATATCATGCAATGGAAGGCTATTCATCTTGTTTAACAGAATGATGTGGAAAGTAGTGTGGATTGTATTATGGATGGAAGTAGTTATTTGGGGGCAAAGAAAAGATCCCTGCCTTGCCTTAAAATCTTAACTCCTTTTAAGTGACAAATAGTTTGTTTTTCTCTAAGTTGGCAGACCTTTCAGAGCACTTAGCAATCTTTTAGTAATTATTTACATTAATAAATCGCATTGGGTGAGAAGCATTCATGACAGGACTCCAAAGAGGGTCCAGTTACTTCCAATTTACCATACAGAGAGGATTGTAAATAATATCTTCTGATATCAGTCCTTTACATGTTAAAAATATGCCCAGAAATAAATGCATGACCTTAAAACACCATTACAAGGCTAAATATTGTGTATTTTTACAGGTTTGCACAGTAATTTGGAAAAATTAGTCTGATGTATTTTTTGTTGGCCTCTATGGAAATGTTACAGCTGATACTGATGATGCAGAGAGGTCAAGTGCTGATTAACCTGTTCTTTTGTTGTTCATTTCTATCTGGGTTAAACTAGGCCCCTGAATGGTTATTTAAATTGCAGGTGGCATGTTGCTGTGTTGAAGAGCATCTAGAGCAGAGTGAACACAAATTACTTCTACCACACAAGACACCTCCACAGAGCTGCAAATGACACTACAGTCACACGGCCTTAAAAATCTGACCCCAAATCATAGCTTAGACTACATTGCTGTAATGTTTATGTCTGAAATTGCCTGTAAAGTTTGATTGCCCAAGCCATACTGCTTGTAAGACTGAGAGATTCAACTGGAGTTACAATTCTTATTTTTCTGGGTTACTCCTAGCTAGTTAAAAGGTGTAGGGTTTGGGTTTTTTTCATTTTTTAAAATATATGGTTTGTCTATCATATT
This sequence comes from Illadopsis cleaveri, assembly GCA_013399915.1. Taxonomy (NCBI): domain Eukaryota; kingdom Metazoa; phylum Chordata; class Aves; order Passeriformes; family Timaliidae; genus Illadopsis; species Illadopsis cleaveri. The sequence continues at coordinate 17,412 of VXBB01007650.1, read as the reverse complement.
CATTTGATGTATCAGCTTCTCCTTGATCACAGTAGTGAAGTGCTTCATAATCTCTAAAACATTTAACCTCAGACCAGTTAAAAAGCAGACCATTGTCTCCATTCTGAAGTAAACTCCAAAGTGGAGGTTACATTTATAAATTACTTTGGGGAGTTATACCAGTACAAAAATTTAACAGGTCTGTCTTGAGGCTCGGGTTAGTTGACCATCATTTGTTTCTTTCTCTCAAAAATGTTAGGCAACGGATAGGAAAAAAAAACCCAATTTAAGAAAATTGCAATGAGGTGGTGGTAATAGATTTTACAGATACTAGTATTTCCTTCTGTTGATGGCTTATGCACATGAAATTATGTACACTATGATTCATAAGGAAATAATTTGAAGTGAAATTCAATAAATTATTTAATTTAGTATCTCAGTGACACTAAAATCTTGTAGATTTCTGGATCAAATTTTATATTCTGGGCATGTTAATTTGGAGTTTGCTACCTAAATGTTTACAATTAGGAAATATTTTTTATTGCAGACAACCTGACAGACTTCCATTTAATTATGCATTATTACTGACTTCTTACTTAGAACAGCTTCCACAATATACTACTGGGTTTTTTTAAACAGTGGCTTTCTAGCTGCACTGAAAATTTTCCAGAGTATATTCTGTCTGCCCTGTGCCTGATGGGTTTCTGAAGGTGTATTGCTGAAATAAACACATGCAAATACCAGCTTCTTAAAGGCATGATGACCTTTTACATAGTATTTCAGTAAATTAAAATTTTAAACCCAAAATCCATGTAGTTATCTCTTCAGTATTGTATGTACTTATAAAAAATTCAAAACTAATACCAGGACGAAATCAGGTTGACCTGAAAATACATTATGCATATATGAATGGGATTATAAATGTTATACCAAAAAAAAAAATCTATTTCTATGCCTAAGTGTGAGGTAAATTATCCTCATCTTAGTTCTTTCAATGCAATAAATAAACAGATCTAGTGCTGAAGATCTTGCCTGGACACAGAATTATCACAAAGTCTTCCACTACAGGAGCCCAGCCATTACTGTTACAGTGTAACATCCATGAAAAAGGCAACACCAGTCTCAGAAATAGACAGACTTTAAACCTAACATTTCAGTATCATTGACGTGGAATGATTTCCTTTTTCTTGAGTCCTTTTGAAAGTGATACCAGGACTGAATGTAAGTCTGGTTTTGGAAAAGGCTGCAGTTGATTAAGTAACACTGAAATCTAACACAGCTCTGGTACAATTCTAAGCATTTTCTAATTCAGGAGAAAATAAAATGGGATTACTATCATATATATATATGTGTGTGTGTGTATATGATGCAACTACTTTTGTCAATAAATAATTTTGCATGTTTTGGCTTAAGGATGGGAGATTTTAAAGGAAGTCGAAAATTTAATAAACGTATGATTTAATGATGCTCAATTTAACCATGAGAGCAATGCAAAAGAAGTCAAGGATCTAAAACCAAAATGCTGCATAGATGAGGTCGTCTGTCTTGGCCAATCCATTTTTAGGTAGCAGTAGTATTAAAGTAAATCAAATGCTTATCTGAGGTTCCTGGAACACTTATATAATCTGACTCTGCATATATCAGCCGAAGAGCAAAGCAATCAAACTGTTTTGAAATACTTAAGGCAGAGTAAGGAGATGAGTAATGGCCAGTGGGGATTTGTTATGAACCAAATATGTCAACCCAGTCAGATGTCCTCCTGTGACAGCCTTCCAGCCCTTTTGGATAAAGAGAGAAGTAGGCAAGCTATGTCTTGAATATAATAAAGCATTTTGATTCTTTTTTCAGATGACATTCTTATGAATAACTAAGTGAAAGGATTAGGAGGTGTATACAAACTGTTTGGAGAACTGTACTCTGTGGGATCTGTGTACTATGTGAGATCCTAAAGAGATCGGCTCTGGCTTTTGGGAGTAAACAAATATTCAATGTAATAGAGACACACCTTATTTTTTATGGTACCAGTAAATTTTCACTGAATTCAATGTTGTTCTAACAAATTAGAAGGCTGTTCTGTGTAAAACCGTGGTGTTATTCACTGGGGTTATGTGCAGGGATCTTAGTCAGAAGCAGTTAAACAAATATACAAGAAGGAACAACTAACCAGTTGTTCATACAGACTGGAGGCAAGAGCTGGAGAGCAGCACCTTGAAAAGGGACCTGGGGGTCCTGGTCAATGACAAGTTGAACACAAGTCAGCAGTGCCCTGGCAGCCAGGAGGGACAACCCTGCCCTGGGGGCATCAGGCCCAGCATGGCCAACCAGGCAAGGGAGGGGATTGTCCCGCTCCGCTCTGCACTGGGGCAGCCTCACCTCCAGTTCTGGGGGCAATTTTAGGTGCCACAATGTAAGAAAGATGTTAAACTGTGAGAGTGCCCAAAGGAAGGCTATGAAGGTGGTCAAGGTTCTAGAGGGGAAGCTGTATGAGGAGCAGCTGAGGTCATTTGGACTGTTCAGCCTTGAGGAGACTGAGGGGAGACCTCACTGCAGTTACAGCTTCTTGTGAGGGGAAGAGGAGGGGCAGACATTGACTTCTTCTCTGTGGTGACCAGTGACAGGACCCAAGGGAATGGCCTGAAGTTGTGTCAGGGGAGATTTGGATTAGATGTTAGGAAAAGTTTTTTCACCCAGAGGGTAGTTAGCACTGGAACAGGCTCCCCAGTGTCGCGCTATCGGACACACAAAGGACAAAGCAGACAGCAGAAAGTCAAGCAAGAAAGTCTTATTTTATTTTTCTGACTCCATTTACATACACTTTTTACAGAAGGTAAAAGATTGGTTACACAGGTTGCCGCCTCTTCGACTTCATAAGTAAACGTCACTATCAATCATATTTCTTCTCTCAGAGGAGAAACATACAAACAAAATAAATAATTCTAAACATATACATAAAGCTGCATGAGAATCTTCACTACAAAATTACAAACACTCACAAGGCAAGAAAACTTAGGGCAACAACCCAGGGATGTGGTGACAGCACCAAGACTGACAGAGCTCAAGAAACATTTGGACAACAGTCTCAGACACTTGGTGTGTGACTCTTGGGGCTATCCTGTGCAGGGAGAGGAACTGGATTTCAATGGCTGTGGTGGGTCCCTTCCAGTTCAGAACATCTATGATTCTATGACCAGGACTCAAGCAGAAAATTAGTCCTAGGTCTAGTGGAGCAAAAGATAGGTCTGAACTAGACACATTATGCAAAAAAACTCACAAAGTGGACAATTTCTTTAATACCATTCTAGGTTGTATGGCTTACTAGTTTAGCCTACAAAATATATGATGCATGACAATGCTTTTGCTGATGAAAGCAAAAGGAAAAGAGTATTCCAGGAAAGATGTAGATTTCTTGAAGTTATGTGCAATGACAATATTCAAGATGTCTGAAAATGTGATGTATGATAGAAAATGGAATTAATTTCTTTTGTTTAGCATCAAGAAGGCAAGAGCATAGGAAATAAGGCAATAGATTTCAAGTATGTAAAAACAACCAAAGAAGATTACTGCAGAGAGTAAACAATAATCTCTTATTCATGATCATGATGAATAGGAGAAAATTCATAGGTACATATTTCAGCAAGAAAGATTTAGGTTAGATATGAAAGAAAATTTGATAGTAAGAAGTATAGTGAAGCACTGGGATGGATTGCCTGGCATTTCCAGAACAGGATATCTTTATTAACAGGTTGGCAAAACATCTGTCAAGGTGACACTACACATAGTTAATCTGGCCTTGAAGAGATGGGTGGATTGAGTGGAATATTGAAATTCTCAAACTTCTGATTGAGTGCTTTGATTACTCAGTTGTGGATTATTGTCTGGCCTATGACTTATTTAAAACAATATTGTCTCTTACTCATCCACGCAGTTTAATCATGACTTTCATTTAACTACAAAACTTTTTGGCTGCTTTTTTTTTCTTTTTTTCTTGAAGCATTACTCTGGACAATCTGCATGGTAATGCCTGCTTGCTACGCCTTTTTTGATTTTTTACATTCTCCATAAAACTTCACCCTGCATTTGAACTTCTGGAAATGACTGGAATTCAACTGTTAAGAACAAAATTATTATTTTAATTATTTTATATTCATTTTTCCCTCTCTTTATTTTAAAATTATTTTTACATAATCCACATGAATACATCAGGTTTTTCATGTAATTGTGCATCTGTCGACATCATATTTCTTCATCCCCCTTCCCTTTCACAATTCCTTAAAATTCCTCACACTCCTTTTGGCCCTTGATTTCCTTAAAAATTTTGAAATGTTCAAAATTTTTAATCTTGCTCCAGGTTTTATATAATTCCTGATTGATTATATCCATAAATATAATTTTATGTTGATAAACCAGAAAAATCACATCATTTCACAACACTTCACATTCCCACCTATGTTCCTTATTAGTCTTTCCTTCTTTTTCTATAAAGTTATTTCCTTTTAAACAGAAAACTCAATATTTTCACTGTTTTCTCTATTGTGCATAAATTCATAGTCAACTTGGCACAGCCATGCTGTGAATTCCTGACTTCTGTTGGTCATCAAGTCAATCAGAAGAGCTCAGCTTTACCAAGAGTCAAGAATCCTCGAATAGCCATCCTCCTAGACTTATATACATTCTGCTACTTACACATACTTTTGCTTTCTTTTTTTTTTTCCTTTTTTTTTTTTTTTTGAGATAGTGAGCCTTGAATGGAAAATGGACTGAATTTTCAATGAATAATTAACAGAACTAGTAGAATTGGCCACCAATCCCATTTGCATTAACACAGCTGCATAATGCATATGCAAACTCTAATAAACATGACAACAGAAAAATTACAGGATTTCAATCTCTTTGCCTTTAGTATAATATCTATATAGAACTGTAAAAAAATTGCATATTTTCCTCCATCAAATTTTTTTCAAGTGAGTTCCTGTGTAAAGAACAACAATTTCCTCACAAGATCATTCATTATATGTACAAGTGACATGTCAGTAGAAAATGTGCAATTTCCATTGAGCCAACAGAGTAAGGTTCCTCTTTTGGTATGTCGACACCGGTGTTGTCTTCACATTTGCAAATGATGGATTCAGAGTAGCAGTTGAGAATGGCAGGAGATTTTATATTCTCCAAACTCTTGATCAATTTTGATAGGACTATGACATGCTGTATGAAATATAAATGACTCAGTGCAGGAAAACTACAGCCTATAATGGTGCACAAGAATGCCATTTGAAACTGACAGTTATGAAAAAAGTCTTCCCATGGGGAAAATTTGAGGGCATCTTAGCATTGTTCAGGCAGAAAAAAAAATCATTTATTTTCTTTTACTTTTATCTTTTTCTCCAGAGTGTGTTCCCATTACTACAAAAACAAAATCTTAACTTAACTATATGATTGAGTGGAGTTGGTTTCTATGCCCAGAAAACATCTGAAATCAATGGAAAAAAAATGTCTGATTTTGTAGGGACCAAAACAATGCATGATTGTTTAATAGTTTCCCTAAATAAAAAACCCCATGGTGAATCAATGCTTACCTCATTAAATGTGTTTAGTGTTTCATCTGGTTTCCTTCTAGCAAGATATTGTCTCTGCTTTCCCTTTGAATTTTGAGAACTGACAGTCTGAGACAAAATTTGAGATGAAGTGTAAAGCAGTCGTTTTCTCTGGGATTTGCCTTAACTGTGAAAATTATAAATTGAGTTTCATCAATTAAATGTACATCTTCTAACCATAATTTTATTTCACTGTTTCTGATAAGACGAACTCTATGACATGGTATTATTCTATTCATGTGAAGATGATGAAGACACTTATATAATGTAAAACAGCAAATAACCGGTGCAGTGTTCATCCACTGTATCGCTTCAGTGCAAAATTAATGCAAGTGGAAACTAAATCAATTCTGCTATGTTCTCTCATTTTAAAATTATCATACAACTCAATTATTGCAGATTGTCAAATATAAAAACAAATTATTGCACAGTCATTCAAATTAAGGGTGAAAGTTCAAATAATGAGTAACATATTCAGATTCAGCTTCATGCTCTTATAATCTAATGTTCTAATGTTAACTCCACCTTGGAAAAATACCACTGAAAAACAGGAAGTTGTTAAAAGAAATCTGAGGTTTGTCTGAGCCTAGTTGCACACAGTCTATATTCATATATAATACTTTACTTCTTTAATGTTATTTTCCTCCACCACTTTTTTAATTATGCAATTATCATTGTCCAAGTACTCTGCCTCTGAGTGAGTTATGGTCAAGTTTTTTAATAAATTTGCATACAAATGTCACATCATGAGGTTCTTTCGCACAACTCAGTGACAGAATTTTTTTCCAGATTCATAACTAAATTGAGGTTCAATTTCATGTTTCATCTGCTAGGTGTGCAGGCGGGAAAAGGTTGCAAGATTAACTGAGATTTTAAAAATTATAATTACATAAATGTATTTATATAATGTAAAATTAAAATAGGAAAATAGGATATAAGGATGAAGGAAGACAAGCAAGAGAATTAAGTTTAAAAAGTAATAAGCAAGCTTGAATTAAGCTAGAAAATGTCGTTTTTGGAATAAAGTTTCCTTTGACCAATATTTCAGAATCTCCCTATACAGCATCTGCATTACTACAGTTTGGCTGTAGCCCGTTGTCTCAATTGCAATAGTTTGATGGAAAAAAGGATTTTCCATCAGGCAAATGTGGCAGCAGAGAAGAGGGATACAATGAAACTGGAAGCCATTGGAATTTTCAGGGCTTTGAGAGAGAAACATTTCTTTAACTGAAAATGGCTTCTTTCTGCCTCTGAAAGTCATGTTCTTTCCCTGCCTCCCTCCCCTTTCCACTGTTAAATAACTGAGACTAGAGAATATTGATCCATTATTTATCTTTGGTTAATGGAGTGGAAACAGAAATATTAGTAAGGAACTATTGGAGATGTGAACACAAAAATAACAATTTCAATTTTGGTTTTAGTGTTCATATCTGTCAAGGAGACTGTATTAACAGGAGTGGAATCCCTCTGACTACTGTAAGAACCTACCCAGACTTAGGATGAACATTTCTAAATGTGATAAATTCTATTTCTCATTAATCTTATCCCCAAAATCACAAAGAGATAGAAATCACTAGTGACAAGTCTTTTGAGTGGTCAAACATTCTGTCATCTTGCAAGTGACAGAGAATTTCTGATTCATATGCCCAAATTTTTCCTGCAGAGACATCATATACAATGCCTACACAACTGCATCAGTTGCAATTATTATTGTTTTGTCTATTAGGTTTTTTTCCTATATTAGTCTCTGATTTTTCATAATAGTTATTTAACTGCAAGAGAGATCTAACATCTCATATCTAACATCTAATATCAAGCATCTTTTGCTTGATTTTTTTTTCCACCATGTATTTTATCCATTTAAAATATATTAGTTAATTATATGTGTGCAATGGTGTTTAAGATGTAAAGATCTCTTTATTTGGTTGATAGTAATTAATTAGTTTTCACTTGAGTGTTTTTCTAGCTGTGATACTATGAGATGTTCAAAATAATAATTGATAGATTTGGTTAAGTATATTTCACTAATTAGAGTGCTCTGGGGATTTGTAATTGATTTAATTGAAGTTGAATGAGTTAGTAGATATATGGGTAGCATATAAAAAAGAACACACAAGACTGTGGGAGACAGATATTTGGAAACAGAATAACTGGCTGAGAAATTATGTTTTAGCTGTTGACTGCTCATAAGGACTTGACAACAAACATAAGACTTTTTCCCTAATTTTTGCATTACACGTTAAATTACAAAATGTTATTCTGTAGGACTGTATTTTAATACATAAACATCTTTTGTATACGGACACTAGTATATATTGTGTGTGTGTGTATGTATGTAAATATATAAACATACATATAGACATTCTACATATATATCTATTTATAAGCATATAATTTTTGAATAGCTGGTCTCTTTCCTGTTTTTACTTTGTGTAAGAATACACTCATATGTACAAACCTATTCAAACACGCATATATCATATTTGCAATTTATATATACCCAGAAGGTAATGAAGGCAAGGGAGATAACTTCTTTTCAGAGAATGAGTAAAGTAATAGCACAAATTTGACACAAAGGACCAAATATTAAGTATATTTTTTAAAAAAAAAAAATCTGAGGGGTTTATGAGAAGAGCAAAGAGGACTGGAGCCAGAGCTGCACGTCAAGTACTGCTCAGCCACATGGACCAGGGAAAACAACATGAACTGAATTGATCTTTTGTCAGTCTATGTTGCTGCATGTCCTCTCATCAGAGTTGCTGTGTCCTTGTGGACAATGTCTGCCAGGAGAGTCATTGACATTGGTTGGCCACAGAAAGGGGAGCAGGAAAGGCACACTGATAGCACAGCTCATGCCCACATCACTAGGGTTAGCTGCTGTGTGGATCACTGCCTCCTCAATGGGAGGTGGTCCTCCCATCAGGGTGACACCACCTGATCTCTCAGAGAGATTGCTAACACTGCTAAATCCAGGAGTTAAATCCACTGCTAAATCCTCCTGCTGCAGGCAGGTCAGGAAAAGCTGAGTCTCTTGTCTCAGTCCTGAAACCTTGAAAAGTCAGCACAAAGATTATGCCCAGATACAAACAACACTTTATTTCAGGGATACATAACTAAAAATAAAACCATACAGTGAGTATTATTGATATAATTAATTGCCTTATAATACATCTTGGTCTTGCAGCTGAGAAATGGACACTATCATTTGTACCTTATAGAGTAAAATCAGGTTTCATGTTTAAGTGGATTATCAACTACAAAACCTAAAGTAGCAACCCTTTGCCTACAGTTTGAAAAGTGTTTTAAAAAAATATTGTTTCAATATGTTTTCAGGGATTAATGAAATGAATAGAATTAGGTTAAGTATAGCACACTGAAACTAAAGAAGTTGCAAGAATATATAACTGAATTCATATCTTGAAAAAGCTGAAATTCTCATGGCAAGTTGAGAGGAATAATAACATGATGAAAATGCAGAGAAGGGAATAGAGAGTGTTTTAAGCTAAATTAATGTATAACCAAAGGTTATGCATGTCATGTAGTAATAAATACTGAAAGAATAAAAAAGGTCAGTAGGGCTGAACATGAAAGTCTAAAAATAATTGAAGCAGGAAAATAGCCTATCAAAGTTATAAAATATCCAGAAAGAACTCAGAAGAACTTAAAATGAACCCTGATTGAGAAAAGTAATATGGAAAATAATAAAAGAAAGAGTCAAAGTGATCTAATGTTAGAAGCATCTTTAAAATATTACAACATTTCTACTTAGTAGGAAGTGTGCTCTTTGCAGCAATGAAATCAGCTCCTTCATTGCTGCAACTCAGAAGGAAATAGATGTAGATTATTTCAAAAGATTAATCATGAATGAAAAAATGAATGAAAGATACTTTGAAGACAATTTTATCTGTGTGAAAGTATGAAAGTATAAAAGTATCAGGATACTACTTCAACTCCTTTTTCCTATTCTGTTCTCCCCTCCACAATATTTTTAATTAGGATTGAATGAAATTGTTCATTTCTTGAAATATTTTGTTTCAAGTTTGAGTACCAGGCAACAGAAAGTTGTAAACAGGGACTGTGAACATAAATATAAAAGGGAAATTATCTTCTTTCCCTCAACAACCTGAGACTTTCTAATTTCAGTTCAATGATATTTAATACAAAACAAAAAGTTGGAATGAACACTGGGTGTCAAATCTGTTCTTAAAACATGAATGACTTTGAATTCAGATCATGTTTTATAGAATCTTCACCAATTTCATGTATCACCAAGGTTACTTTGTCAACTTCACCAGGCAACCTTTTCCAGTGTTTTCTCCCCCTTGTGGTGAAATAGTTTTCCTTCTAGCTCCCTGGAATTTATCCTGTTGCAATGTCCACAGCCTGCTGCTCTTTCATAATGTTCCAGAAGAATCTGTCTCTGTCCTTTCCTTAAACGCCTGTTAGGTAGTTAAACATAGCATTAGATAAATCCTTAGCCTTCTCTTTAAGTTGAATGATACCAACCTCCTTGGCCTCTTCTCACACATGCTCTTTAATCATCTTGGTATTCTTGACTTTCTTGTACATAGAAATGCAAAACTGGACATATTTCTTCTCAGGTTGTCTCAGCAGAGACAAGTAGACAGGAATAATCCTTTGATGAACTGGCTTCACTTTGTTGATTTGGCACAGAAATCTGATCTGATCACAGAATCACAAAATTGGTAAAGTTGGAAGGGGACACAATGGGTCATTTGGTCTAACCTCCCTGCTCAAGCAGGGTAATCCTACAGAACATTCGACAGCACTCCACAACCTCTCTGGGCAATCTCTTTCAGTGCTGAAACACATGCACAGAAGGGTTCTGCCTCATGTTTAGGTGGAACTTCCTGTTCATCAGTTCCTGCTTCTTGTGTCATGACTTATTACTTGGCACCATCGAGCAGAGCCTGGCTCCATTGTCTGACCCCTTTCTTCAGATACTGATAGACATTGTTGATGTCCCTTCTCAGTTGTTTCTTCTGGAGGCTGAACAGGCCCAGGTCCCTGAGCATTTCCTCATACAAGAGATGTCCCAGCGCTTTAATCATCCTCCACTGGCCCCTCTCCAGGAGCTCCATATCTCTTTTATCCTGAGCCCAAGCTNTATTTCTTCTCAGGTTGTCTCAGCAGAGACAAGTAGACAGGAATAATCCTTTGATGAACTGGCTTCACTTTGTTGATTTGGCACAGAAATCTGATCTGATCACAGAATCACAAAATTGGTAAAGTTGGAAGGGGACACAATGGGTCATTTGGTCCAACCTCCCTGCTCAAGCAGGGTAATCCTACAGAACATTCGACAGCACTCCACAACCTCTCTGGGCAATCTCTTTCAGTGCTGAAACACATGCACAGAAGGGTTCTGCCTCATGTTTAGGTGGAACTTCCTGTTCATCAGTTCCTGCTTCTTGTGTCATGACTTATTACTTGGCACCATCGAGCAGAGCCTGGCTCCATTGTCTGACCCCTTTCTTCAGATACTGATAGACATTGTTGATGTCCCTTCTCAGTTGTTTCTTCTGGAGGCTGAACAGGCCCAGGCCCCTGAGCATTTCCTCATACAAGAGATGTTCCAGCCCTTTAATCATCCTCCACTGGACCCTCTCCAGGAGCTCCATATCTCTTTTATCCTGAGCCCAAGCTGTGCACAGCAGTCCAGAGGTGGCCTCACCAGGGCTGCGTAGAGGGGCAGGATTACCTCTCTCAACCTGCTGGGAGTGCTCTCCCTAATGCATCCCAGGATACTACAAGGGTCCATTGCTGACTCTCATTCATACTGCAGTCTCCTGTTCTACCCTTTTGCTTTAATCTCCAACACCTCTTCAAAAAAAGTTTAAGGTGCTACTGGCTAAATTAGCAAGGCTGTTGGCAGATATGCCCTTCCTCTGCTTTGTTATCTGATTCCTGTCTTTTTCCGACAGTCCTTGTTCCTTGAGGAACTGGGGAAGGTCCAGTGGGGACCACTGGAAGACAGTGTTCCAACTGGGGAAGACAGGGCCAGGTCTTCGAAGTGACAGAAAGAAACATTTCTTAGAGTGGAGACCAGAGGTTACTGAAAATCCTTGAAAGTACTAGAACACCTTCCTTGCAGACACATGGAATGCAAAAATAGACTTTTGTATAAATTTGTTGTGCTTTTTTCTTTCTCTCTTACCCATTTTTTTTTTCTGAAAAAAGCAAATTTTTCTAATTTACATTTTATTAAAAGATGCCTTTTTTGAGGTTAAAACCTCTTGTGGTCTTCTATGGAGTGTGCACCAGGAAAAAAATGCTTAGGGAAATTCACTTCAAGGTTTAAATTACAAAATATCCTGTTTTTGTTATGATGCCATCATGAGTAAGCTACTTTATTTGAGTGCTACTGCAAAAATGTTGCTCTCAGGGCCTCAACACATGAGTGTCCAAAAGAGGACTAACATAAGCATTTCTCTGCTTAGACACTGTAAGGAAGCCTACAACTTTTTATTTCTCATCTCTGCTTAAAAACCAGAGATGCTTGCAGTCCAGACTAAGTTACTTTTCTCTTACACATGTGTTTCTTAAATATTTTGAATGATCAAATCATGGAAGCTCAAGAAAAATTTGGGATACAAGAAATCTTTTAAAACAAATATTATTCTTTCTTGTAACAAAAATCAATGCTGATTTGAGAAGGTGCATTTTCATTTCTTCTTGGTCTTGAATTCTCCAGAAAGGTAGTCTGAAAATAAGTAAATCAAATTCCTTTCGAAGCTTATTTACTTTTTTGCAAACATACAGTCAGTCTCCAATCCCCAGCCTGGCACAGAGATCTGCGGTTTGTTTTGTAAGCAGGGGAAAGCATGCTTCCGGAGTGAGCACCCTTGGCCTCCCAATTCCTCCCTCATACATTCACATGGCTTCCCCAGAGACCTTTTCCTTTTTCACATGCTTTTTCCAGTTTCAAAGACTAAAAGCTAATCATATCCAGTTCCATGACAAAGTGAACGTATAAATTTTCTTTTTTCTTTTTTGCTGTAAGTTTCATTGTTTTCCTCCATCATGAACCTCCTTATTGCAAATTCTGGCAATGTTTTAGGTTGTCATTTTTTTCTTATACAACAAGAGTCTTCACTGCATCTTATACTGGGTGTGACAGCAGAATTTTTGTATTTTCTGCTTGTATAAAAGATTGCCTCTTTAAAATGTTAGATAAGAGAGATATATTTTTTGAAAAATATGACTGACAGTTCATTTATTCATCATAAAACTCTTTTTTTTTCTCTGAGATCAATTTAGACCAATATGAACAAAGCAAAATTTCATGTCAAGAATCTACTCTTCATATGTTTTCTGCCGCTTCAATGTAGCTGAATGTTAAGAGTATGAATGCTGATATTAACGTAAATATGCTCTTCTGGAAAATCCTCTCCTTGATTTTTGTTCTCTGCCAGTGTATCCTTGTGTCCTGAAGCCATTTCTATTCCAGTTTGTCTTTATTTGCCTTTATATTTCTCCACTTCTCTGGAAGGTTTGTTCTTTACCTTCTAGGCAACCAGTCTTAAAGAATCAATGTGACATATTGTTTTTATTCATCCCATCTTACTTGCCCTTCTTCCTGCAGTTCTGGCTTTTAAATTAACCCGCAACTTCTCTTCAGGCTTTTCAATGTTCCTATAAGGCATGGGGAGAAGGCAGCTTATAAGCAGCAGACTGTAGCTGTCTGAGAATTATATGCTAACAAAAATTTAAAGATAGTGTTCTCTTTTATTTGTAAATGATTACTCAAGTTCTAGTCTCATGACAGTGTAAATCCAACCCTACTACTGGCCTAAACTGAGATCAGAATATTTCCCTTTATTTCTTCTTGGTATGGATGTTCTACAGTCATTTAGGGTTTTTTGGCTAGATTTAAGTATGCAACTGATAAAGAAAATATTCAGTATTCCAAAAGCCTAATGGGAGAAATTCTTTTTTTGCAAAAGAAAAAAACTGCTACATCCCATCCATAAAATGAAAAGATTTTGTATGCCTAACACTGTTGTAACTGTTGGTGCAAAGGAGATGTCTACAAATGCCACAGAATTGGTTAAGTGCATCCCAAGTTAAAAGATGGACAAAGTGAGTGGGTAACCTGTTGGTGGAAAGCACTGGTACAGAAACTTTATTAACACCAGAAACGGTTAAACAGTTCTCTCAATGTGTTGACTAAAAAATCATCATTGATTGCATGTGCTCATTCTGAGTGGAAGATTACCATTGAGGTGAAAAAATACTCATCAAGAGGAGTGGGATTCCACAGGACATAGTGCCACCAGATAAGTGCCTAGGTCTCACACTATTAGGTTATTTCTTTCATTTGCAGATTCCATTTATAGGACAGCATTCTATAAACATGCAGCATCATCTCACACATTCCCTTCATCTTCTCCGTAAAATTTGGGCACATTCTCCTGTGTTTTTGTTGATGTACAAGCATACTGACATTAACTTTGGTGAAGAAGATATTAATGCTGCAGTGAGCAAGCAGCACCTCTCCCCAATCACAAAGTAACAGCAGCAAAAAAATGATATTTTCCTTGTGCCTAAGATATGAAGTCCAATGAAAAAAGCCCCTCCAGGCTCTCTTGGAGGTGCTAGAGAATACAAAATAAGCCTGAAAGCCACCAATATTTAAATTAGCAGAATCCAGAGGTGTGTTTTTATTGTTTTGTTTATTAATATGAGATAGGATAATCAGGGAGAAAAATGTCATTGCAAAATTAGAACAAAAATGGCACATTTAAGATTTTGCTTTTTTTTCCCTCAAAGTGTTTTCTTCATTGAGTTTAATTAAACTCTCCATAGCCTGATGAGAAAACCTCCAATTAAGTTCTTGTAATAAAAGAGTAAATATATAAAATAACTGCCTTCATGGGTTAGCACATTTGAAAAGTAAATTCTAGTATATTCTAGTAAATTGTAATGCTGTGAAGTAACTATGTATGTTTTTTTTTCTATGTTGTGTGTTTAAAACTGGTATATTCACATAATTAAACCACTATTCTAGTGGAAAGGTAAATAGAAGGTAATAAAACTCTATTTTTTATGTTTATAGTTCTCCAATTCCTACAGTATCATTATGCAGCTGGTTGGTGATACCAGCAACATTTCCCAGATGCAGCAGTTTTGATGAGTTGACGGGTCAGTTAGCTCTCACTGGATATTTTGTACAAGCAGTGTCAGAGGGGTGGGATAGGAAGTGAAAGGCTTGAAGGAATGCAGAAAAAAAGGTAATCTATTGTTTTCAACCAAGTCAGGGAGTTATAGATGCAATAACACCCACCCAGCTACTAGAAACCATGAGACACTCAAAAAGGTTGCTGCTTAGCCTGGGAATNAAAAAAAAAAAAAGAGGAAATATTCTGTGATATGGTTAAAATTCGTGTCTGATATTGATGCCAGGAGTCATGACACTCTGAAGAAGATGAAATTTTGAGAAAACTCTTTCAGATGGCAGATAAGTGCAGCACCTCAATTGGCTTCAGGAAGTGATAAGAAAAAGAATTTCAGACTTTGATGTTCATGGAGCATGTGTTGATATTTTAATAAAATGCAAGATGACCCCAGATAGTAGGTGTGTTAATGCACCTACATCTACAAAATCTTCCAAAAAAAAATTAACTTCCTTGGAGAATGAGAAATATTTCAGGTGTTTCTATAGATAGAGGAGATTTTATCTGCAGCAGTATTTTCATTCACAGTCATACCATTCTGGCCAGTTCCTAAGAATAATAATATGGGAAAGAGAGATGACCACCTGAACCTCACATTCACACAGAGTTCATGTTCACTGACCACAGGCAAGGTCTTCATTACCTTTTTGCTTTACTCTTAGTTTTGTCGTTTGTGTTGTGTATTTCTCTTAGGTATTGAAAAGCTATATAATTATAGAACTACAAGTAATATCTCAACAACCTGAATAATGACCTACCTTTCCCATGTCCCTTCATTTTTACCTCTAACACTGAGCTCATCCTTTCCAGATTGTGCTCTGTGAGGAAATTGCTGAATATCATGCTAAATGCAGATACTACAAAATATTAGATGTTAAAGGTTATCTAGTTTCAAATAATATTCAGTGACAGAAATTGACTATGAAATTATGTTAGGCTTAAATAACTAGCTGCATATTTGCATTTTAAAAATGTTTGTGTCCTGACTCATAACCTACAGAGTTCTCTGATTAAATGGAAATATAAACATCAGATTTACATGGGACTTTATAGTTGAAAACTATTAATTATTTGTTATGATACTGTTCATACACCTTGTCTATAGAACTAGAACTTACTGGAAGCATTCTAAGTAAAGAGCTAACTAAAAGATCTAATATCTTTTGTTGGAAATGAGGCTCATGGTATCAAATCAAGGCAGTAAATAAATGTCTCTTCTGATATGTACAGTCCTGGCTTTACTAGTGCTCTCAGAATGTTGATGTGCATCCTATCATAAAGAACTATTCACAAGTTTAAAAACAAAAAAAAAAGTTTACTTTATTGTGGTGATTTTTATGGACTTCAGCAACCTTATTCCTTACATCTATAAATTCTTGCTGATATTTGCAGCATTTCTGGTCCTACATAATGTATCTGCAGAGCAAGTCTCAAAAGTTAGGTCTAATGCAAACTGTACTGAGGTTACTTGAGCCACCCATACTCAAGAGGCTTTTCAATAAGGTCACAGATTTAAGAAAAAAAATACGTAGAGAATAGAAGTTACATCACTGGCTTGGAAAAGTCACTGAACGTGCACTTCCTTTATGCGAATTTCTAGTCAGTTAACTGCTAATGGAAGTTGAGGTGGTTGTTCAGCCATTTCAAATAAACTTTCTGTCTGAAACACCAATAATTCGACACTATGCCAGAAGGAATGATTTCAAGGAAAAAAGAGTTCTTCATTTCCCACTAAACTATCTTACCATTATTATTGGTCCAACAAACAGTGGATGATGCATCAGAAGTTAATTTCCTCTCAAACTGTCTTACAAGCTAAATTTCAAAGAGAAAAGACCATCAAGTGACCTAGACTTCTCGTCCTTGGGCCTTTGTAGTTGAATCAAGCCTGGGCCTTGGAGGTGGTTTACATCTTTGAAGGGAACATCCCAGACGTCTCCACCTACTTTACTTTGGTTCACATTGCCAACTGTCTTGGGACACATGAAATGGATTCTTTCACAACAAAACTAAACTTTTAAATCACTTCAGTCACAAGCTTAATCCTGTTCTGAAGCAAAGCATCCTTTAGATAATGAGGATGAGCCTAGAATTAATTCAATGTGGAAACCTCCTGAAAACATGCTAAGATTATCCCTTATTTTGCTCTGCACATCTATACTTGTTAGCTCTGTTTGTCATGTAGGCATAGCCTCATGTGGGGTGATAAATTCTTCCTAGCTGAGGCTTTGCAAAGAAATTGGTTACCAGTGTCTCCTTGCTTTATTTTTATGATATGTATGAGCCATGATGTACTGAGGAATTCCATGCTAAATAGCTTCTTTTGGTCATAAGTTTGTTTCCTCTTAAATTGGAAAAAAACAAACAAACAAACAAACAAAACCAAATAAAAAAACCACCCCACAAAAACTTAAAAAACCAAACCAAAGAAACAAACAACAAAAAAAGAACACATCAGGATACTTTGGACCAACAAGAGTTCTTCAGCCCTCCCATTTCCAAACAGCAACAAAAAGTTATTCATAAGAAAGTTGATTTAAAAGGCCTAATGCAGTCACAATGTAACAGGAGAGGATGTTAATGATTTTTGTGATTTGTACTTTACACTCTGGAGTGGTGGCCTGTTGCTTCACGTGTCCCACTGG
>VXBB01007648.1:582914-593880 GCA_013399915.1 Illadopsis cleaveri | reverse complement strand
AAGTGCTATTCAACAAAGTTTTAAAAAAGGAAAACCCGCCAAAATCCCAAATAAACACAAAAAAAAAAAAAAAAAAAAAAAAAAAAAAAAAAAAAAAAGGAGGCAAAACAGCTCTTACTCCCTCAGAAGTGTTCCCTTCTTTAAAGCAGAAACACTTCGAAAAAAACTGGTTATTTGGTTAAGAGTCTCAGAAAACCTTCAGGACAAAACTATTCTGCATGTGCAGCACATCCTGCATGTCCTTCACATTCCTCACCTGTCTTTGACATAATCCATCCAGTGCTCCATTTCAGATTCTGAACTGGTCTTCTTTATCTGTCAAGAAGAAAAACAAGTATCACTCCCATACATCTTGGGCTGTCTAAATATATATTTAAAAAATAGGGGGTTTTAAACAAGATTTACGTTTGTTAAGAAAGAAAACCACCACTAAATAAAATATATACACCACAAACAGAAATGGCCTTTTGTATACTGAGTCTTCAAACCTCCGAAATTATCAAAATTATCTAGAACAACTCCAACCCATCTCCTTCATCTGGAGCACTGCCAGAACATCCATAATCAAACTGTTAGATTTTAATAGTGCCACATTCTCAGACCAAAACTAAAGCAGTCAGCATGGAAAAAAAAGTGGCAATTAATCATGATGCCAGTCAGGTATGTCCCAGTCAGGATAACTAATGCAGCAGCCCAATGCAGGATAGCCCATACTGCAAACTTACACAGTCCAGCTGCCACATAAAGGGCAGCACATCATTCTGCTGCAAGGATTTCCAACATCCACCACAAGGTTAAGCCCTTTCAGAGCTACAGAAGGTCTGTAGAATTATTCATATGTGCAATGAAAACCAGTAAAGAAAAGCATCAGAACTGTTTACTCACTAAATGGATTAGCTCCTTAGCAAGCTGGGCAATGGACATCTCAAAATTAGTTCCAATATTATAAATTTCCCCTGGTTTCCCCTCCTTCAGGACAGTAAGGAATGCTTCTACCACATCAGTTGCATAAAGGAAATTCCTTCTCTGAAGTCCCGAACCATGAATACAGCTTAAGACAAGAAAAAGACACAAAAATGTTGTTGGTCCTCAAATAGATGCATTCAATTTACTGGACTGTGTTTTAAGCAGTTTTGCTGTTAGATGGTGGCCTGAAGGCACCTTAAGTAGCTGACATGCAAACAATCCACTACTTTATGGAAATCCTGTTATTAAAATAAGTGATTCAGAATTCAGTTATGTAATTATCATTTTACAAACTAGCACATATTTATAACTGCAATTACAGTTTTATAGCACAAATACCACCAAAAAAAGTGATTTACCTACCATTTTCTGTTCTGTTGCAACAAAGATATAAACTTTGGAATAACCTAAGGAATTGAACATCAACAAAAAAAAATTACTCCACTATTTTAGAAGCTGTTATTCTACAAAGAATGAGGAACTTCAACAGTTATGTAGCATTAAGTATTTTAATAAGATCCTTTAAATACTTCTAAGTTCTATTAAATCTAATGAAAGAATGTATCAAGCCTAGAAACTGCAAGAGTTTTGGTCTGTAAGAGTAGACACATCTGTTGTATTGTAAAACTTATCTTTCTGGCTGTTACAAATGTAACATTTTTACAAAAATAAAACAAGTTTCCATTACTTCTGCACACAGCACTGCATAAGAGTCTAACTAGAAATAAGTACTGCCAAAAGTTCAGAACAAGGTTTAAACATCCAGCAAACTGCAGTAAATCTAGAACCAAAGAGTGGTTAAATAGTTAAATTTGGAAGAGAATCAACAGAGAATTCTGAGGTAACGCAGATAAACACAGATCCATTGACAGTGTGTTTGCTGCACAAAGATTTACATTATGTTCATCTACAGGCTTAGATGCAGTCATAATGCCCCACATACTTCAGAACAGTTGCCTCCACTACTGAAGTCCTTAAATTGAAGCCATTAGAAAACTACTCTAATTAATTAACTTCCTACCGTAAACACAGGAGCAGAATACTAGAAAAAACTAAAGATTCATGTAGCCTAGTGCGGTGTTTTTAGCAGTAACTAAAATTTGGTATGTGAAGAAGAATATATGTGAGTCAAAAGCAAGCAAACACATCTCCTGAATATACCCCCAACAATCATGCAACCTGTAGCAAGATAGAGATCAATGTAAAATGTACTCTAAAAGCCATTGCTGATCCACCTGCAACAATGTAGGTGAAAATAAATGTACTGGGGGGAAAAAAAAAACCACAAAAGGTGAACAGCAATTTAAACTAAAAAATACCTCTACAGAACTGTAAAATATATCTGCATTTCCCACCAGTTCCAAACTCCAAAGAGTACAAGTGATTATCATTTTCATTTCACCAGTGTATTGCCATTCACTAACCAAGCAGATTCTGGTACTGACTTAAAAAGAACTCTTTCTCACAGATTTTTAAACAGTTACCCTGCAAGGTCTGTATGAACAAAGTTCATAGTCACTTTACAAAGACAAGTCACTTCACACTACTTCTCATCTTACATATGAACGCTACAGCTCCATCTTACTTATTTTCTGTGCAGGTTAGAACAATCCTTTCTATACCAGACACTGTATCCTCAGTTTACTTTTTGAAACGTTTCCCTTAGTTATTAAACACTCACAGAACATGACGTGAGTTAATGTAATTTGTAGAGAAACTCTGTCAAAATATCCTTTGAAAAATCAAAAAATTACGAAACAAAACTGCTGTCATAAAATGCATTTAAACTACAAGTCTCTAATTGAAGTTTTTTCAACAATCAAAAAATATGTGTTCAGGGTAAGACACCTTAGTGTAAGCTCAAAATATATAATCACATATTAATTGCAAGAGTGCTTTTCTCAAAAGTCATCCCATGCACATGAGAAAAAAGTAACATCATTGCAACCCTGAACTCAGGAACACTGAAGCTCGGGGTAAAGTACAGTTTAACTTACTTTTTCTGGATACTGATGTGGTCCGTAAACATTACTGCTCCGTGTGATGACAACTGGAAACTGGAGAGCATTAAACACATGTGATTACATAAGAAAGCAAATACCAGTAAAATCTGTAGCTTCCTGATGATCAATAAACAAACCAACACACACAGTGCTTACTCAAAAATCTGCAAGCCCTTGCAAATGTTACTGAATTAAGCTCTCTGTGTGTCTGTCCAACAGGCAAGGGTCTCTAGGCTTCTGAGCCTGTTAGCAGCACCACAAGTGACAAATATTTGAAATCTCTCTTGCTCTGGAACCACCACAGGACATTGCATATGTGTATCTGACTGAAGACTGGCTTACTCATACTCATTCCAATATGTTTCACAGGTCATTAACATCCTATTCTTGTTCACTTTATAGCAAAAACATATCAAGAAGAGAAGTCTAAAGTATCTAAAATATTAAATGTGTCTGCTTAAACAAACCTGACTAGCAGGGCTTTTCCTTCCTTTTTTTTTTCTTTTTTGCTTTAACTATAAGCATAGTCTTAATACAATTTGAATTATGCATGTTCCACTTCTGTGTAATACTTTTGTACTTCCTGCAAGCTCAGCACTGTTTTTTAAATTCCTAATGTTCTCTTTGACCATTTTATCAAAGCACATTTTTAGATACTACAGTTCAGATTTAAAAAACAAAAATTAAAAACATCTGACCTGTCCCCACTGTCTTGTAGTATATCTTCACAATTTATTGGAGAAGATCCTCTAACTCATCCAAACTTCAAGACTAACAGTAAAGAAAGAGGTGGCACTGTGTGGACTAGCACTGATTTTTCTTTTATACTCTTATATATATGATACACCCACTTAATTACAGGCTTCAGAGTTTTTGAAGCTTCCATGGACTTACTTGGTACCTTTCCCAATACGACTGAACAAAACACTCTGCAGCTGCTTTAGAGGAGGCATAGGGATTTGTTGGACGTTTTGGTGAGGATTCATCAAATTCCTAAAATAAAAAGAAAAATTTGCATTAATCAATTTCTTTTGCCCAGAAAACCTTAAAGTTACAAAAGAAATAAAAATCCCTAAATATCCAAGCACATCAGTCGGACAAAGTTCCCCTACAACAGAAGACCACAACAAAAGACAGCCTATTTATTGAACACAGGAGGCAACCAGATTACCAGCAGAAATATTTTTATACTTGTAACAGAGTTACCTCACAGCAGCAGGTCCTCAGATTTTTATCTTATTAAATAATTACTGTTGCTACAGGGAGACTTAATATTTTCCAGGTTCATATTGCATCAAAGAGCAATTCAGCCACCACTAGCAAATTCACCTTTCAGTCTTAAATAAAAGGACTTTTCTTAAATTTTTCTATAACTTTATTTCTGTAAAAATAGTAGAATTGCAACCCAAAAGCTTCCAAAGCAAGGCTTCAACAATTCTGACCAGTTCCAGAACAGGTATCTTCCAGGCTATCCTGACACTTTAATCTACTTCTCACTTGAAGGGAGAAAAAAACAAACCAAAAGAATGAGGGATACTACACAAGGTGTGACTGGTAACAATCACCTTGAGGTGATTAAAACATTCACTGTTCTTGTCTGACCTTGCCTCTGAAATTAAATGGCCTTTCTCCCCTCAAAAAAAAACTCTACAAGAACTTCTAGTGAGATTCACAAAGAGAAGAAAAAAACAGATTGAAGTCCTCTTTTCAAGGCCGAGAGACAGAAAAATTTCACTTGAAGGTATCAGCCAAGCCACGGGTCAACACACATGAAAACACCATCCTTGGGTATCACAAAAGCCACAGATGGAAGTTGTGTTGAAGGAACTGATAAAGACACTGTGATAGTAAGAAAGTGCATCAAACTCTTCTGAAATACATTAATATTTCCAAGGACTATGGCAAAAGGCTCCTTGACTTTATTTATGCCTTTAAAAATATGAACATGCATAATTTGCCTTTTTACTGAGCTAAATTACATTTTCTGAAGTAAGGTCAGGTATAAATTCTCAAAAATCAAAGATCTGCATACAACAAGAACCATCTGAATATTTATTACAGTAATACAGGAATTGTTTCCTGTTTGAATTGTCACTACCTACGTTCTGTTAGTATTTTAGCTAGAATATAAAGCTCTTCCCTGCCTGTCAAGTTGTACACATTACTGAAGTCTCATGAATGCTCCAGGACAAAACCTGTATAACACACAGGTTTGATATTATCCCTGAGGAGTAGTGACACCATTAATGACCCAAATCTCACTGCTTTACACAATAAACATTCAATATAAAACAAGCTATTAAAAAAAAAAAATCAGGACAATTTTGATACTCGGCTTTCTAGACGCAACCAGTGCTTACCTAAAGTCAAACATTTACAGAGGCCAAGGAAAGTTAGATTCAACTTTGTTTTCACTATTAAAAGCAGGTAGAGTAGAAAAATCCTCATGCATTTTCAAACTCACCTCATCAGTGCTACCTCCATACACTTCATCTGTACTAACATAGACAAACTTCTCCACATTGGCTTCATGTGCAGCAGCAACCAGCACATTGGTGCCATAAACATTCACATAGGTGAATTCCAGGGCATGCCAAAACGAAAGATCTACATTAAAAAATTCAAACAATTCTGATTAAATTTAGGCAAGACAAGGTTCCACTTGGAGGCTGCAAGCTAGCAAGGTCCTTATTAAATGAAGGCATCTTCTACACTTGAAGACAAAAACCCTTGTTCTCAACAAGAGGCTGGAATCATGAGCAAAAGCTTGTTGGTTATGGACTTTTTAATCTCAAATAGCATTGGCTAAGTATAGTAAGAAAAGTGTCATTCAAAGACAGTTGCAAGATGCAGTA
The DNA here is from genome assembly GCA_013399915.1 of Illadopsis cleaveri. NCBI lineage: Eukaryota > Metazoa > Chordata > Aves > Passeriformes > Timaliidae > Illadopsis > Illadopsis cleaveri. The sequence goes on along the minus strand of VXBB01007648.1, from coordinate 588,056 downwards.
ATATGGACCCACAACTAATAATTCAGCAGCAGCAGTGTTGATTCTTACAGCTGCTCCCCTGACCTAATGACTTTGTGCCGATCAAATCTGACAATTTTGAGAAGTATTTTCCTGGAGAATTTTTTTAGGATTTCTTCTCATGATGGATGGAGTATGGTGGGGATTGTTCTTACTAACAGTGATACTGAAAAGCAGCCATCTGAAATAGGCACTTTACAATTCATTTTCTCCTTTTAGCACGGAGACAAGATTCCAATGGGACTTACGCCTAATCCTTCAGCTCTCATGCTGTTTTTTCATGTGACATTGGAGCCAATTAAGTAAAAACTTCAGACTATGTACAAAGCCTCTCTCCACTATCCTTATGACTCCCTCAGTACACTGTCAGCTACATGTGAGTCTAGAGAGAATTTAAAAAGGTAATGCAGACAAAAGGAACATTACCATTTATGTGCAATGAAAACAAGAAAAGAGTTAGATGAAGCACTTTTTAAATCAAGGCTGTGAATCCCTCTGAGTTAAAAAGGCCACCAGACACTCAGTCATGTGATTTGTAGAGACCAACTGGATCCTTGGCTTACGTGAAGGGAAAAGACAAAAAGTATACTGGCATATATTTCAAGCAGGTATAGCCATGGAAAACAACACCAAAACATTCAGCAATGCTCACCTACATGTGTTTGGGCTGCAAAATGAAGGACTATATCTATTTTCTCAGTTTCAAAGAGCTGCTTTATAAAATCACGTTCACAAATATCTCCCTAAACAGGACAAAAAAAAAAAAAAGGGCAAATTATTTTTGATAGAAAAAAGTCAGCTTCCCTTTATACCAAGTATCACATAAAAAATCATTACAAAGGGAACACAGGATACAAACAGCACCATTAACTGAGTTCTGGGCCATTTATCAATGCCATGTCTAAAAGAAGACCATATAGAACATTTCATCCATTTTTTAAAAAATCCTCAACGAAACTCATTTCAGAATTTATATTACTATTAACATTAGAAACAGCAATGTGTCCAAAAATACACAACAAAAGTACAGCGTGGTGCTCCAACACTGAGGCTGAAATGCCAAGTTCCCAGAGCAAGGAAGAGTTCCCAGTCTGGTGAGCAGGCAGGGACATCTAGTGGCACTGCAAAAGCAGAAGCAGATTCCCACTAAAGGGGATTAGATTATGTCTTGCAAGGGTTTTGCTGCTTGCTGTTTATTCTGGTGATTTATTTTTTACTTGACTTTTTTTTTTTAAAGCGACATTAGTTTGAACTAAATAGCTAGTTATTGATTTTTTAAACTGAAATTCGAGCTTAGTACAATTATTCTGCACAGCAACAGAAACTGTGATTAAAATGTATCTTTCATACAGCCCCTGAGTCAAATTTTCTAAACTTACTGTTCTACTTTCCAAAACAGACATCTTTTCTACACTACCACTAGAGAGTATATCCTTCTTGCTGTCTCCTAAGGCCAGTACCAATATCACAGTTCTAACAGTATGGGTTGCACATCAGAGATTATCTTTTCCAGCACATTTTTTCCTGTCAGTGTAAACTGCTTGGTTGCATACCAGCTGTGATCAACTGTCCCTAAAAACCAAAAACGGAAACAAACAAAAAACCCAAATACACACCCCAAACCACAAAATTTAAAAAAAAATCCCAGTGAAAAGCTGGAATTATTTATACTGATGTAAATTTTGTGAAAAGATATTTCTACCCTTGTTCAAAAGCAGTACAGCCACACCATTCCTAGTTACTGTTCCCCTGCTTCACCCAGGGATCTGACTGTTTAAAGGGCATCTTGTAGAACTCCAAGCTCTCCCCAGCAATTAAATGTTAATATCTACCCAGGTAACAAGGCTTTTACATGGCATTTGTGCATTTCATATTGCACACTGGAAATAATCAAAGACCTCAGGAAAGTAAGCAAAAAGCCTCTTCAGCCATGCTGAAACTGCACACACGTGCATGTCTGCACACAGGCTGTCCCCTTCCTCTCATGCAACTTTTATCCCAATAGATCAGAGATAATCCCTAAGTGAAATGAAGAGGTGGTTCACAGAAACATAAACAGCCATGGGGGTCACCAACACGTGAGGGCAAGTTCAGCTTCCATCCTCACCTGAATCTAAGAAAAAATGCAAGTTTACATCTACTGCCTCTGACAAAGGTGCTGTTTGAGATGCACTTCTCAGATGCCCTCCAACCTTGGGCAGACCCCAAGACAGCGAGATGAGTATCAGCACTGCCTTTGGCAGACAGGAGAAACCTCAGCACACGAGCCTAGCAAGTCAGAATATGAATCTAAACAATTAATCAAAATCCATCTCCTGTCTGAAGACAAAACTGTGGAAGTAGTGCACCAAAAATCCATAAAAAGTCATGTTTTGTGGAAGAGAAGGCTTTATCACCTGGATAAACTTGTAGTTTTCCTTCCCAGAGACAGTTTCAAGATTCTTCAAGCTTGCACAGTAGTCGAGCTAAAAACACAACATCAATAAGTGGGTTTCGTGGAAGCAAAAAGGTTAACTCAAACCCAACCTAAACACTGGAAAGGCTGAGGACAAAGTAAAAACTTATTTCTAAAACAACCTACTTCACAAGCAGATGTGAACCTTTAAAAGCACAAATCTCCAATAGACACCCTAACTGCAAAGATTCTTAAACAGATGCTTAGAGCTTGAAAAGCTTCATTCTTTTACTGAACACCAGTTGACTTTTTTTCCTTTGCACAGGAACAAAAGGAAAATCAAACAAAAATTAGGAACTAACAATAAACCATAAAAATTTCAACATATTATAGATTGCATGATAAATCAATTAAAACAGTTGTCCATATCAAGAAAGAAAACAAACTATTACCTTATCCAGATTTATAATCAGATGGTTTGGATAGTTTTTCACAAGAGAGACGACTACATGTGAAGCACTGCAGGATAGAAGAAAAACATATTTTACAATTGTACACTTGGCTTTAAGGTAATAAAGAGATGACAAATTCCAAATAAATTCAGCATTTTCAAAAGCCTTTGGGGAAAGAAGGGGATATATTCAAGACAGATGAAAGACAAATTCAAAGATATTTTAACACGTCAACATTATTCTAATATATATTCTATACATTAACCTAGAATTTTCTATATATAAGTGCATATGGTTAAGAAACTAAAAATCAGAATAAAAGTTCATGCTACAACAAAAGAAATCAGCACTGCCCACAGTCACATAAAAAACCAAACCTGTTATATGCTATATTCAATTGCCATTGTAAAATAAGTCTGCACTCTAAAGCTTACATGTTAGATATGAGGGAGAACCAGTCAACACTCCTAACCCCCGACAGTGGCTGCCATCACTCGAGTCTCTGACACTGCTGCCAGGTGTAAGAAGTGACAACCAGACAATCAGGTGGCACTGCCTCTTTAGCACGGCCTTGTGTACATGAAGCTCATTCTGAGAGTTCAGGGATTACTCACACACAGAAATTTAACACTCTCACAGCTTCCGACGCCAAGCACTCTGATGGGCTCAAGCTTAAGCCAGACCAGACCCTTCTCTGACTCAAACTGAGCCCACAGCACTGGGGTTGATACGGGAAATAGCAGCTGGCTCAAAGCCCTGCCACTTTCAACCCAATGAACCCATCAGGCTGGATAAGACCTGAGATCATCAAGTCCAACTTACGACCAAACACAACCTTGGCACTAGGCACCACGTCCAGTCGTTTCCTGAACACCTGCAGGGACAGTCACTCCTGAGCTCCCTGGGCAGCCCAGCCCAACGTCTAATCATCTTTTCTGCGAATAAATTCTTCATAACGTCCACCCTAAACTTCCACAGGAGCAAGTTAGACTGTGTCCTTTAGTCCTCTCATTTGCTGCTGGGAGATGAGGCTGAACCCACCTGGCTACACCCTTCTTTCAGGGAGTTGAAGAGAGGAATAAGGTTGTTTTGATTGAGGGTAAAACAATAGCAAAACAACCCCAGTTCCCTCATAAGGCCGCTCCTCATAAGGCTTGTGCTCCAGACCCTTTATCAGCTCCGCTGCCATCCTCTGGGCAGCCCCGTCCCGGCTGAGGCCGAGCACAGACTCTCTCAGCCAGCGCCGGGCGGTCCCTCCATCGCCTTCTCGCCGGCCGCAGGCGAAGGACCGCCGGGGCAGCCTCCCGGCTCGCTCCCCAGCACTTACCACCTCAGAACCCACCACAGGGGCGAGTCACCAGCAGCCCCTGAGTGAGCCCGGCACGAGAGAGCGGCGCCGAGGAACCGGCCCGGGACGGGCACAAGGGAGGCGGCACCGCGGGACCCCCGCGCGCCACGTGTCCCCCGCGCCCCTGGACAGGAGGCCGGCGGCCCGCTCCGGCCCCGCGGGGCTCACTCACATGAAGCCGGCGCCGCCCGTCACCAGGACCCGCTTCTCGAACACCGGCGGCGCAGCGGGGCCCGCCCGCCCCGACATCGTCCGCGCTTTACGGCACAAGCCCCTCACTCCCTTTGCCCCACTGCTGCGCGTGCGCGGCACGGGCCCGTGGGTTTCACGGGCAGAGTCGCAGCGCCTGCAAGCGACTCATTGAAAGATCGCCTTCCTCGCTCCCCGCGCGGCTCCAAGAGCGAAGCTGTCACCGTCTCGGAGGCCACCGACAGCATGGGGGGCGCGGCGTGTGAAAAGAGCCAATGTTTCACCTCCGCATTCAGCGGCGACTGATAGCAGTCTCTTTTACGACTCTGGGTCTCTCAACTTACGGCTGGACCCAGCAACGGGACACGTTGCCGCAGGGGCGGGGCCTGTGCGCTCGGTCACGCCCCCGAGGGCGGGCACGCTCCCTCATTGGCTCTCTCACCNGTGGGTGCCCCGAGGGCAGGAGAGCGGGGAAGCGGCTGTGCCGCCCTGGAACAGGGCCGGTGGGGAAGGGGNACGCTCCCTCATTGGCTCTCTCACCGCTCGCGCCTCCCGCTCGCGCCCAACGCGGCGGGGCCGTCACGTGACCCGGAGGGGCAGCGCGGGAGGGGGGAAGGAGGATCCGGGTGTCCGGCGGGTCCCGGCGATGCCGTGGCGGCTGCTGTGGCTGCTCAGCGCCGCCGCCGGCTGCTGTTGCTGGGGCCCCGCCGCGGGCAAGACGCTGCGGGGCGGCTTCGCCA
>VXBB01007648.1:553845-582812 GCA_013399915.1 Illadopsis cleaveri | reverse complement strand
CAGGAGAGCGGGGAAGCGGCTGTGCCGCCCTGGAACAGGGCCGGTGGGGAAGGGGATCGCTGTGAGGAGCCGCTGGGGTGCCGTTGACGGACGGAGGGGCCGCGGGGTGGGGAACGGAGTCAGCCCCGCAATTCTCCGTCCTTCCATCGCACTCTCCTTCCCTCTTTTCCTGCTTCTCTCTCCTCCTCCTCCGGGACGTGTACCAGATCCGATCCGCTGCCCGGACGGGGCCGGGGCTCCCGGCCACGGCGGGGCGGCCCCGGGTGCTGGGTGCAGGAGCTGGCAGCGACTCCGCGCTGCGGGTCACGGCGGGGAGCAGCGCTGTGCCTGCCTTCGTGTCCCGCAGCCTGGCGCGGACACTCCCGGCCGGGTGTCCGGGCCAGCAGAGGCGTTCTCACTGCGACACGCATCGCTCCTTCCCTCCTGGAATTCCACCAAATGGCAGCAGTGCTTAACGTCGCTGTGCCCTGGCACTGTGTGGTCTTGGTGACCCCGCGCATCAGGATGTAAAATTCTCACCTGTTTATCCCTAATGGCTTTTCTTTCCCCTGTTACTAACTCCTTGCTTGTAATAATTTCTGACTATTAGTCCGTAATTACTTAGTAATAATTCCTGACTACTATCCTGCTGAAAGAGAGCCCTAGCAGTGGCCCACTGCGCTTGCTAGAGAAGTTTTACTTTACAGGAAGAGATGTGTGTAGTCATGACAGGTGCAAGACTGTGCTGGTCAGCCTGCTTTTACTGTGTTCAGGAAATGAAATGCTCAGCATTTCAGTAGCTTAGGCTGTTTTTCTTTCCCATTGAGCTTCATGGCAGAGCAGTTCTGCAGAGTGCTTCATAATCTAACGGGGTGCAGGAAAACGTGAGATAAGCAAAACAGAGCTGGAGCGTCACCTTCCAGCACTGAATGAGAAATGATAGATAAGGTGGAGATAGCTTATGAAGTGACTTGAAAGCAGTTAATTATCACTGTCCTAGAAGTTAATTGTAGAAGTGCTCTAAATAGATTGGAAGGAAAAAAAGTTTAAACCTGAGAAAAGACTGCCCACAGCAGGGGGGTGGAAACTAGGTGGTCTTTCAAGTCCCTTCCAATCCAGGCCATTCTGCCATGCTACGATTCTACAGGTAGACTGACACATTAGAGAACACTTTTGAAGTTTGATTTTCTTTGCATCAGTTTGACATCTGTCATCTGTAATTAAGTATTTTAGCTCTAATCCATCCATAATGTGAAAGTCCATTCACATAAGTTCTTCTGGAGTTAGACTTAAGAGCTACCCTGTGATGCTCATAGTAATGCCACAGAGGTCATAAAATACTAGACTTTGAACTAGTTATTGAGACTATTGAGGCACCATCTTTAACTTGAAAACAATAAAATTTGGAGTGGGAGGGAGGAAGGGAAAAAACGTTATCTGGAAGTCTTTTTTTAAAAAAGGGGGGAGGGAAGGCTGTAGTAGAGAAAGTTAATGACGCTTGGGCTGTGGTGAAGGTTTTTGAAGTACCATTATAGAGAATGGTCTTTCAAGTGGTTTCTTAGTGAGAGACATAGAAATTGTTTGTGAAAGACCATAAATACTTTCATTGGGAAGTAGTGGTAAGAAAATAAGGATAATGTGAAGCTGTATTGTAGCTACTTATAAAAAAAGGTCTGTGCCACACTATCTTTTTGTTTGTAACTGACATCAAGACAAAATAGTTGATTTATTTTTTTAAAATATCAAGGTGACCATGCTGTTCTGTGTGTCAGAATCAAGAATATAGCAGTAGCTGTGGCAAAAGCAGCTAGACTTCATCTCTTTCAAGCACAGGAATGGCAGAAGCTGGAGAACAGTGCCCAGGATCACAGCTGTACAGAGAAGTTCTCTAAAGCTCAACTGACAAGTGAGTTACTGCTTTTTTTTCTCCTTACAGAGTTACTGGTGTATTTAGAATTCTGTTATCTGTGTGTTTAGAATATTCATTTCAGTGAATTTGGGCTTTACATCATCTAGGACTTTGGCCTTCTGCAATTAAAAATACTACAATGAAATAAAATTTCTTTATTTGTATCACTTCAGAAGACTTTTTTTGCAAGTTAAAATTTAATGTGCTGCTGGAAAATGAAATCCATGACAAACAATGGCTTTAGTGGAAACAGACAAACTTTATGACCAGTTCCAGTTCATGCTTTCACATGTTCACAACTCAGAAAGGCTGAAGTACATACTTGGCTGAAGTTTTCATTTAGTTAGAGGCAAAGTGATGGAACCTGCTGCAGTTGCCTCTAAACTTTTGAAGCAAATGCTTGTAAGGTGGGTTTGTGTGGCCCAAGTACAAAGTAAAAGGGTAACTTTGTACCTGTAAACCTTCTCTTTCACTATGTCATAAGTCTTTTGTCTGCAAAAATTAATATCCATCATTCTGCCTTACTTTATAACTTGCCTCTGTTATAACTGAATGCTATTTCATCCTTTATTTTTATAACTTGATATTTGTCACAATCTCACATTCAGCTGTTTTTAATATTTGAGGTAAGAGTTAGACCAATATAGCATATGTAGACTGTAATTTTGTGTCACGTTAACAAAGGAACATTTCTCACTTGTCAGGAGGCTCCTGTTCTTCAGTTCCATGGAAATGGCATTTTTCAAAGCCGAGAAAACAAAAATAAAATTTTATTTTCATCATAGCACAAATCTGCCGTGCTTTGATGTACAAAACATGTTGGAAAATTTTTAATACAGTATCAAAGCTGAGCTAATCAGGATAAAGCTTGAGTACCCATCTAAATGTGAAAGAACAGTAAAACACTGAAGCACTGAGTTATATAACTAGAAGACAGACTGAAATAATTTTTGTACCGTTTGTTGATCATAATGGTACTTAAAGCATAAATTTTCCTTTTAGAAGTTAAATTAGTAGTAGAACCTTCATTTAAGTGTGTTCTAAGCGGCTACAGTTTTTCTTTTAAATACATTTCCTTTGTGCAGTCAGAATCCCAATAACAGTTTGATCTCCTGTAACATTTGTCATAATGAAACTTTACACAAATATCACTTCTAGGGATGTGGTTTCCTTACACTTCTTCAGAGCTGCACAAAAGTGCTGCTGGAATAACTGGCAGTTTGTCTGTCGTTCCTGACTGTCCCAGCAGGGTACTCATTGTTTTCTACTCCATTAGGAGTTGTATGACCACAGGGTGAGCTGGATCTCTTTACTGATCTTGGGCAAAATCACTTGCTTTTCTACCTCTGAGTCAGCTTACGGATTTGAGAGGAAACTGAACACACTCTATGTGATCCTTACTCCTGGTGCAAATAACAGTGTCAGAACTCAGCTGAGAGGTGACATGGAGAGTAAAGCCACTCCTGTCAGCCACAGTTTGCCTTTCATTTGGACTGAGCACCATATGAAATACTGGTTTGTGTGTTGTCCAAATCTGTACCTCATGACAGTTTCTGCAAGGACACATACAGTACAATTCTTCCTGGATTTTAATGTTGTTCAGTTCATACTTTAAGAGAACAGAAGATAACTTCTTGTAGCTGAACCATGTTTATTGGAATTACATAGAAGGCTTTCACAGGTAGGCTTCAAGCTAGAAATTTGTTCTAAATTTTGTCTACGAAATATTTAGCAAAAATGAGTTTGTATGTTTGCAGCTCTTTTATTTAGAAAGGCCTTTCACAAAAAACCCCCGTGTTTTGTGGGGGTTTTTATTAAATTTTTCTTCATCCTTAGCCATTGTCATCTTTACCTATTAAGGTGAATTATTCTGTTATTGTTATTTCTCCTGCAGAGAAGTGATTGAGCTGATAGGCACTCAAGTTCAGTAGTCAATGTGACAATGCTTGCACTTCTTGCAGTTTCAGCCAAACAGAGAGCTGCAGGTTTCATTTGGATCAAGAGTTTGTTTTGAAAAGACTGCACTTGGTTAACTGTTGTTTTTAGGCAAAAATAGTGGTAAGATAGCAAGCAGATGAAACATGAGTATCTTACATAGTTGTTTTTAAATGTAATCTTATTTGAAATATGCAGTTTGATTACACATGGTTTCAGCTCTTAACAGTCAATTGAAATTCAGTATGTTACAGTTTGGGGAAGATCCTGTGAAATAATACTGATTTGCACCTTTGAAGTGTGCATGCTGTTGTTTACTGAGCTCACATGCAGCTGTTCCTGTTTGGTGCTCTAAATCTCTTTGAAAACAGTTGAAATAAATTTCACCAAGGTATCTTTTGTGCTGCAGAAGTACCTGGTGGGTAGTACAGAAGAGCTAATCCTGTCAATACTGAAATAGAGGATGGAAATGTGCTAAGCAAAGGAGATAGTTTGCACTTTCTGGCTTCTGAAGGGGGCCCTCACAGCAGAGCTGAAAGGTGGGATGCAGTGTCCTCACCCACCCTTGCCCGCACCTACTTGAAACAAAAGCTGAAGTTGGAGATCTGGGCTCTGGTGTTATGGATAGCTTTGAAAGCTCAGTCTGTTTTCTACTGTGTATAGTTTATAACCTGTATATGATACTGTGAATTTAAGTTTTATCTTCATTCAAAGATGTGTTTTCTAAAACCAAACTAATCAAGTATTTACTTCTATTTTTGTTTTTTTCGTTTTCTTCCAAAGTGACTGTGAACCACACAGAACAAAATCTGACAGTGTCCCAGATTCCTTATCCGGAAACATGGTATGTGTTTTATGTAGACAAGTTTACCTGCGAGGAGAATTATTCTGAATCCGAGGATATTCAGTTTGAAATGGTCTTACTAAACCCAGATGCAGAAGGGAATCCATTAGATCACTTTAGCGCAGGGGAATCTGGTAAGATTTTCTTTTCTTAAAATTAGATTTGTAAGTTAAGGATCTGATTACTCAAATCAGTACTTACTGTGCTTAGAAGAGTGTGGGGAATGGATAGCAGAGCCTTGTATATTTCATAATCTGTTTTTGTACAAAGAGTAAATTTGAGTTTATTTTCCATCATCACAGGAAAATCCATTCGTTTCCCTAGACTGACTTTCCAAAATTTGCCTAACTAGAAATGTAGATTCACCAGGAAAGTCAGTGTTACAGTCATTGACTGATAGGTATTTTGAACATGTTGAAATTGTATTCTTCCACTTAAATGTGAACTTAATACCTGATTTTAGTTAATTAGTGAAATTGCTTAGCTGTGTGAAACTTGATTCTGTGCAGCAGGAGTACATGCACGATAAAACATTTTGCCAGTACAATTTCAGTTCAGTGTTCAGATCTTTATAAGTGTCTTTGTCACAGGCTGTAGATTAGGTTTGTCAGGCCTGATTTTGTTATAATTAAGAAATGTAATTTTAAATCTTTAAACATGTGAAGAAAAACTCAAGACTAAAGAAATGCCTACGTAAAATTGTATGCTTTGGACAATCCAGCCTAATGTATTCTTGGTTGCAGTGAGTAGCATCACTGCTCTGGGTAGCCTCATCAACATGTCACTCACCTGGCTCTGTTGTGAGGGAGGGGCCCTGTAGGTTTAGTCTGCCTTCCTATACAGGGTGAACCTGAATGTGCCAAGGATGAGCCTAATTGCTGTGCTCTGAATCAAATGCTTTGCTGTCACTCGTGGTCTCAAGAGAATATCAAGGGAACAAAGGCAGCTCAGTTTTTGAAAGGAAGAAAATATTCACTGGAATATTTAGCAGAATCTGCAAGAAAGTAGCACATTATTAATCTGGATTTCAAGGCTCATAATTAGATTTAACCTCTCTCTTTAACTTCTTAAGTTCTGCAAAATTCCTAGTTTTTATTTGGTGAATTTGGAGACCCCTTGTAGAGGCATCTCAGCTCTGCATTAATTTTGTAGGAAGACTGAGAACTTGAAAGCAGAACTCTGAGCAGCTTATGTGCTGAGTAAGGAGGTGTGTAAATGTGCTGGATGTATGTGTTTAGATCTAACAAGTAGGAAGCAAGGTGAGCTGTACATGCCATGCCTTTCAGAGTTGCAGAGGAACACCTCTGTTGATTCAGAATTAAAACCTGCATTGTTGCCATGAATCCTGAAGCTACATGTACTGATCTACTTTCAAAGAGCTGAGGAGCATTTAATCTCTCTCTCATTCTTCCTCTTTTTTAATTTTTAATGCATCTCTGGGAAATAATCTTTGCCATTTTTCCATAGAAACTTGGAATGAGAGGGTATCAGAGAGAAGATCCCGCTTCATTTCTTGCTCATTTCATGCAGGCAACTAAAAATTACATAGTTGCAGAAGGTTTTAGTTAGGTCTTCCTTCACTTGAGTTACTTTAGGGTATGGCCTGGCACAGGACATCTCAAAAATTAAATGAATAATAAGGAAAGCATGGGGAAGAACTTGAGGCTGGCACCTTGTGATTAAGATGTTTGCCTTCCGAGATGAGGGAGCCCGACTCCTGATCCTTGGCAAGTCATCTTATTTTGTATGGTAGAGGTCTTCTACATAAGACATGTTGTCACTAGAATCTAGGATTTCTAAAGGCAGCTGAAAAGGTAGCATTCTGAAGAGCTTTGAAGTAAGATATTTCAAATAATGTTTTGCTTTGTCTGTCAACTAGGTTCCTTGAAAGTCAGGAAACTGAGAGGAGACAGGTTGAAAATTGTATTTTTTGTAGTTGGTTTTTCAGTGCAGCTTTCTCCTAACCCCTTTTGGTCTTAAACCAATAATCTACACTCCATCTGTGTTTGGAAGGAGCGTTCTATCATAAATGCTTAGTTTTTGTAAAAAGCTAGTTGATTTTCCTATAGAGTTTTCAAGGGATTCTCACTCGTCATGGTGAGAAATAACTTTTATCTGCAGAGTCCTTGCCAACTTCAGTGAGTATCTTTTGAAGCAGAAAGAAAGATTTCATCTAAATCACATACTTTTGTCATTGATACATCATTGTATTGGTGTACAAGAGAATCAGTGGCCTGGAATTTTTAAGACTCTTTATTACCTTATGGCTCTTTCTCTCCCATATTCCTGTGCATATGTCCAAAATGCTTAACTTCAGTCACAGAAGCTCTAATGCTAGCTACTATTCAGAACTTATCCAGTTCTAATGTTTTTCAGCACAGATATTGAAATGTGTATACTTGCTCTTCCCAGTCTCTGGGATGCTTCTACCAGAGTTATTTTGCTGCTGGAGAAAACGCCTTTTTTTTTTAGAATCTGATTCTATGGGCACCACTAAATTTCAGGGAAGGTTGGAGAAAGAAAACAAGTTTTCTGTGAGAAATGTTTGTTTACCCATTTTTGCTTATATCTCACTGGCTTTGACCCTTTGGGAGCTCCTGATGGGTTGCAAAGCATAGAAATAGAAAAGATTTCCAGGATCCAGGTCTTAAGGGGAGCATTTTACCAGACTACTGCCAGACTGAAAATTAAAGGACTTCTGTTTTATAAAGAATCTAAAAAAAATTGGACAATGGTTTTGGGTTTTTTTAGATGAGAGCAAAAAAGTGCATGCTAAGAACTAATTACTGTTCTCTGTGCTACTTTTCTTCATCTGTAACTTTTTGGACTTGATCAACTGTGCTTCTTGAGCCACTTTATGTGGAGGAAGGGTGACACCCAGTGGTTAAAAAGATTAAATAGAAGCCTGTTGGGGTTTTCTCTCACCTCGGACTGTGCCTTTACAGAATGAAATAGGCAAAAAAAGGAGTCCTTTAATAAATATATTTCTGACTGATAAAATGAGCTACAATTGTTCAGTGTGTATCAAGGAACAGTGTTTATACTAGTCTGGTAATTGCTGCAAACCTCTCTGCTCAGAAAAGGTATTGCTGATTAAAAACACTTTGCCAGATCAAATAATAATCTGTTCTCTGATAAAGTTTACCAATTTTCTTGGATAAAATTGACCAGGATTTAGACATTCTATGTGTACTACCACTTTTGGGTAACAGTTGCTAAGTATTTCCCAATGATTGATTGTATTAAAAAAACCCCACTGGTTGTTTTTTTAGTTATTTGCTGCTAGTAGCAATGTTTCTTTGTAAAACTAAGCTGTATTTCTTTTTTTTTTTTTCCCCCACAGGATTACATGAATTCTTTTTCCTGCTTGTCCTAGCATACTTCATAACTGCTTGCATATATGCACAATCCCTGTGGCAAACAATTAGGAAGCGTGGACCTATGCATGGTGTATTAAAGGTGTTGACAATTGCATTACTGTTGCAGGCTGGTTCAGCTTTTGCCAACTACCTGCATTTCTCAAGGTACCTTTGCTCCTTTTCTGCTTTCAGTCTTGAGACTTGAAGAACAGTGTGTTGTAAAGATCAGTACATGATTTGCCTGGGAGGGATTGTGGCAAAATATAGGACTGACTTTTGAACTGCATCATTGCCTAAATGTACTTGTGAGAGAGAACACCCATTTAAGACACACCTACTTAAAAATACAATAATTTTATTCTGTTTTCAGTTATTCCAGAGATGGGATAGGAGCTCCTTTTATGGGAAGTCTGGCAGAATGTGAGTATGCCTGTCTCCTGTTTCTTACATATTCCTACCCATGCATGTGTATAATACATTAGCAAATGTTGTTGCTGGACTATACTATAGTCTTGGATCACATAATTGAATTTTTAATATAAAATACTAAAAATTGCTCCTCCAGAAAAGAAATTGTTCTACATGTTTACAATAACTGTATTTGAAGTTATACATCTGTGATATTGTTTAGGATTTTTCAAAGGATTTTCTTTTTGTCTTAAGATTCCTTGCTACAAACACTTAAAGACACAGCTATCACCTGAGCAGGTCTTTCAATACATTGAAGAGTTTTGTGGAGTTAGATGTAGAAAGCCAAGCTTTTTAGGAAACTTAATCATATATTATAGAATTTGTCATTTCACTAACAAATTTAACAATTATTAAATGGAAAAGTATTTTACAGCACAAATTTTATTATTAGCATAATGCAAAAAATGCTTCTGTGAAGGTTTGATGCTAATAAAGCATTTTACTCCACTCTGTATAGATATTCCAAGTTCTCACTGGAACTAAATTCCTGTAGCATACCTTTCCAAAATGCACGAACTTAATCTTGTTCCATTCTTCTTTTGTTGGGTACTTTGGGTTTTTTTTCCCTGCCATTCACATTTGAAGAACTGGGGGTTCATTCCAAGCAAATACGTTTCCGTTTGACTGGCTTGAAGCACCCCAAGAAAGTCGTACTGCTGTAGTACTGCAGTGTGATAGTGTTGGGGAGTAACAGCCTATACAGAGAAATATTTCCCTTTGTAGAGTTCATTTAGAAGGCTGCAGTTGGAATTATCAGCCTCTTGATGGCACCTGGCACCACAATAATTGCCTCTTTCTTGTTTTAACCATTTGAGCTGGCAGCTCCTTGCAGCCACTCCAGCAACAGTGTTATTAAACATTCCTTCTCATCTCATGAAATGAAATAAAATGGAGAATATGGAGGTAGTCATAACTCCACCTCAGTGTTAACTGTCCAACCAGAACTTCAGAGAGAATAGCTTCATGTTAGATTTGTTTTTGTGTATGTGTTGTAGTCAAAAAGCCCAGTTTTATTCAGATAAGCAAAAATTATAGTGAATATTATTTTTGAATCAGTAGCTGAATTTCTTAAATTCAAACAAAAATTTTTCCTTTCTCAATGTCTCTGAAATTGGTAAACAGTAAAAGAGCAGAAGTAGTAGAAATGTGGAAAGCTTCAGTGAATTACAGTGAAATAAGTAAAATTCTGAAGAATGGCTGATGGCAAGTAGTATAATTTGAAGGGGAAAGATGGTACCATTTTTCCTATATGGCAACAGAAATCTGAGTTAAAAATAAATGTTAAAATTTCTATTAATTGCAGTGTGGCCAGAATATCTTTCTAAAAACCTTTTCAGATACCATCTCAAGCAATTATTCTTTTCCTAGTATGATTTAGTCTTTACCACGTATAAAGAGCTGATCCTCAGTCTAATTAACCACCTAACCTAATCATGTCAATCACATAAATAATGCTGGCACTCAGAAGCATTGCATACATCCTTTTAAATTTTGGTAAGAATAAAATGTGAAAAGTCAAAGACTATTATTATGTCTGTTGAATAGTCAAAAAAGATGAATTGTGATGAAATCAGACAATTATGGTATCAGCTCAGTAATGTGATTTTACACTGACCCTGAATATTGTGGGTTTATTGTAAGCTTTAAAATTCTTTTCACCCTTGCACCTTTCTAGCAAAGTGTATGGGATGTCAAAGATTAAAGCTGGCTGTGGATTTTTGTCTTACACAAATTTATGTGGGAATCCACTTGAGTTGTTACCACACTGAAGCAGAGCAGTATCTATATTCATTATATGATGGAGAGATGATGTCTGGCTATACCTTATAGGGCAGGTTATCTTAAGGAGTGACAGAAAAGAAAATGCTCCCTAGAACACCCAGAATTATTCAATCATTTTTCTAGTTTGGATTTGTGACACTGGTTTAGCATGCCTCTGGTTCATGTAACAATTCTTTTTCTAGTGAGTACTGTCTCTCAATAAGATGGCATTAGAAAACAGTTCCATGACCATTTTTTTGCCCAAAATCAGTGCTGGCTGATTTTATTAAAGAATGAACAACTTTGTATTTACTAAAAGCTCTTGACAGATCTTAAACAGGAAAGGTGTCTTAATACATTAAGAAGCATTTAAGCATGTAAACTCTGAGAATATCAAGCATATCTCAGGAATTACATTTTGAAGTCTGTTTTATACCTTTATTTTGCTAGTATTGCTGAGTGTCAGGGAAATACTGTAAATTATCTTTTCACACACTTCCCTTGTGTTCGTATTAATTTCTGTGCAGTGGCAACATTTTCTGTGCCAGTATTTTTAGTAAATGTGGTATTTATCTTTTTTAATACAGTCCAGTTGTATAAAAGTAGAGCTTTGCTGTTTTGTGACAGAAATATTCTTCTTGTACCTGATAGTGTAAGTGAAAATTACAAATAATTGAACTAAAATATTAATGAAGCAAAAAAGAAAGCATTGCTGTGCATAGTGCCCAGTCTCTAGTTTCTGAACCAAATTTACAATTTATGTAGTTTAAGAATCTATTTTTCTTTTACATCTCTGCTGCACCAGTACAATGAGTCAGATCCCAACACCAACTTGAAAATTGTTCATTAAGTCAAAAACTCACCAGGTCTAAAGCCAGCAATCACCGAGAAAGAAATCTTCAGGTTTTTTTACTGTCAGTAGTGCTGCAGCAAAGCTACAAATAAAGGCTTTAATATATTCTAGCTTAAAGTTTTCTTTATTCTGATGCAGCTTCAAACACAAGTTTGAGACACTGATTAAGAATGTAACTTTATGGAGTGTGTGTTAATTGTTCCCAAACAGAGGTAAAAATGGACATAGCAAAATGAGGCAAAGGTACTTTGCATTTAATAAATTAAATACAGACAAGTTGTTGATCTAAATGAAGTTTGTGTTAGAGTTATTCATTATATTTTCCCCTTTAAGTATCTCAGAGTGGAATTTGTCCTAAATATTTGTGCTTTCTTCTGGAAGCTACTACATCCTCAAGACAAAGTGCAGTTAATTCAAAGTACAATGTAACTATCTGATTTTTGAACAAAAGTTCTTCAGAGCAAAGAAAGGAGTTCATTTCATCATGTTGCATATTTGCACTATGATTAGCATACATATGATCTTAGTTCTTGAGTATTTATAAGTCTCTTTATGCAGATGGACTCCTGAGCCCAGACTGCTCTGACACAAGAATGGGATATGGAAAGACGTGGCACTGTGCCCACGTTCTTGCAGAACTGCAGCATAACTGCAGGAAAGCTGATAGTGATCTGTTTGGTCACTGAAAACTCCACAAAATAGCCACATGTTGTAGCAAAGCAATCTTCTCTAATCTAACTCATCAAAATTAAAAGGTGATACAGAGGCATAAGCATCCATCCTTCATTTGCGGGTATATGGAACATTTCTCTTTGATATAGGAAAAAACCCAAAACTTTATTTTTGTTGTAATTGTATTAATTTTTCTTTTGTTTTCAATAGGGTGTGATATAGTCTCACAGATACAAATGCTGTATTTATTGTTGAGTCTGTGTATGGGTTGGACAATAGGCAGAATGAAGAAATCTCATGGCAGACCTCTTCAGTGGGATTCCAGTCCAGCATCTACTGGCATTGCTGTAGTAGTTGTTGTTACACAGGTTTGTATTTCATATTCATTCTTACACTGAAATATACAGCTGCTATTAGGTATGACAGAACTGTGAACTAAATAATTTCAATATTTTAATTTTATGAGGGAGGGAGTATCAAGAGTGGAAAAAGCCCACAGCATAATGTGCACCCAGTATGTCTAATAGGTAACACCACCTTCTCTTCACTTTAACAATTCAAGATGTAGCTCCACAGTATGTTTTTGTCTAGCAGTAAAACCACTTAAGAAATTCCCACAGTTTTCCAAACTCCTGATTGTGCAAATTGTTTGTAGCATTATACTGTGAACCAAATTAGTGGAACAACCTAGACTGAAAAAAAATAAAAACGATTTTTTTTGCACAGTCATTTTATTGATCTGATTTGTAATGTAGTCGTATAAATAGTTGTAATCAGTACAACTGAGGCATTGTGAACTACATTATGCAGGTTGACAACCAGCAGCATGGGAGGAAAGACAAGAAAAGATGCTGTGACAAAGTCTTTGTCATGAAAAAAGGGAAATCATTGGTGCCCTCCTTTTGGAAGCACTCAAACAGAATGTCTAATGGTCTTTTCAATCAATATAAGGAAGGGAATTCTTGAAAGGTTCATGTGCAGGATTGGTCTTGCAAATATATAAATGGTCTGACGCATAATTGCATTCAAATATTTTCCATTAGTATAAATTAGAAAGTTAAGTAAACCAGTAACTTAAAAGTAAATTGTAATGAAAATCATTCAACCTTGGTGGTGCCTTTTGTAAACAAATTTTTTTAAATCACATCATAAAGACAAGAGAATCTGAAAACCACTGAGAAAGAGAAGAGCAGGGAGAAACTGGAGACAGTAATGAGGAAGAGATTATATAGAAGATTTTTGTGCCATTTGGATAGTATCTGTAATTAGTGCTGCTTCTAAACTAAATTAGTGGACTTCTAGAACGTAAAGAATAGCTGGGAGCTGGCATTTCTTGCTAATTAAGACTATAAACCAAAGGCTATTAAGGTCAATGGGACTGTTGAAATTTAAAAATGGGTGTCAAAGTAAGGTGGAATGAACCTATCCAGCACCAGAAATTTTACATGCTGGTGGTAAAGAAGACTTCTAAAGTATTTAATTTCATTCATGCCTCTGCACTTGTGAGTATGTATGTGTGTGTTAGTACTCTGCCTCTTTAGACTGGAAAGTTTTTCATTGTTGTTTCCTTTTACTATACATAGAAAAGACACTCGGTATAATCAGCTTGATCTTATTCTGGTTGTTACTTATGGTAAAAGTGGGGCAGGCGTCATACATATGAGCTGCAGGTCCATTGCACATCTTTTGGCTCTTGGAGCAACACTGGAGCATTAGCACAAAGTTGTCTATCTGAGGCACAGCTCTACCACATCTCCTCTTGGTACCATTGGGAATGTCAGGTTCAGTAGGAATCTTGTAAGAACACAATATGGATATTGGAATATGTCATTTGCCTAAGTGGTTTTGCACCCCCATGTCAGTATCTACTGTCTCCAGGAAAATTTCCCTCACACCAAGAGTATCCCTTCTGGAGAGGATATTTTGCACCTCATGGTTCAGTATGTATGAAATACACCTTCTGCCAGATTGTTTCTCCTTATTACAGAGTGCAGGTGTTGGGCTCAGGGAAGCAGGATTTAGACTGTATCACCTCAGTCAAAGGTGGTGAGTTCAAGAGTTCATCTCTGGATTAGTCAGTTGTTCACTGGTCTGTCAAGATTGACATGGGTGTTTGACCTGCTGTAAACAATCAGTGGGCCCTTTTAATGGCTAAAAATGTAGAATAACCTTCTTCCTGTTCTGATCTTTCCCAGAGATTCTTATGGGAGAACCAGCTTCCTCCTGTGCCAGAGATTGGACAGACTTTATGGACAATCAGTGATGTTCTGAGGACTTACTGTGGAGGCTGCTGGAAACTATGTGCACTAACCTAATGCAGCAAATAGAGATTGCACCATGTTAGTTTTATTGACATTCTCCCATACCTGTCCTTGTCTGCTCCTCAGGGAAGTCAAGGAAGTGGACAGCCTGAGAAAACATGTTATTCTTCAACATAAATGCAGTTTTGACTGGCAAGCTATCTGAGCCTGTTTGCCTACTACTAGTTCAAATTACTCAGCAAATTTTCAGGGGGTTTTCTCCTCTTTGTACTGATGCTATGGAATTTTTTTGTTCTTTCAGAAGCACTAGCAATTTCCTGGACTGTATTTATGGGTTGCCTTCAGTGTCAGGTTGACACAGCCTCCTAGTCAGCAAATGTCTTGTGGTCTTTGCAGCTGCAAAGAGGTAACATCTCAAGGGAGGGACAAGTCTGCCATTTAACATCTCTCTTCGCCTTAACTTGTTCTTTATTTCAGCCACAGAACAAAAGATTCCCAGGCTGCTTGTGCATTCATTAAAAATTCCACTTCCTGCTGCTGAGGCACAAACCTTGTACAGAACTTTATTGATGGCATCACGTCACATAGACCTGAGCAGTTTCAGCTTTCAGGGCTGACCAGACTGGAGGCAATGATTCTGGAAAGATAGCTGATTGCTCTGAACCTGATCAAAATGGCATAGAATCTTACTGCCTTAAACATCACCCTACACAGAGGTTCTCAGGTGTGCTCAGAATGAGCTCTCCCTCTGACCTTAGATCTAAACTATTTTTTGCTGCACTGGCATTGTGTGACATCAGATAACTGAGTACTAAATATGGTTAGAAACAGCTAGTTTGCCTTGCTGCTCCTACTAATTTCCCTTTTGCTTCCCCCTTCCCCTTGCCTCTCAGGGATGATCTGTCCCATGAGAACCTGTCTTTGCTGGAGATTGATACGTTATCTTGGCTTGTCATAAAGTCACTGTTGGCATCGTGAAGGGAAGGAGGAGTTCCACCGTAATTGTTTCCTCATGACATAAAGCAAGAGTGCCTGGTTCTTCTTCATATGGATGTGGAGGTTCAGCTTGTATATCTGGAACATCAGGATGATATCCATGGCCATCATTCCTCTAGTATTTGAAGAGGAAGGCCAGTACTGGACAGTGGTTGGTGTCTACTGTGAGCCAGGATAGGTCAGGATTGTATACGGGTAAAGTCAGGCATTTTGAACAGTGTATTACATAAACAAGAAGATGGTCATTCTGTTTATTCTTATGAAGAAGCAGTTGTGACTTTAATGTTGGACATAGCATAGTGTGAGTCAGCTCTTTAGCTTCCTCTCATCCAGTTCATCTACAGCCTAAGCACAGTTGTTCTTCTGGATAACAATTAGAATTGTCCCCCCTGATTTATTCTCAGAGCTCAAACATAATTCTGCTCACTGCCAGCAAAAGATGTCTCTGATGTCTACTTTGGCAGGTTGATGTCTGGTGTTTTCAAGTTTGTTCCTGATATTGCAGCTAAGTGAGCTGATAATTGACTTTCTGTGGTCAGGGTAAGGGACTTAAGGGTTCCTTGACCTTGATATCTAAAATTTTAATTTTTTTTTTATATTTCATGACTAAAGAGATTTTAACTTCAGCATCATATTTGTCTGTGAAAGTTCTTCTTCATTGAGAACAGATTGTCTAATCCATTTTTACCTAGAAACGCTCAATAGCACAGGTTTCTCTTTTGTAGGATCAATCCTGCTTTTCCCAGGTGAGTGAGAGCAGCCCCAGCTCATAGCAAGGGCAATGGTACATTTACTTTGTCCAAGTTTACACTGTGTTGCACTGACAATTCCATCTCTGCCTCTAATGCCTCTGCCTTCTGGTTGTATTGGAATAATCTCATGAAGCTGAAGGAAACTGGACTTCTGTGATCTCACATTCCTGTCACCATACACAGCCTTTGATCAACTCCTGTTGTGTTGTTTACACTCTTTAAAGGGCTGGTCCAGAACACACTCTGCTGTCAGACACTATTATCCTATGTGGATTTGGGCTTTGTTCTCATGATTCCTTTACTCCAGCTCTTTGTAATCTTCCCATGAAAGTGGTTTCCTTCTTTGCTATTACTCTTGGCATAGACTAAGGAAAATTTAGGCCTTCATGAGCTCTGGTTTTTAAGGTGAGGTAGATCCCAGTGATATTTTCTTCTTAGAGCAGTATCACAGTTCTGTCTCCATCAGCCCATCTTCCCCCCAGAAGCTTGCTTGAGTCAGGAAGATTCTGTACAGAGATTCATGGGGTCTTTTACTTTCTCAAGCAGAATATGTACAGTCTGGGAAGTTAAATATTTTGTCTGTCCCCAAATGTAAATATCAAAAGGGAAAATGCTCACCAGACTGCAGTGATTTTGTAACTGGTAGAACCCTTGTTGTCTGAGCATGTTCTAACTGGACTGAAATAACTTCTGTGACAGGAATTCATCAATTTCATGCCAAAACTAGTGCTATAGACACAACGTTACCAAACAGTGTGCTGCATCTCAGGGATTGGGGGCAGTTTAGTCTTTCTTCAGTCTTACTTTTTGACAGAATTCTCAGTCAAGAAACTTGATCATTCGAAAATGTTTGCTTGAAATTACTTTTTTTCTGAGCATTATGGTGAGAACATTTGAAGCCTGTTGATTAGATTGCGTGCTAATAATCACTGATGTTAGAGACACACAATATTTTACATCTGTCCCTCCCCCATCGTTCCATCCAGGTGGTTGAGGAGTGACTGAAGTGACAGCTGGTGTGAAATGACAGGGCTGTGTCCCCCTAGGTAAGGGAGGGGGAGAGCAGGAGAGTACTCTGAGGATATTCGAAGCAAAAATTATTCTAATACTCAACTGATGAGAATCAAGGCCACCCACCTCTGGAAGGCACAGGTGAATTACACATTTTTTTAGAAGTTAATATTAGTAACCCTTTTGTCTCTATGTAGTGAGAAAGCCTTTGAATGTGTTCAGAAAGTAATCTGACTAATTTATATTTCTAAATTGAGCCATACAATGTCTGCTTCTGAAGGCCTTCAGAGCTTCTACACTCATAAATCAAATTTGCCTACCTTTCTTCAGAAAACCTGCTTTATTAGGCACCTGAAGCCTCGGTGCAAGTTAGATATGTGCAGTAGGTGGACTGGTTTCCAGTGTATATTCAAGTTCTAAAATGCCATTCAGCTGCTACATGATGTTCTGAGAATCTAAACTTTGTGTATTCTAATTTATAATGTTAGCATTCCCAAAGTCTTGAAAAAGTGTTCTTCAGCAAGACACATTTTTTTTATGCAACTGGTTGTCGCCTGCCTTCTTCACAAGATTCAGAAACTAGGCACTTGTTAGTCTGTTTTTCCTTGGAGAATATCAGTATTGTTTCTCACAGTGCTCCCAAAAAATTGGATTCTACAGCAGATGGACACAATGCTAGGAGTTAAGGAGGGGATTACTATCTTTTATGTAGTTATCTGTTGGCTAGAGTGCTCAGACAGATGTTGGAATGGCATTTGGAACCTGTGGCACTCCCTTTCCTAGACCCTAGGAGGTTTCTGAGCCAGGTGCTTGCAGAGTCAGGCTTGCTCAGTTTCTGACCTAGCTGATGTTGAATTCTTTTCTCCACAATGGCACAGCTTCAATAGAAGGGGTGGAGAGTGGCCCACCCAAGAACACCCTATAGCCTGGCAGTTACAGCACTCTGCAAGGAGGTGGGAGATGTGAATTGGATATCCTTTAGGCAAAGAAGGGAATTGTGGGAGATCCAAGTTCAACCTGGGTGAATCCTTGAGCCTTAAGGCTATTGTATAAAAGGGGCAGCAGCACCACCCTCTTACTTCCCCATCTTTGAAAAGAAAAGTGAATCCTGTTAGGATTTTGAAAGAAAAGGCGTAGTCGCCTGCCTTTGAAACAAGCTTTACAGGTTGTGGATCACAAGTGAAAGGAGACACCTCCCTGTAGCTCTGTGAAATCATTTCAGTGGTCTTCCTGCAGAGTAGGACGAGTGTGCAGGTGATTATTTCAGATTTTTATTCTAAGGTGCTACATTCCCTCTATCCAAATCAGAGGAAACATTAACTTATCAAGCTTTCTAAAAGCTACAGAATCCAAGAAGCAAGACTCAGTTCCTACCAGTTGCAGTTGGAGTGATAGGTCACAGCAAAAAGCATTTCAGACTAGGGTTTGTTGGGTTTTTTTGCTTAGCATGGCAGTCCCTAACAAGTAGAGTGAAGCATTACCAGATAACTTAATCTGTGATGGGAAGGTTAGTTGAGCATTAGTGTAACCTGGTTTACTCTAAGTGCACTTTGCTGTCGTTCTTTTTCAGAGTTTTTTGTTAATTTGGGAGCAGTTTGAAGACACAAATCACCACAGCTACCATTCGCACCATGGCTTGGCGAGCGGGCTGCTCATTGGCCTCAGAGTCTGCCTGGCTCTGTCCCTGGCTGCTGGGCTCTACCAGATTATCACAGTGGAGAGAAGCACGCTGAAAAGGGAGTTCTATATCACCTTTGCCAAAGTATGGGTTACATCCAGCTAACATGATCCCTTCTTCTCTAAATAGAATTGTGGCATGCAGTTGACTGAAGCACTAAACACTTTTCCCTCCATAAGAAAGTTAAAGTGTCTGATTTGATTACACTGCAGCCTGTCATCATATTCTGAGTAGGCATTTTAATTTGACAAGGAGTATAGGGCTTTTTAAAACAGAAATCCCACCTTCCATTGTGTGGTTTTCATTATGTTGATTGAAAATTAAACAATGGGTTCATAAAATAGACAGAAATGTAAATGTAGTTCCTGTAACTGTCATCTCTTTCTTCTAAGCTGGCATGTAGTCATTTTACAACTTACACTCATCTTTTTTAGGCCTGCATTCTCTGGTTTCTGTGCCACCCATGTCTTGCAACCATTGCTGTAATATTCAGAGAGTATCAAAGAGAGAAGGTATGTACAGGCAAGATAAAAGAGATGAAATTTGAATAGTAGTTGTTCTTCATGTTTAATGTTTGTTAGCAAACTCATGCTCTTAGGCTGTTAATCCTATGACCCCAAAGCAATTTGAAAAGTCTTAGTCACACAGCTCTCATTGATGCTAATGTGAGTCATATTTTACAAAGACATACAGGGCTCGAATCATCTAAGGGTAATCATTTCTAGGTTAAGGGAGGGAGAGGGGGAGATTGTTAAGTCAAAGGAAAATGTGGAGGGGGTGTTTTGTTTTATTGTTTGCTTGTTTGCTTTTAATTAAAAACACCTTGGGGATTCTTTAAACAAAGGGACTAGAAAGATAAATCAGTGGAATTTTTTTTGTGCTTGCTTTTTAGTCTTCATCCTTTAAAAGCTTTGTGTGGCTAAATAGGTCAGGGAACCTGTAGCTGAACTGTATTCTTTAGATCAAGAAGTCTGTCCAAATATGTTGTTTGGTTTGTAAGCTCTAAACAGTTAAACACAAAGGTGGACTCACTGAGTTTCTGGGTTGCTTAAACGTATTGGGAACTGGAGAACTCCGTGTGTGGAGCCTGCCATGTTCAGGTGAAGTGCACCACTATTCTCAGGTGATTGACTACCTCATTCCAGCATAGGGTTTACTTCTTTTCTTTATGCTTATAACCATCTGTGCATATATATGCAAATACATTCAGAAAACGAGCTTTTATTTGTGTAGAGAATATGTAAGGGAAAGAAAAAAGTTTTTTTAAATATAAATAATACTGTGTTTGATTTAGAAAAAAAAAAAAGGAAATCTAAGCAGAAAAAAATTGATTCCTCTAGAGTTACTAATGAAGAGACTTTTTGTTTTGCTTGATGAAAACATCCTCAGGGCAGGAGGACAGTCTCTAGAGGCAGGATCAGTAACGTAGTATTTTTGCAGTATTTTGAGATTTTGAGCTTACTAAAGGAAGACTATAATTGCTCTCCTCTTGCATCTGAGCAACTTTAACCATTATGTGCAGCTGCAGTTCCTGCACTATGATAATTCAGAGGTGTTTGCTTCTTCAAATGCACCTCAATGCAATAAAATGCACGATCAGTAAATACCATATTTATAAGAAAAACATGTATTTTAAAGGACTGCCTGTACATAAACTGAAGACTTGTGCTTTCTCAGAAACAAATTACACCTTTAGGCATTCAATAAATACAGTCTTACACAGCTTTTACAGATGAAGAGACTTGAACTGAAAGAGATCTGGCTAAGTGAGAGTGATAAATCACTATCCTCAGCTCCATGACTGTGCTAATGCAAAGTGTTTCCAAGCTTTTTTTTTTTTCCCCCACTCTGTTTGTTGTAAGAATAGAATATCTAAATATCACCTCTGCTTGTGAAACTGCATGGGTGGTGAATTGCAAGTCTGAAATTCCCCAGAACAGAGACTGCCAGAAGGGTTATGTGACTTGCCCAGGGCTATCTACTGATTTAAAAACACCCAGGTGTGAGAGTCTGATTCCTGGACTTAAAATGCATGTTCAAATCTTTTGTAACTGCAGCAGTATTAAAAGGTTTAAAATTAAACCTCAAGCACTCATGCTGATAGAAATTTATTGTCTTGTTTAGTGAGAGGGTTTTTTTCACTTACTATTTCTTTTTCTCTTTTCTTGTCTCTAGATTATTACCATGGGTGTTATCCTCTGTCAGTGCATCTCCATGGTTATCCTCTACAGACTTTTTCTATCCCATAGTCTATATTGGGAAGTATCTTCACTGTCATCAGTGACATTGCCACTAACAGTATCCTCTGGACATAAAAATCGACATCACTTCTGAGATGTTTAGGAAGAATACATTATGTAATAAATGTGCAATAATGACTTGAATATACAGGTATTTTCGTCACAAGTGTATGATACATTGGTTTCACTGGAAAACTGAGTGATAGTATCAAAGCACTTCACAGACCTTTGGTCTGACAAGATTCCCAGATAAATGTGTTAAAAGTACTGTGGAGTGTAAAAATCCATAATATGAAGAGTTTTATAGATATTGTTTAACAAGTGGTGCTGAGCTGTATCACAGAAGAGTACAATGAATCTTTTCTCTCCCATTCATGGACACCAAAAATGCCCTTACTTTGTATCAATACTAGGTTTGAAGGTCTTATAAAATGCAGTTCTTAAAACATCTACATGTACAAACAAGTTTAAAATAGGCCAGTTGTGAAACTGATGTGATGCATAACGATGAGTACAAGGGGTTTTTTATTTTCATGCTTTAGAAAAAATGCATTTTATGTATTAGTGTAAAAGATCAGGAAAGAAAGGAGGGAGAATCTTCTAGAAAACATGTCAAATGTTCACAACTGACTGCAAGAAACTTTCCTTTATCGTGGGTGTAAAAGAAAAACCTTTTTTGCATCTAATGTTCATACTGGTTAAAATTCTAATGGGAATGTAAATAGGGTTTATATCTTCCTCTTTTTTTAAAAAAAAAGTAAATGTAACTAAAAATTTCATCCAGTAATCAAGGTCTAAACAGTTTTGGAGGCTTAGAATACATAGCAACATAAAGATAATTAAAACAGCAGCCTTGCATCTTTTAAAGGAGGAAAAAAAAGCAAAGAAAATGGAATGGGTGATGTGGTACTAGAATTTTAATCCTGATATAATTAATTTCTGTTACATTGAGGATTCAATCATAATTAAGCCATATACACAGATTAAATTAACAGAAGCATTTCAAATAAATGTTGGTTTCAGTCATCAACTACCCATGAATTCCTGCCCAAGGATACTTAATCAGGATTAAATTTTCTATGAATAATTGAAAAACAAAATACTCACTGGATTTGTTATAATCCATGTTGGCACTGGGTTCTAAGTAGTTGCCATCTTCCATCCATTGTAATAAAGCCATTCTACTTTGTGATGCCCTAGCATTCAGAAAGCCAGTGTAAATATATACTTTATTGAAGTGCCTATTTATAGAGTATGATTAAATCATGCTGACACTTTTTTCTTTCATAATAAGAACATACCTATTGCCATTGTGAGTGAAATCTTTCATTTTGGATTTAGCTTAGTTTAGACTTCATACATGTGTGTTGCTTCACAAAATGGATTTTATTTTCTAGTAAATCAGTGTTTCCTTCTTCTTAACAGTGTCTATTTGATGATGTCTCTGTAAAAATGTGAAGACACTGGTTCTAGATTTAAAACAGCCGTAATTTTTCCATTTATCTTTGCCTCAGTTGTGAGCATAGTTGAAACAGAAGTCTGTTCCATTTTAGTTTAGAGGCAAAACTAGATATTTGCCTTTGACTAAGGCAAAATGGCAACATGACAAAGTTGCTCATTAAATCATCTCCTTTCTTATTGTTTGTAATTCAGATCAAGAATGGCAGGTTGAGGCTGGAAAAGATGAGATATTATGATTTCACACTATCTTCAGAATGATTAAAAGATTAATTATTACATTCCTCTGATAACCACACAAAAATATTATTGGTTAAAACTTCAGTCTTTATTTCCCTGCTTATCTCTGTACTTTTCATCTTCTTAAGAAAAAAGCATCCTGTTTTTGATAAGTCTCCAATAATGTAGTAAAAGAGTCCTATCTGTCCTCATGTATAAGACTTAAAATTCACATATAAAGTAGAATTTTCTGATAGACACAAGTACTACTTTACAGTTTATGATCTGTCATGATAAAAGTTTTAATCTATGCAAAAAAACCTCTATGTGACTTTCAGAAGAGGCACTCCATTTATTTTATTTTCCAGAAGTACTGTCTTACTTCCTGTAGTTCTTCTGACTTGACTTGGTCAATATTATGATACCACTTATCTTATTTTCACTTTATAATTATACCCCACAACAAATCATGGTTCATTAGTGTAAGCACGAAACATAAGGTTTTGTCTTTTACATCTTTCCCACATTGCCCCGGAAGTCAACAGGTAACATTAGTTTCTTAGTTTGGCATTGGATCCAGTTACTTGAAAATAAATTTTAATCTTGCTATCAAGGTAACTGTAGCAATGAAGTGTCACTTTCTCATGGTAAGTGGTACAAAGGGTCTCTTAGCTGGTACCCAGGTCTCAGCAGATGGTCAGTGCTCACCAGTTGGGTGTTACTGAAGAATTAATGCACACTATAGCACTGTGTCACTATGACTGCAGTCATATTCAGTTAATTTGGTGCAGGATAGCTTGGGAAGGAGATAAGTCTTCAAGTATGACTAATGGACAAAACTTCATACTTAACCTGTACTCTGTGTTGAAACTTACTGCTTCTGATCATGCCTGAAGAGTGGTTTAAGTATGTAAAAGTGTCTCTCTTCTTTCTAACTTACATCTCCTGGGAGAACAGCTGATAAGACCTTGCTTTTTCATGCTTATCAACACTGTTGCCCATTCTATCAATTTGATTTCATAACTTCATCTTGAAAAAATAGTTTCCAGCCTTCTTCCAGTTGTCTTCAATCTGTGCATCCCAACTTGAAAACTGTACTTCTAAAATGTGCTTTCTGTCACAAAAAAAATTCTGTCACAAACAAGGGCCTTTGTGTACATCAGCAGAACGGGTGCTGCATTAGGGGACTGCAGTGGACAGAAGCACTCCTCCAGTGCCCCCATAGCCCCAGTGTGTACGAGGTGTGGGTTTGTGCCTGCCAAAAGCTGCCACGCACCTGGAGAATTTTTGGGGAAACCTTCAGCAGTTCCAGGCTCCCTGACACCTCACTGCTGCACGTGGCTGAAGCAGAGTGCCCCTGAAGGCAGCACTGCTCCTGCTGACCATGGTGAGCAGCACTGTGTCAGAGGACATCTCACCTTAGTGCTTCTATGCATTATGCAGTTCTGTTTTAAATGAAGTTGGGGTTACTGTGTCTGCTCGTTCCATTGCCTGTGTGTTTCAGTGCTTGCGAAATAGGAGTGTATGTTGACAAGACTGCAAACTGGAGTTGGTTGTGCTCTGGAGAAATCCACCTCTCTGTGCAAGAGGGCATCACCTGGCCAGCCATCACCTTTTCTGCTGGCGCAGATGCCAGTTTCCATCAGCTATTATTTGTTGGTTGGGAGGGGGGATCTTAGTGCAGTAGACAAAAGGGTGAGATCACCAACTCAATCTACAAGACCCCTCCACAAACTCTCAGGAGGGATCATCCTGCATTGCTCCTGACTAGCAACATGAAGGCTGGAGTAGTTCTAGGGCTCATCACAAGTCTCCTCAGCTATTCACTCCCTTTCCATGTAGACTGTGTTTATTGTATATTTATTTAAAGTGCTTCAGGTAGGAAAATGAATATTTACAATTAAATATATGTAAATGGAAGTGGAAAGACTTGATTGGAAAAATACCAAGTTTCTAATACATATTACAATACTAAGACCTCCCACACAAGATAAACGTTTATAGTCAGATCTAAATGAATATTTCTTTCTGGTTCCTGTGCCAGTGGAAAGCCATGGAAGTACCAAACCTTTTTGTTTGCATCTCAATCCTCTACAGAACTGAAAGAATGCTTTATTTGATTTGGCTTTAGTTTATTCTATGCAATGTTCTGCCTCTAATTGATAGAATGAATGTTTATGGGGCTGGCCAACGCTGATGTTAGGCTGTACCTTTTAACTCTTTGTGTGACTACCCAGTGTACGAAGAGCAGCTTCTCCTTGCGAATGTCAAACATTAAAAAAGAAACTCTTAAGCTGGTTTTCAAAGGATCCTTCTTTTCTAACTGCACTGATCCAACCAGGCTGTGGTTTTCCAGTGAACACTAAGTTCTGATTCTAGTTTTCTTTAAACCATTATTTTCTGCAAATCTATTTCCTGTCGTGTGAATTCTCTCTCCCACTGTACTCAATCTCTGCCCTCCCCTCTCCCCCTCTCTCATACATATGATTTTGAGGGTAATGGGTGTCATTTCTCTATCTCTCCATCTGTTCCCACGATCAACACTCGCAGTCCAGCCCCTGCTTTGCATGTAAGTATGCGTTTTCTCTTTATCCCTGGCCTGTTTTGATTTCGCGCTTTTCCTGTCTCTCCTTTGCCCTCTGTGCTATCTTTCTAGTCTCCATAGCCATCAGAGACCTGAGGGTGTGGTTTGACACTGCAGCTAATTTGGGCTGTTAGCTGTCAAAAATAGTGTCCGTGTTCCCCTGGCTGCACGCTCGTCTCGCTTCCCTTGTGCTGACACTGGCTGTTGCCTCGCAGTTTGAGTGAGGAGTCGAGGAGTTAAACTGGTAAAAAATTCAGCCTTTAGCAGCAGCCAAGAAAAAAACAATTTTGTTCTCAGTGCTTTTAGCTCACCAAACGTGGTTCATCAAACTTTGTTGAGTGCTGGTGGCACTGCTGAGGATGGGGCAACGAAGGTACATTAAAGAGAGGTCAGAACCCCTTTAGAAGGCCAGCTGCAAAAGTGGTCAGTTTACAGGAAGACTCCATCTTTTCTCTCTCTCTCTCTCTTCTCTAGGTCTTCTGCTGCATTTTGCATGCTCAGGGTTGTACTGCCCCTGCCCTCGACTGCTGTCTTAAAACAGGACTGTGTCATTAGGGGTAGGGGGGTTCCAGCAGAGGGAAAACTGTTCAGCTCCTTTAAAGTATTTTAACTTGAATTCAAGTTGTGCCTTTGCAGCCTTAAGAAGGAGCTGGGAGGTGTCACGAGCAGCCCCCAGCTTAAGGAAGTATTTTTGAGGAGAGAAAAACCATGAAAACAGACACTACTGGAGTGGGTGCCGTTTTTTTCGGCAGATGGTAACACTGTGGTAGAAGGCAACCAAGGAGGTCACATGGCTTTTCACAAGGTCTGCCTGTGGGTAAGGAGAGACTTAATTGGAACATCTGCAACCCAAAGAGCAAAGGTTTCCAGCAGCGGGTACTTTAAGGCTGCCTTTATCTCTCGATGGGTTAATCTGATGAGATGTCTGACTTAAGGAGACTCTGGTGGGATGGTGTCAAGTGCTCATGAGTTTGTCCAGCCTGGTGAGTGATTTTGGCTTCTAATGCTCCTGCAACAACCCCCTCTGAAAAATGAATTAATGGAATCTGGAAACAAGGTATCTCAAGAATCTCTCCTTCTTTAATACAGTAGCCACAGCTGAAAGAGTGTATGTGCACCTTGTTAGTGTATACTTTTTTCTGCTTAGTTTCTCATCCTTCCAGCCTCTTTTAGAACAATGGCATTATTTTCAAATCAAATTTTATAAAATGAACATTTGAGTTGTTAAGAAGAGATCAAAATTTACATAAGTCTTCTATGTAACCTATTACCTATGAAAATTTACTTCAGGCTGAAACATGTTTTCCAAAGTTTGCAGCATACAAAACAAATGGGGGTTTAAAATTTCTTTACTTATGATTACCTTAAATTGTGTTTTCTAAAAGGGAAGGGGAAAAAAAAAACCTTGGAACCTTACCAGTTTAATTTGCATTTTGGCTCTGATGTAACTCAAAATAGATTAGATTAAAAAAGGAAATTTGGCAAGTGATTACTCAATTACATGATTTTACTGCTTTGGTATTTTGAAAATAAAAATGAACAGATCTGTTTTACTTTGAAAAGTGCCTGGTGCACGTGTGCTGTAACCACTTTTCGTAAACCATATGGAAGGTTCCCTACGCTGCATATGGCAATGCTACCCAGAGCTCGGATGTGTATTCCTGCCATAGACTACACAGGATTCAGTCGGATCAGGGATATTAATGTTGGCATTCAGGTAGTGCTGTATCGAAGCACAGCAGAGTAATGAGTTTGGTATAAAACATGGGAAGTTCCCAGTGACAGGGCTGCATTGCTCCTTTTTCATAGAAAGGAACTAAAATTACTTGGAGCTAGTACCAGGCCAGGAAGTTAGGAAGAATTTGGGGAGTATTTTGCAAGATGAAAAAGGTGAGCAGCATCAACAGATACTTTCAAAACATTTCATCATCTAGACCTATGGTAGCTGTTCATCTCTAGCCATCATACCAGGGGTAGGAAGCCTTTGCTGACCCCTGGAAGACCAAGCAAGTGGTGACAAGCTCCCCAGAGTAACAAGGCATTGATCCTCCACAGAGTGAGGGATGGGGTAGTACTGTGTCTTAAAGTGGGTATCATCAGGATTATCTGTTACTCCCATCACCCTCTTTTCATTAGCAAATGGGTAGGAGAAGATGGACCATCTGTCACTCCATCACTGATGTGTCCCCTTGGAGCCCCTAGGGCTATTTGTGGCTTTTCAGATCTCTGATAAATACAGCACTTTTGCAAATATTTGTTTGGTGCCATGATCTGATCACTTGCCTGTCCTGCTCCATAGAGCTGCTTGGGTTCTTGAAAGCTCCTCCACATGCACATGTGCACCTGTCCCCTCAGTGCAAACATCACTGTGTGTCTGTTCCTTCACAGAAAGCCAGCATCCCTGGTGAGGGATTTCGCCAAAATAAGAGCAACTTCAAATGACAGAAATCTTGCTTAGTGCCATCACTGCCCTGACAAACTGTTACTCTTCCAGTTGATTTCAGTGAGGATTAAGACATTCAGAACACTAATCTTGGTGTAGTAATGATGATACAGACCCAAAGTCCTGATGCACAAAGAGCAGAATATGCTGGGGTGTTAGAAATTAATAAATTCCTTTGAAAGAGTGGTGTGGAATGGAGGTGATGGGCTACAGTACTTCACTGGACTGCTGAGCCTGTGGACCTTGAGCAAAGCAGCCCTGTCTGAAGAGGGGTCACTACCTAGATGTCCCTCACACAAAGGACTGTTGCAGAGGGACAAGTGTTCTGCTATTGCAGCGGGGAGACCCTGCTTCTATCCACCTCAGTGTATTTAAAGAATTACACGTGAGACTTGGTTGTCCTCTACATCTTGCTTTCATCTTTCTCCCACTTACAAGTAACTGGGTTTGGGTACTATATACCTGATATTTAACACACCTGTTTCTGAGAAATCAGTGAGATGGATCTTTGCTGTCTAAAATAAAGCACTCCTCAGGACCCTGAATTTCCCTCATGTCTTCACTTTTCTCTTGTTTTAATGTGAAGCAATGGCCTTCAGGACCCTTCACTGTGCTGTGCTATTGTCACTGATGGCATCAATACAGGAGGATTTTTGCTGCTTCTCAAAAATTGAGTATGTTTGGTTTTTCCCTCCTTTCTAGTTTTGTGGGAGCAAGGGATGAGCTCAAACCTGGTCTCTGTCCCTCCAGGCCAGCAACCTGTGCTGGCACTGTCATCCCAGCACTGACAAAGCCTGAAGCCTTTACTCAGTGACGGGAGAGGAGCTGAGTGCTGCCATCAGCCCGAAGTATTTCCAAGGGGGGAATGGCCATGCACTTACCAGAAGGGTTGATCACCTTCACAGAAAAAAAAAGCAAGCCTTTTCAACTACTGAGTTTGAGATATGTAGACAGTGAGTTTCAGTTTCTTATCTCTGAGGTCTGTTACCAGAGACCAGAGTGTGTGGCAGCGTGCATGTGTGCGGATGTCGCTGTTGTGGCTTTCTAAGTTCTGTGTTGGGGGAAGGAGCAAACCTAGGGCTTCTGTTCTGGTGATGAAAATAGGATGATAGAACCAGGGCAGGAGGAAACTGCTTCCCGGTCACTACATATCCTGGTGGAACTGTTGTAATTCATGTATTATTCAAAGTCTAGGTTTCTTGGCCAACTCTTAAATTAACCTTGGAGTTATCTGAAAAGTCTCTTCTTCCCTGTCGAGTATGAGGCTTTCCCAAGCAGACGCCCTCACTCCTCACACACCTCATCCCCAGTCACGGCTGTTGGTGTTCCAAGGGAAAGAAATGCACGCGACGTGGTGGCTGAAAAGCTGCCTTAGAAGTCTATGCAGGTTAATTCCATGAAGCACTGCTGTGGTCGTGCAGGACCCGTGAGCATCCGCACCTCTCCTCAACGCTCGGGTCTGTAGCTAGAGTTTCCCCCGGTGAGGAAGAAAGTCCTCGCGAATGGAAGCCTCTCCTCCGGGGAAGGCGGCTGCGGGAGGAG
>VXBB01007648.1:542113-550211 GCA_013399915.1 Illadopsis cleaveri | reverse complement strand
CTGGCCGGGCGTCCGCTCCCGGGCCCCTCCGTCCGCCACCCTCGGCATCTCCCTGCTGCTGCCGGGAAGGGCTGAACGCCTGAGCAGTGGGACTGAGCTCTGAACAGCGCGATTGAGTGCTCCAGCTGCGGGGCTGCCTCCTCGACCCCCGGCGCTCGCTCTGCACCTGGTCTGCCCCAGATTCCCAGGGAGTCAGCGTGCTCTCTGTGGCACGGGAAGCCATCCGGACACTGGGGTTGAGGGGTGAGCAGACACAGTCTGCTACTGTGGGCTCTTAGGCCTGGCCGTTTTGCTGCTCAGGTGCTGCCAGCCATCCCAAGGGGGGAACATCCCCACGCATTTATTTCCTGATATAACTCAGGAGAACCTCATCCCCAAACCAGTTTTAGTGAAAACCTCATCCCTAGCCTGCTCTGTCAGAACTATCCAGCTCTAAAACAATCCATTAAAAAAAAAAAAAAAAAAATAATCACATTCTACCAGATCATTGCTGATAGCCAGAGTGTTTCTTCTTCCATCTCTGTCAGATTTTCCATCTCATGGACACACTGTGATTTTCAGGCTGGTTTCACAATGGAGGAGAGGTTACACTCGCTGACACTGTGCTTATGTAGGGCTCTCTGGTGGTCCCCTCCTGAAAACGGCTTATCTCTTTGGACAAATTCAGGAAATCTGGCTGAGGGAAGATGGTCTCGCAGCCCTTTATAATGGAAATGGGGAGTTCAGTAAAGGAGGAAAATCCAGTGTGGTGATTCCAGAGGGAAAGACTCTAACACCAACTCAATCCTACAAATAGACTCATAGAGATGAGTCCTCCAATCCAAGGAAAAGTTTCAGACAGATTTTGAACATAGTTCCAAAACTTAGGCCCATTTCCAGCCATAACCCACAACCCCATGCAAATGTAGGATTGTCCAGGGAAGATACAGCATATGGATACTGTCATCTATATGGAGTCCTGAGAGGAGTGCTGCATATTGCAGCTGCTTATACCTTTCCCTCTCCTGTTGATATCAATGATGAATGTGATTGTCAAAAATAAGAGGGAATAGAATTAATGCCAAATAAACAGATAGGAATAAAGAATATTAAGTAAAAGTGACACAATTTACTCAATCTTCAGATACAGCATTTTGGTAATGTCAACAATTTTGCATTTTGTTTTGTATTACTGTTAATTCAAACACCCTACAGATGCACAAGACCAAGATCTTGGTTTGATATTACTATTTACACCAATATATTAATGAAAATAATTTGCATACATAACAATTTACATATATATAGCCAACTTTCATATATGGTTGAGTGTGATTCCTTGGAGTCCCTTGCCTTCCATGGGAATGTTGCTTCTTTGAATGACAGCATGATGATGAGAAAGTCTTTATCTGGATTTGTAAAAAATCTACAGGTAGGAAATAGATTTATCTTGAAGATAAAATGCAGGTGAAATGACAATGTCAAAGTGACAGAACTTTCGCTTTTGTGTGTATGGATTTCTAAAAGGGCTGAAGGGAGTTTATCTCCTCTTCCCCTCCTGCATCTATTGATACAGTACATCCAAACTCTGTGAAAGGGTCACAGCTGTGTGACTGCATGGCTTCCTATTCAGTGGATGAATTTCTCCTGTGTGTTGGTCCATCAGAAGAATCTCATGCACCCTTAGCTTCCTGTCTCATGGCTTTCTTGAGTCTGCTTAAAGCCCATGCTTGACCCCAGCCAGAGACAAAATAACCTTGGGCTTGAGTTTGCACTTATGTCCATTGTCAGAATTCCTTGAAAACATTCAGAATAATCTTGACTTAAGTTAGAAAAGAGCTGTTACCTTTGGAAATGGAAATGGACATTCAATAGTCTGAGGCCAACACTGTGTCTCAGAACCTTATTTGTGGTCCATTTGTCTAAACATGACACAAGCTTGTTTCATAATGTATCTTAATGCAGAAGATTAATGCCCCACAAAGCTTAGGTGGTGTCCTGGAGAAGACTTTTTCCCACTGTGAAATCCTGGAAAATACCTTCCCTGGCATTCAGCCCTGAAAATATTGATCTGAACTCAGTCTCCCTATCTTTATGATCATCCCCACTGTCTGTTGCAGGGTTGGGATTCAGAGCCCCAGCTCTAGGGTCCTGCCCATGGTCCTGGGCTTGTTTGGGTGGATGAAATGTCTCGCAGCCACATGTTCTGGGAGCTTCTACAGATGCCTGGGGACAGTGCCTTGAAGAAGTCCATGAAAAAACAGCATTTACCTCATGAACGGCAAGATGCAAGGTGTATTTTTTTCCTTGGAAACATTACATTTTGGTGTTCTAAAGGGCATTTGTTTCTCTAAAAGTGTCCAGGCTGTGGGAAAACATTTTTTACTGAGATGAAAGTTATGTATAAATATATATAAAATAAATTGTGTTCATTCTTGAACCTGCGTTTAAGTCCTTACAAATGAAAACTGTGTTCTTCAGCTGGCTCTACTGGGCATGTAACCTGAGACACTTTGCTGGCACTGGAGAGTGAACAAGCCTGGTGTATGATACAAGGCCCGTGCAAAGAGGATGAGGAAATAATCACTCCTATCACAATGAACAGCCATCCATCCCATCAACTGCCTTGATTCTCTTGAGTGTTTCACTGGTGCAATTCGAGAAGTCAATTTTAAGGAGAGATTAGGAGGAGTATACTGCACAGCTAACCTCACAGGATGCTCCTTACCTGAGAACTGGGCAAAGACGTAGATGCTTGAGAGAGAAACAGAATCAATGAGCCATAAAGATGTTATCAAAAGTACTGGCAAGGCAGAAACTCCTATAGCAACACTGTAGTTAAGGTAAAAGGTGCTGTAAGACACACAACAGTCAAATGCTAGCACAACAGTTGTGCTGAAACTGTTGACTGCTGTGTGGAGTGCAGAGAAGGAAAGCACAAGAGTAGGTGGTCACACGGGCCAAGGAGACCTGTGCACTGTTATACAATGGTAGAGGGAAAATAGACAAATTATATTTGTTGAAGGAACTTACATTAACCTAAATTACATAAAACTTGACTGGGGTTTAGTTTGAAGGACAGTAAGGGAAGGTCAAGATTCAGAGATGTTGGTAGGAATATTAATCAAAGGAGGACAGTGGAAGAAAATGCTCAGAGCCTGAGAAAGCCAGAGCTTGCTCTGAGCTATGCTGAATTAATGCTGGTATGCTAAAACCAGCACAAGATAAGGTATTTTGAAAACAAGTACAAAGACAGAATCTGAGTGGAGAGTGATATTCTGTGCTCAGTGAAGGTGATAGATGAAGCCATCTTCTCTGGAGTCACTGGGGAAGGGATAGGTAAGGGAAAGAGGGTAAAAGAGCTCATTCTATAAAGCCTGAAAGAAATAAAGCCTGGAGAGTGCGGCTGCAGGTGTCAGAGGCAGCTGAGACTTTGAAGAGGGTGAGAAGAAAACGTGGGCCATAAATTGAACAGGCTGGATGGAAAGCCTTTCAGAGAGCAGGTGGCATGTCCCACGGAGGAGCTTGGCTGGAATGTCTTCTGCCACCAACAGGAGGTATTTAGCAAGGTGGGATATTGGCTTCTGTTGCAGCTGTAAGTAGTACTAGTCTGGTACTAGATGTTCAGCTCTATCAGAGCTTTGTGGTCTGTTCTCAGGGGACAGGTGTGTTTGCCAGGAGTATAATAACAGCTGACTAAGGCAGACTTGCTCTGAGGTAATCATTACTTCTCCACAGCTGATTATAAATAAATGTTTCAGTAGAAGTCTTAACTCCCCTTCTAGAAAAGTAGCACAATAGAAATGAAAGCTTTCTTTTAAGTGTGAGTTTTGGAAGCTGACAAAAATTTCATCAGTCATCATTTGGAAGCAATACCTTCAAAAAGAGTGCCTCATAAAGACTAAGCTTTCCCTAAAACCTCACAATCTTGTACCTGAGTCCTTCAAAAATGACAGATCTTCCTCACAAGCTAGAGGTAAAATATTCTGCGCATTTAGAAATAACTTGCCTTGGGTACAGCTTGTTTGATATAATATAAATTGTTATTGAGGATTCCAGAGCAAATAAATGAGAGGGGGGGAAAAAGTAAATTTGTCTCTAGCAATTGTTTCTAGTAGTAATCTTTAAAAAATTTGTGCTAGTTGGTCATCCAGGAGCCAAATTTGTCATTAGTGCATGTCAGAAAAAGACCATTCTCAAGAATACTTATGAGATGCAAATGAAAGACTAAATTTTCATTTAATTCAGTAGCCTCTTCAACATCTCACTTTATTAATCAGTAAGGAACTTCTACATGAACTTAAAAAAATGTTTCTGAAAGTGATCCAGGTGCAACCTCAAGAAGGAGCTTGTTTTCATCAGGATTTATGATCTTCTGAAGAGTTTGGAGCCCAGAAATGAATTAATTTATCACAAGGCATTAACAGGGAAAAAAATGGAAGAAGTTGGGTAAAAGCCTGGTTCTGGTGAAATCTGTGGTAGAGATGTCATTTTCCTTACTGTAGTCTGGATTTGCCCCATTTTCTTTTATCTGTTACCATTATAAACCTGATGCAGTTGCTTTCTGATTACTGTTACAATTGGAAATTTTCCGGTGTATTTAAATTGCTGAGGTTATGTTCAAAATACAGTAAAATTTCACAATTAAAATGGCATGGTTTTAGTCAAATTTTCTGGATGTGACAATAGATTTTGATTTGTGCAAATATGTATGAATGGGCATTGTTTATATGAATGTTTTGGTCAATATTGGCCAGCAATACTGGTTCCTGAACTATTCAAATGCTGGCTTGCTAATTGTTAAATTATGCTGATGATGAGATGCAGGAGCAAGTATAATTTATCCTGTATGCAGAATATTCAGGCCATAAAAACAAATTTCAAACATACCTTTATTCTTCAGTAATTACAGTAACAAGGTCAAGAAAGGCCCGTCAAGAAATGACCAAAGCCCAACCACCAGCCAGACTCGGGCAATTAACACCAGGTGTTAATGAAACCCTCTCGCCCAGCGATACTCGAGAACGTGCATTCAAGAAAGTGGCTCACGAAAGGCGCGGGCCAAAGCTGCTGACGGAGCCCACAGCAGGACGTGCAAAGGAGGCTCCCGGGAAATACATGTCTCCAATGTCCATTTCCTGCAGCTGGGTTGTAGCTAAGCATCTTTTTGAAGCTGAGCATCAGAACCTGAAATCACTCGTTTGACCCAGATCTGAAGTATCCACTGGAGTTCTTCACTCCGAACAATGACTGTATTTTAACCCATAGCTAACTACAAAGAGAAGTGGAAGTAAAGCAGCTGCTGAGCAGAACCCCAGAACCAGCTTAAACTCACTTCTCTTCATCTCTAAGCTTTTCCATCTCCTGTCCCTAGATCTCACCCTCCGGCTCACCAAGTGTCCCGGTGAGAGGAAGGCCCTCACCTCCACTTCGCCATGGCCAGGTGGAGCAGAAGGGAGGCAGTAGCTGGAAATCCTCCCTACCATGGCATGGCCAGGAGCTGGACACGCGTCTCCTGGGT
Source organism: Illadopsis cleaveri (assembly GCA_013399915.1). Lineage (NCBI taxonomy): Eukaryota > Metazoa > Chordata > Aves > Passeriformes > Timaliidae > Illadopsis > Illadopsis cleaveri. The sequence continues at coordinate 544,711 of VXBB01007648.1, read as the reverse complement.
GAAAGCTACTCTGCCAAGCAGGAGCAAAGGTGTGGGGGACACACGGGGCAGGGGAGAAACTAGGGCTTGCCTGATTTAGCGTCCCAGGTGCTTGTAGGCAGGCTAGAGGTTGATAGTGCAGAGATCAGGTCTGCAGGGACCCCCAACATGTCCAAGAAGCCATGGCCAGGGTGTCATAGCAGGGGTTCTCCTAGCACGCTCCCACGGTTTTAGGCCGCCACATTGACTTCTGCTATTAAAAATCCTCGACAGGTTCCACAGGGGAAATCCCAAAGTCGTGTGCCCTCCTTTACAGGGCTGGATCAGGGTTTTACTGTTTGGTTTTTTTTATTTCTGAGAAAATAAACCAAACCCATGCGGGTTGCAGCCCCTGAAGGACTGAGGGTTCGCCGGCCGCAGTCGGGGCAGCGCGGCACGGCCGAGTCAAGGCGGGGGTCACCATGGCTGCACGGCAAAGGCGGAACCCCGAGACACGGAATGCAGTCCGGAGACCCTCAGCCGACTCTACAGCGATCAGCAAAGACCCACAGATCTCTGTTCTCGGCTTCCCCCGACGCCCTCCGAAATCCCTGGGTCAGCACGGTCTGTCGCCGGGGTGGCCTTCGCGGGGCCGGGGCTGGCACGGAGGCCGCGGGAGCCACGGGGGGAGCCCGAGGAGCGCGCCGGGGCGGTGACAGAGCAGCGGCCACCTCGGGGGGATGCACGGCCCGCAGTGCTCCCGGCTGCGGAGCCCGTAGCCGCTGCGGGAGCCCGGGTCATGGGGGGGATGTGCGAGGGCGAGCAGCAGCGCGGTGGGTGGGGGGATGACACGGACGACACACTCGTACTCAGGCTGCCACAGCGCGGGCAGCTGCTCTGACAGAGCCGGGGAAGGCTGAAGGCTTGGGGTAGGGGAGGGGGTGGTCCGGCTGCAAAGTCACCCTGTGAGGGAAACCAACCCGCAGCCGCCCCTTCGGGCTGCCCGAAGGGGATGCGCCCGGCGCTGCCGTGCTGCGTCACCTGCTCCGGTATAAACGATGCCGCCAACAGCGGCGAGGGACACGGCCCGGTGGCCGAGCCCGTGTCCAGCCCCGGCGGGGCGGGCCCGTCTCCCCCGGGACGCGGATGCATCCCACGCGGCAGACGGAGCGGATGCAAAGAGATAGATTTGTAACCCAGCCCAACCCCGCTGCTCGCCCCAAACTGCGGCATGCGATTGCGTGGGATTCCCTCAGCAGGTGTGAAATGGACGGGCAAGGAATGATAACTCCCTCCTGCTGTACGGGACTTTTCCCAAGGTTATCCCGCTGAGGGCTGTCAGCGCCTCCTCATGCTGAAATGTTTCAACGTAGGAAGGAACGGGGTCGGCGCTAACGATTAACTCCCGAAGTATGCTGAAAATGCAGTGGCACTTGTCTTTAGAAGGGCTTGGTTTTGTCTGCGGTGCTAATTGATTTCTGTTCAGGCTGATCCCTCTTAAAACATGAACAGATTTAATGGTTCTTACTCCCGAGCTCTATGCTATTGAGATAATTTCGGTTATTAAGACGCATTAATAAACAGTTAATAGACACCTTTTTTTTCCTAAGAGGTAAGCTCTTCATCAGTCCGAAATAAACGAGCAGCCTCTACCGATGCTCTCCCGCACTTGGGATCAGCAATAACTGCCCACGCGTGTCAAAAATACCCTACAGCTAAGGAAGTGCAGGTGGCTTGTCCCATAGAGCCCAGCAAGTCCTTCCGCAGCGTCGCACGAGAGAAAGAAGGGCTGTAACATCAAAACAAAGGATCGGTGACTAATTCGGTCTCTGGTTCCGCCGATGAGAAAATCGCTCCCAACAAGTGCACCGAGCCCGGCTTCAGCCCCTGAGCAAAAGAGGGCGAGTCAAATTCCTCGAGTCAAAATCTGGGATGTGCTAGAAAGCCTCCTCGCTGTTAAGGCCAGGAGGATGAATTCCTATTGTAGGGAACCTGAATGAGAGCTGAGTTAGATAACTTGTCATTTTTCTGGCTCCAACCTGCGCTCCCGCCTCCTTCCCCTCCACCCCCCAAAAAAAAAAAAAAAAAAAAAAAAAAAAAAAAAAGCTTATAAGAATTTGCTCTGGCCTTCCTTTACTCTTTCTCTGGTAAGGCTCATATTTCATTTCTGGCAGCCAGAGAAATCTTAATAAAAAGAACGTGTAGAAGCATTTCCAGGGGAATAATTTGATCAGGAATTATTGTTGGTTTTGGAATTAGTCCTGAAACTTATTAAAAGTTGAACGATCCCAGCACACACTCTTCTCTTTCAGTGACCCTTTTCCTGCGATAATAGCCTTCCCCCCACCACCTTTTTCCTCCTGCTGCTCCGCGTGGATCCCCTGGATAGTAGGGGGGCTGGCGTTGTTTTACCCTTCCCGATGTGTTTGAATGTATTTAGCAGGCTGATGCCATTTTGCCCCACCAGCAGCAGCCACCAGGTCCCCTTCCTTTTATCTCGTTATCGCGGGCGCCCAACGCTCCCGTGAGCAGGTGGGAAGCACCACTCCCGGCGGGAGAGGAGGCCCCTCCCGGGCCCACTGCCCCCGCCACCCGCACTCCTCGGGGCAGCGCCCGCCCCCCACGGCCCCGGCCCGGCCT
>VXBB01007648.1:436149-534816 GCA_013399915.1 Illadopsis cleaveri | reverse complement strand
GGAAGGTCGGGCGCCGCGCATGCGGAGTGTTTTGGGGTGTTTGGGGTTTTCCCTGCCCAGGGCCGGTGCTGGCGGAGAGGAGAGACTGCCGCCCTGGAGAACATCCCTGGGTGCGGGCAGCGGACACCCCCCAAAAAAATCCACGCGTCTTTTCCTGGCCGCTCGGGACGCCTCTTCACGGTGCCCCCAGCCCGCGCTGTCCGACCGTGTTCTTCACCTCCTGTCAGTCAGGGTGAACTTGCTCGCCTTGTTTGTACTTCGGCGGGTCGGGTTTGACTTACCCCTGTGGTATGTGGAAGCGCCGACTCCAATAAACCATTAACTCATCCCATGCTGGCAGCAGGCTAGGCTTTGCCCGGGACGGCTCCGCCGCCCTTTTAAGGAAAAGCCGTAACCGGGCTTCCCGAGTGCGATGTACGCCTGGAGTCGCAGCTCCTCCGGGAGCACCACCGAACCCCCGCCGGACGCGCCTCAGGGTCCGGCGGACGGCTGGGACGTCGCGCGGGGTCGCGGGGGGAGTGATGTCCGCTCGCCTCAGGGATTCCTTTGTCACGCCGCCCGCTGTCTTCTTGTCCGCGTTCCTCTCCGCGGAGCCCGTTCCATCCTCCGGCCAGTCTCGGTCCCCTTCCAGCCGCGTTCCAGCCGCTGGGCTTCGCACCTTCCCTGCCGCCGCACCGCTCCTCTGCCTGCCACCGCCACCCGCAGCTGCTTCGCTGGCGGGATGTTTGGAGAGTATCTGAGCGCCGGCCTTCCACTGGAGGGTGGTTCCCGGCACTTTCCCCGACGGTGAGACCACCCGGCTCCCGCGGCAGCCTGTCACGGCCAGAGTGCCCTATAAAATACCGAGCAGCTCCTCTGTAAACTGCGTCTTCTCCCGTTTCGTGTTTTACGACCCATACGCTACTACTTAAACATAATTCTCTCAATCTCCGAGGCCACCTTGCCAAGGCTTGACCTCCTACAATCCACTTAGCCGTGAAAAAAAAAGTATCCGTCGGTTGTCAAAGATTAAGATATCTACCGGCGCTGGCTGGTGCACGGGGTTGGCGGGGAAATGGGGTTTCTCGAGAGTGGGTCCTGGAGATCAAGTTATCTATCACCCTCCTTTTGGGATGAGCAGACAATATTTTCAACTGCGTAACCCCAGCCCCCCTCTCCGTTTGTCTAGGGAAACTCTTTCCTTTATCTCTCGATCACATGTAGCGTTATTGTATTTGACATGTTTAAGGACTCATCCCCTGTCTCTCTCCGCACAGATCGGATGCCGGTTTGATCGATTTCGCACCGTGCCGGCAGAATTGCGCCCGGATTAAGTCAGCTCAGGGGAAGGCAAGAGCATGGTTCATGCATTCCCGGCCGCAGCCATGAGCAGGGTGAGAAACAGTAACATCTACTGGTGTGTGATCGGGACGGAGAGGGAGAGCGGGGAGGGACAAGCAGCAGCGACTCACTGATGCCACCACCAGTGGCACCCCCGGCTCCCGAAGGCTCCCGGCCTCGCTCCCGCCAGCAGCCCTGGAGAGCAGAGTGAGATCGATTCCAGCGAGGCTCTTTCACCGCTCTTCCTCCCGCGCTGCTTCCCTCACGACCCCACTCCCTCTCCTTGTGACCCCGAACCCGTCGGTGCGGGAGCAGGGTGCGGTGTAGGGGATGGCGATGGCTCGGTGTCGCGACAGAACCGCGTGAAGCACTCAAGGCGGGCACATGGCTGAGCCCCTGTCTGACAGCTCCTACACAGATGAGTGTCCCCACCACGACCCCTGCCCATGGGTCAGTCCGTGGGTCAGTCCGTGGGTCAGTCCGTGAGTATTGCCGCGCTAAGGCTGGTGCTGCCGCCGGGCTGCTGCTCTGGCTCTGCGCAGATGGCAAAGCAGGGTGCAGGCAGAGCGGGCACCTGTGCCGCAGAAACCACATGGGGAAGGGCCACGGGTGTTGGCATGGGGCTCGGAGAGGTTCCTAGGGTCGGTGGTCACTGTCTGTCTGAGGACAGCATAGCACCAACTCGCAGGTCCCCACAGAGTCCTGTGCAGGTAAACTGGTCTTTAAAAGAAGCACTTGCATAACTTCCAGCAGAGAAGATGCCTCAATTCATGGACTGTCTTCCAAAAATGTCAGCGTTTGCAAACTCATTACGTCATCTGCGCATGTTTCTGATTGCGTTCAGTCCACCAGATAGTGAAAACGGTAATAGAATTTATTGGTCATAAATTATTGTACATGACTGTTTCACAGCTGAAATCTATGAATGGCTCAGTACTGGCCCAAGTCTGTTTTTCTAGTCGCAAATGAAATACTTCATTCTAAGGCCTCCTTTTCAAAGAGCTTTCCCCCTCCCCTCACCTAAGGTTTGCGGCAACCACTGACTACTAAAACAACCACCCGTGGTTATTTCAGCGATGCTGGTAGTTACAGGGGGCCTGCTTTTCCCTGGTAATCTGCTTTGAAGACAGTTCCAAGTGATGGAAACTCTTATCAGTTCCGCTTGGAGCAAGGTTGGACTCGTGTTAGGAACGACCGGAGGGTCCCAGGTCTCTCCCGGTTCGAGGCAGCCACGGCGCGGGGGAGGAGGAGGCTGCTCTCCCCGCGGGGATTTCCGCGGCCGCGGTACGGCACGGAGCGGCTGCCTGCACAGCCCTCGCACACACACACACACACAAACGCAGAGGCACAGACACTCTCTGGGAGAGCCTTCAAATCCCCAAACACAAAAAGGGAAGGCTTTATCGGAGTTTAGTTACTTATCTGGATTTTTGTTAAACCGCTGCTGTGATCTCCGCGTAGTTGTGCGAGTGTGTTAATTGTTCTGATAATGTGTTGTTATCGATACAATAACAATACAGTCGTGTATAATGTGATTTACTTGCTTTTGACCTGTCAATTCCTGACGCATGCAAATTCAAGGGCGCGATCTTTCCTTCTGCTACCGGAGGGAGGTGGAGGGGAGGGATGATTGCGGGGGGAAACAAAAACCCGAGCAGATGCATTGTCACACGGAGGCTAAATAAGGCTTTCCAGAATGCAGTTCTGTACTCCATCAAGCAAGATGAGAGCACTTTAAAAACTATTAAAGGGGTGTTAGACTATCTTCTCGATAACCGTGTGTTAATTCTGCCAGCTTGCTTGCAGTAAATATAACTACACGCCACTCCAAATACTGTCCAATTTCTCATACTTTACCAAACATCTAATCTCTCATGTTTTTTAAAGCCGAGTTTAAAGTGAGTGTCGAGGAAGCAAGCTCATTTCTTCCTAATTTTTATTTGAGCCTAACAATCAGGTAGCGAATCAAAGAGATGAAAAGGAGTTGAAGAGCAGTGGTTATCCCAAAAGCGATCTCCGCCTCGCCGTGCCTCCCGACTTAAAAGCTGATCACGGGCTCGGCAGCCCCAGCGCTCCCCTGCACTGGCAGAGCCACATCGCGTTTTCACGGCTCCCTTTGTGCACTGAAGCGTTCCCATCCACCAGCTTTGAAAGCTGATATTTTTTCTTCGTGTAGGGTATCAGTCACCGATTCCACATCACTTTCAGCTGTCCGAAGTTGCTGGGCAGGCTGGAATCTTAAGCTCACCAACAGGTTGGCAGGCTGGTCGTTCTGCTTGTGTGGAGCTTGGAAGGTTTGTGAGGGCTCCTAAGTCTTTTTACTCTTGTGAAGTCCAGTACACCTGTAGCGAGAAAGGGAGTTTTACCCCGTGAGCTCTTTATTGTGCATAATGCGCTGAACTCATTCATTTGCTTTTACAGAGTGCTTCCAAATGCTCGGTATTATTATTTTTCAATAACATTCACTTATTATTAGAGCAGCTGGTAGCCCAAGCTCTAGTGAAGTGCCTGGCAAAGGATTCTATCATAAAACACTGGTTTCTAAGTTTATAGTTTCTAATTTGGCTGTGAAAGTGTGATTCTGGGTGGAACTTGGCACTCAAATGTTCAGCTGGAGAGTAAACTTTTTATAATAAAAACATTGGTTCATTGGGTTTGCTATTTTAAGTGAGAAGAGAATTAACAAAGTTTTTACTCATTTGGGAAGCACAGACAAGTTCTGTACTTTTTTGAAAATTAAATGTTATGATTTCGGTAAAGGTTGAATATGTTTTTTGACTTAATGTGTATTATTTTAAAAGCAAAGTCCAAACTATGTCTCTGTGCTTCAGGACACTGGGGCTGCTCTTGTAGGAACACCAGACCTAGATCTCACACAACCAGTGGTAACAGTTCTGATCAGAAGGTCGTGACAGGGTCCTTACTGCTTTTAGAAGTCAAGAAACTTTTAAATTCAGCCTATTCGAACTTGCTAAGAGACTACATAATGTTTATCTAATCTACATGTACTCCATTTGTAAGGCAAGCTATTTTCATGTACTTCAATGAGTCAATTTTTTGCTGCTTCTTAATCCTGTTAGCTGCCTGGGAAGAATGATGAGAACCACAGCCAAAGAACTCTTAGGACCAAAAAAAAGATGATGTTGTGTGGTTACATGCTAGTCCATGTCTGGGGAAGTGAAGGTGAGAATTAGTCTCCTGGCAGAGTTCCTGGACAGACTTAGATGTTCCAGAAAGGGCAGCTAAATACCTTTCCAGCACAAGCGACTAGTGAAAGCTCATCAAGTAATACAGATGTGTAAGCTTCTCCTGCTTCACATGATGAAATCAGAGCTCATATGGATGGAGACTGCTGTCTCTAGAGTTTCCCTGTTTAGGCAGTTGCCTATAAGTTTTCTTCAAAGGCTGAGCAGTGCTCATGCTTCCTTTTTCCAAAGAAATGGACCTTATCATTGTGGTGTCACTGCCTTGTATAATTTCATAGTTCCCTGTTAGGAGAGGCGAGCCTTGATTTTTGGTGTCTTCTACTACAAGCTTCTATATAGGTAAAATCTCTTCTACATTTAAATTCAATTGAAATTTTACAGGGACAACAATCATCTTGTTTCACTTCTTAGGGCTGTCCAGCAGTCATAGAGGATTTTTTTTTTCCTGGAATCAATACATTTCAATGACCAGTCTAGTTTTGTTTGAGGTTGATTCATAACCATAAACCACAAAAGGTTGTTTTGCCAGTCATGGGTGCTAGATAGGTCCCCAAAACATCTCTGCAATTTTGAAGACAAGGTCTTAGATGTCACTGGATAAGATTGTGGTTTAGAAACCTTTGACAGGCATTTCAGGATTTGTAAGTGTACCCAAGGAAGCTAAAAAGAAGATCAGAACTTGATCCATTCCCCTCTGAAGAAGAATTAAGCATAAATATTTGCTGTTTGCCTTCTGATTATAATACTTTTTAGTTGACAACAAACAACTAGGGAATGGAGGCCCATAATGGAAAGAATCTATATCTCTTTGGATTTAAACTCATGGCCTTTATTTCTTTATGGTCAGTGTCTTGTTTATCTGTTTGTAAGAATGGGAAGTTTCTGCATTTCATTTGTTAGGAGGAATCAAAATGTTACTCAGGGAAGTTCAAAGTTAATGGTCACAAGCCAGTTCTAGTGATCAGACGAGTTGAACACAGAGGGTGCCTACTGCTACACACCACACCTACATTAGTACCTGCACCTGCATTTTTAGCTCAGATCAGTGGTGCCACAGCTTTCCAAGCAAATCTCTTCACTGTGCTCACTCACCATGCTTTGGTTTCCATTGAGGAGCAGTTTCATGTGAGACTTAATAACCAGATTCTCTTCATCTGCTCTCAGGAGTGTGGTCTTCAAAGATTACAGCTCAGCCTAAATCAGTTAGACACCAATAGCACAAAATAGATTCTATTTAGTGTTCTTGATTCAGACAGGTGACCATTGACAACTCCACTTCTTGCATCCATTTATTTTAGGTACTTCAGAATGATTTTTTGTGGCTGAAGATAGAAAAGGTGTTTCTGCCTCTACATGAATGTTCCACTGGTAAGGAGTAGCTCCACTCTGTGGGTGTTCTGTGACCATAGGCACAGACAGTCAAACCCCAGTGGGTTTGTGGTTGCCTGGCCTGCATCCTTCACACAGCTTTTGGGATTTTGCTAGGCCTTACATAATCCTCACAATAAACTTCTCGTTGTCCACGGTAGGATATGTAATGGCTTCCCTTGGCATGGATGCTGAATTGAATGGAAACTTTTCTAATTTTCCAAAGTCAGTTGAATAGTTTAATATTATTGTGGTAAGCATTGCCTTGATTTTTTTTTTTTTTTAATTTTCCTCACTTAAGTGTGCAGTTTTAATAATAATAATTGTTAGACTATTTTTTTTTTCATCTCCAAATTTAGGTTTTTCTCTCATTTTAAAAAGCAGTCTACTGTTTTTTAATATTTTGTCTCTATAAACACTTGTCAGGTGTGTATAATCATCTCCTACTAAACAAACACACTACTACTACTACAGATAGTTCTGAAAGACTGAGATCTTTTACTTTGTTAGCATCACGAAGGCTTCTGGTGGAGTGTATTGTGCAGTGCTGGACTTCAAGAAAAATGTGGAGTCAGTGGACAGAATGTAGCAAGTCTGATCAGAGGTCTGAAAATGTGCTACATACACAGGTGAAGATTGAAAGCAGTGTTGTTACTTAAGCTGGAGAGGAGAAGGAACTGGTCTTTAAGGGTATAAAAGTTAAATGCAAAGATGAGAGGATTAAATGGTGTTTGTGGGGATAAACAAGAGGTAATGAGCTTAAGATGTGAATTCCAGTTAAATCCTGGGAAAAAAGGAAGCTTCAAATAGTGAGTATAGATATGTGGAACCTGCCTCTGCCTGGAGAAGGGTGAGAGTTGTTAAAAACAGATGAGACTAACTTGTCAAGAGTGACAAAGCCCTATACAGGAGTTTTCTTCTGCCTCTCTTTGTATGGATATTTGACATGGGAAGATTTAACTTAGTTCTTCATGTAGTCCTTTCCACTCCTCAGAGCCCACACATCCTGCTGGCTCAGAGCTCACAAACTCTCTGTTCCTCTCCTACCCACATGTGTGATCAGCACCACTGCTCCTCTCCTAAATGAGCATTGCCAAAATGATCATATATGAGCATGTTACCCACTGACACGCTGAAGAAATGTTCTGTTTTACTATCTGGTTTAGTTGGATCTGGCCTCCTCTTCCTTGTTAGCACAATTTTATCACTGTCAGTGGGAAGTCCTGTTTCCGACATGATTTTGCTATTTCTGCCCCCCGCCCCCCATCCCTTCCTTCATCACCTTTCTACTGTGTTTCAAATCTCTGCTGAAAGTAAATTTTCTGCATCGTTTCTGTATGAGTTTCAACTGCATTCTCTAGATCCATAATTAGAATATTTTATAATAGTTTTATCATTTATTGTATTATCATTTATATGAAATGTCATTGCAAGTTATTTGGATTGCATAAAAAAAGGTCATCACTGATTGATAGCATTGGCAAAAAGTTGTCAATGGTGTACCAATTCAGTGACAAATTTGACTCTTGGTGTATAAAATTTGTTTAGATTATCTTTGCTGGTAATATGCAGGGAAGTTTGTAACCCTTTACAGACATTTTAATTTCTTCCACACTATTCTCCTATGTGAGGATGCTTCTTATCAGTGATATAAAAGAGAAAGGTGGTTTTTGTTAGTGTTATCGAAAAATCTGACTTTTATTGCTGATTCTGTAGAAAGAATAAGAGTGCAGAACAGACAAGAGGCAATAGACATAAAAAGAGCAAGAAGTTTTGCAGCATTCCTGGAGATGCCTTTTCATTTCAGTGGGTAAAATAAATTCAGAATTTCCAGAAGAAGTTCTTTTGGTTTTCAATTCTCTTGTCAACTTTCCCTTACAAATTATTCAATGTTGTTTATAGAGTATGAAGAAGGTCATGCCAAAAAGTACTAATTTGCCCAGAAAGTAAAAAATTCAGACTTGGAACTTCTAAAAGACACAAGAAGAATTAAGTACAGATATTTCAAAGTATGAGAGTGCCTAAGTTCCATTGATTTTAATTCCCTCAAGGAAATTCAATGGGATTTTATGCCCTAAATTCCTTGAAAATATCTGTACACTCTGAATGGAATCAGCCCAAAGCACATTTATTCCTTATGATAGAAACAGATTGTTGTATTGTTTCTTGTTCACCCCCTCCAGTTTTTTAATGCTTCAACTGTTTTCCAAGTAGGATGGTTAAACAATGGTTAGAACAAAGACTATATAAAGTTCAATTTTCTTGGATTCATCTGGGTCTTTACTCCATTTTCCAAACAAATCCCAGTCCTGCTGCACTAGGAGTTACCTGAACAAATTCCCATGAAGTAAGCTGATATGTGAACATGACCACGTAGCTCCTCAATGCTAAGCGCCTATGTTCATGGCAACCTTGGGATAAAAGAAGGAAAATAAGTAGAAAATATGTTTCAGAGGAAAATAAAAGTACAAACCACATCACAACCACTGTAAGAATATGGGATGATTGGCAGTTCCAATGGTGTAGATGATGTGCTATTGTGTTTCTTATCTTGAAAGGACTTGCTCCCCTGCATGTGGCTTTTGTGTAACAAAACCAACTGGAGATGATGAGACCTAAAATGAGATCTTGTGCATGGCCTTGCCACGGTCTTTTGCTGAATTGGGTCAGGAGTGCCATATTCAAATGACAGAGACACCAGGAGCACATCTTTGAGGCCCTGATCTAGTGGGGGGCATTCTTGCTCATGGCAGTGGAATTAGAACTAGATTAGCTTTAAGGCCCCTTCCAACCCAAACCATTCTGTAGTTCAATATCTTAACCACAAGATATTCTATGTCTTCTCTTCACCCAAAGAACTTTTCTTAAAGCATGTGTTAAACCCTTCTTTTACAAAGTGATTTAACTACATTGTTAAATGCCAGGAAAAAAACAAAAGAATTAATGAATAATCTTCTCTTGCTGTGATCCTATTGAAAAAATTGCAGGTATGCCTATTAGATTTGATAATATTGCTGTGCAGCAAAGCAATAGCAGTACTTGTATTTGACCAACAAAACACCATGTGCTTTCTCTTGCTTCATTTAAAATAGTGACCCTGTTAAAAACATCAATAAAGCTGCTATTTTTCAGAAGAGCCATACTTTAAAACATAGTTCATGAAATCACAAACAGAGGGTATGACCCCAGCCAGCTAAAAAGAAGAGAAATGTTCCTGTTGTCTCATGGAAAAAGTGAAACTGCTGTTCTTTTTCCCTCCTGGTCATCATATGGACAGGTAAAACCTAAAACAGGTTCATACAATCCATCAGCATTAATATTTTCTAGAATAAGATTACTGCGATTTTTATCCCCAAGTGCTCTGTGTGTGTTAGGTAGACAGAAAACAAGAAATAATTTACTTGTTTGCTGTAAAAAAACCCAGTGATTTTGGACATAGTAAATACAAAAAGGTACACTTCCTTCTCTAGAGACTTCACTGAAAGCCTGCTGAAGTACATGGGCTCTCCCAAACTGCCTCCCAGGTTCACTGGAGGCAGACAGTAAATTGCCCTGAGTCTTTCATGACTTCACTGTTAAGTTCAAGGCTTCCCAGGTAAAAAGCCAGATCATGAAACTACTTTGTTGCCAGCCCCTTTTCCTCTCTCTGTATATAATGGCATGACTGGTTATCTTAATGATAAGGAGACTGTGAACTTTCAGTTCCTATCATTGCTGGAAAGACTGAAAGTGTAATATCCTTTGCCTTCAGAAAAGTGTAGCCCTGTCTCTCTCCCTGACGTATGTATGATTCCCTCAAACACAGCTACACTTGTGGATGTTTTGATCTTCTTATAGGCAGAGGTGAGTTTAACAGGAGAGTTTCGCCTCAAAGTGTAGGTGCAATGAGTTTATTTTGGCTCACAGCACAGAGAGTTTAAAACAAAACAATAAATTAAAACTGGGAAGAATCCTTCAGTCACTCTGACATTTTTCTTTTTCTTTTGCTCTTTCTTTTTCTTTTTGTGTTTAACAGGAGGTGGCAGTTGTAGCATTTGCAAAACAATAAGTACAATAATTTGACATTGTGATATGATTACTTATGTAAGTGCTTAGACATACAAATACCTAAGCACTAATGTCATCACTGAGAGTCATGGCAGTTATTTCAGCCAAGTTAATAAAAGATCATTACTATAACTATCTACACAGGACTGAACATGATGGGGAATCTGGGATATGAGAAGTCTAACAATAAAAAACACACTCAAAGTTTATTCTTAGGGTATTTGTGCACATTGTGATTATTCCAACAACAAATCAGAAATAATTCAGTGGGTACTTGATCTGTAGGATTATGTAGAGGTAAGATTATACAAGAAAATTTCACTTTTCTTATCCATGTATCTTACTCCCTGTTTTCTCTGGTGAGGAATCTAAGCACAGTTAATTTAAACATGATTTCTCTCTAGTTTACATGCTCCTGGATCCTAACATAGAGATGTAAATAGCTGGGTGTGAACTTGCTAGGTATTATATTCAGCTGACACAAACAACCCAACCAGATAGTTCTGTATAGATAACAAACTCATTTCTACATTGATTGGGAATCAGAGCTCAGGTGATTGTTGTTCTTTTAATGATTATTTATTAAAAAAAAAAAAGGTCTTATTCAAATATAGAGTTGGTCCCAGTCTATGGCTGGCTGGACAAAATTCACAGGTTAGACAAAACTTTGGGGCAGGAGTTAGTCCCATTTCCCTGTCTTATCTCGAACCTCACAGCCAGGACTTCTCCATGGCGCTCTCTATTGCTTCTTTTTTCATCCAGAAAACACCTGCAAAAACAAGCCTTGCTGAGTTATGCAGGGGCCAACAAATCTCAATTCTGGCAGATAGGAGAGGAGGTAAATAACAAAGTGAATTTCAAAGTGATATCAGCAAGAATGTCTCCCTGAATGGGCCTGCCTCCAACCTACCCATAGAAATTTTAGACAGTATCTCTCCGGGCTCTTGGGTTCAAAGAGAGCAGCTGTCCCTGAGTTAACCAGGAACAATTGCGCCGAACAGACCTGCTAAAATTAGTATTTCCTACTGAGGACTAGAACTGAGTCCAATACTGATCTGAAAATCAGCCCTCCACACAAGCCCCTAATTGAACTGGACAGCAAAACTCTGCCCCAGTGAGGTTTCTGGTAGAATATAGGGATAGTGCATACAAGACACACTGCAATGCCATGCAATGTCACTGCAAGTGTGTCCAAGCTCCTTCCAAAAGGAAGGTCAGAGTCTCAGGTCAGAGACAGTGCAGCACCAAGACCGAAACTGGAAGCCCTTTTTTAAAACAAACACCATTGCTAGAAAAGGATCTAATACATCCCAGAGGGATATCCATACTATAGTTTGAAGACATACTTCTGGAGCCTTCCTTCCAGAACCCCTCTCCTCCTCTGCACCTGCACTGAAAGCTGTGGTCAGATTGGTTGACTGATCCAGCTGAATAATAACCGTCCCCAAAAAAACCAAAACCACTAGTTTTTGCCAGTCACACAAACACACATTTGATTGCTGACACTGGTAAATGAGTGGTAGTGGAAGGGTGAATGCAGAGAGAAACATGGGGCCTTCCACAGCAGCAACAGCAGCAACAGAGTTTGAGATCAGCATAACCTACTTGTGAAACCTTGCCCTGTGTGCCAGTTGTTGAAATTCACACAAGGTAGGCACCACATTTACTCTCTTAGACAGGGTAATTCTAAGCTGAAATAAAAATTACCATGAAGTTAAGTTCTCCTTTGAGATAAAAACAGCATTGCCACCAGCTCTCAAAACTCCTTGCCACCCTCAGCAGCCCTGCTGATCACAGTTTCAGAGCTGCCACGGTGGGAGGAAGGGAGCCTTCCTTCTTTTGCTCTGCAGCCAACACATAGTATTTCAAAATCAGAAGGACTTGGCATAGATCTGTCTTTACTGGCAGTTTGTTTGTATACTATGTTTACTTATGACAATGAAGTACCGAAGAAAGACATTTGAAGTTGATTTATCAGTAATTATCAATGTCTAAGGCCATTACAGAGCAGCCTGTAACAGGCTTTGTCAGTCAGTGGGATCTGGCCTGGAGCATCAACAAGGTATGAATGGAGCCTAAAGCTTTAGTTTTACCTCTGGAAACAAAGAAGAAAAATCCATGTATGACTTCTTCAGCCGTCACAGTCCTAACCGGAGTTTCTCTTACCCAGCAGACTGGCAGGAGAGGTTCCACTGCAGTAGGATCACTAGCCAGCAGAGGCAGTGGTAGCACAGGTAAAAGGTCCGGGGAGACTCCTTTCCCTCACTGCTTGCACATGCCAACTCGCAAGTGTCTGGCAGGTTGGTTTTGAGACTAGATGTGCAGGAACAGCTGGAGCATGGGGGATGAAGCTCCCCTAATGTCATTCTTCACCTTCCTCACAAACACATCTCCAAAGCTCCGAGTCACATTGTAGTGACACCCAAACTCGTGACATGCAGCTTACCACACCTCTCTCCCCATGAGCTCCTCAAGGCTCTTCAAAGTCATCTGACCTGTGAGCACTTCTGAGTTTCTGGCTCCTCTTGACTCTCCTAAACACTGTCCTGGATTAAAGAAGTACAGCAGAGAGGAACACACTTATCCACAGAACGGAAACCTATTGCAGGAAAATTGCTATGGCTTCAAACATCTTAATGATTGAGTTTCGTTAATAGCCTATGTGTCCAACAAATTTGACCAGATCCCGGCTGAGCTGGCAAATTTCTGTGGAGAAATCCCTGGCACCACATTTGTTTATCTTTGTTGACAATTTGTCTCATTGTCTCTGTCATTGATGAAACCACAAATAGTGTGCCAAGATCATTTGCCTCAATAAAAATGACAACAAATTTAAGAAGCACAGATATGTAAGCTGCACTACAATCTTTATCAGTGACACCCAAAACCAAACTGGAACCATTAGCTTTCAAGGACAGACTATTAAAATAGGTTCTCACCTCAACAAGATAAACCTGCCCATAATGGATATTTTTGTCCATGAAAAAATCACTTTGATCTTGAATACAACCTTTAAAAGAATTGGGAAAATAGGAAGAAAACCTACTTATTCATATAGGACATTAAGATTGTGTAAACAAAGGTACAAAGTTGAGGTTTTTGAAACTTGCACACAGCTGTTCGGGTGTAATGACTTGATTTCATTAATATTTAATCCTTCACCTTCAATGTGAAAGTCCACAGGAGTTACTTCTAGAAAATGAAAGGGCATTCCCATGAGAGGTTAATGCAAAGTAGTTTATGTACATTCATCTTATAGCCCCAAATAATTCAAGACACTTTTCTCACCTGTCCCCAGTTAGACAAAGCTCAGATATTTACTCCTGATTGACATTACAGGTGTCCTTCCTGGCTCTCACAAGTGTGGCTCAACACAATAATTGTCCCAGGGCCTGTTTCTTGCACCAGCCATGGAGCAATAGCTGGTGCAAGACCCTGAGGTGGAACACCTGATCAGCCACTCCAGAGACACAGAGCACAGTCAGTAACATTTCTATCAATGGTCTTTCCAGTCGTTTGCAGACGATGCCCTTTCCTTACGTCGAATAAGGTTTAGTTCTCCAAACTGTGCCATACTGTGTCAATTATGTAAAAATACCCATTCTACACCTCTGATAGCACTCGTTTCTCACATCTTGGGCTATACTCTATTCTGAGTTACATTCCTTGTCTTGTGGGTTGGGTGAAATGTCATTGAAGCTATGGGTGTAACCACTGCCTTCCTTTAATGCAGCTGTAAGGAACAGTTAATCTGCTTTATGAAATGAGAGCGACCTCCTCCCCAAACAAAAGCATATGTCACTGTTTAAAGCCATGCAACACACATGGGCTGCTCAGGTTGAAGGGTGTAGCAGAGGGGTTTAGTGGACTGGTTCCTTTTAATGGAACAGGATGTGTATGCATGTCTCTGTGTGTATGGAAGAGGGAATGAAAAGCCTTACAAGAATAAATACAGAAAAATTAGGCAGAGCCTATACGAAATAATAAGATTGTGGCCATTAGAAAAAAGAAGAAAGGAACTCTTTGAGCTGAATACTTGAATCTTCCTGATCTTGGGGAACGGATACTTCATAAAGACTTTGTAAATAAGTAGGATTTATCAGAGAGATCTGGTTCCATATGAAATTTCTCTTTCTAAAGAAGAAAGAATCACAAGACCCTGAACTTAAATTAAGTGTTCAGGTCAAAAGATATGAGACAAATCCCTACTGAAATCAGGAGATTTGCACAGGATATAAGCCAGACTGGAATTTGCCTTCCATGTTCAATATTCATTTTTCCCTGCCTCTAACATGAACATAAAAACATATGGAGAAAAAAATAGAAGGGATAGGAAGGGAGGAGAAAGGGAGAGTAGAAAGGGAGCATGTAAATCTTATCATTCCTCATACGTGCTCAGTACAAAATTATAATTTAATAAAGCTTATTTATTGACATAGTCATTAGATTTTTTTCCTTTATTTAAGTGAAATAGCAGTGATAAGCAATAATTCAAGGATTTTGATTTGATGACAGGCTATACAATTTTGGCTATATGGATTTTTGCGCTATTCATAAGCCTGTTTAGCTTTGCACTTGTGTTGCAAAAGGATTGAATTATAGCTTTGTAGTAGATTAGATTTCTTTGTATTATTCTATTTATATCTATCTGGTTGCTCTGTTACATATTTTCTTCATACTATCTTATACACTGATTGGGACATGTCTCCTTTTCTATTGTGTTCATAAGTGTCCACCACAGTATGGATTTAAAAGCAAAATTAAATACTCAGTATCCCAGGCTTAGAAAGTCATTGATGCTCTGTTGCTGCATTATGATTCTGCCTACAGTTCTACCTACCTACTTTCAGCTTATACAGAAAATGCAATTAGAGACATGGATTGTTGAGAAATGGGAATTATTTTCAATGATTCATAATGATGAAATTTGCCCATTTCTGGCCCCATTTGCCATATTTGAGCTTAGCTGAGGAGAGCTTTTGATGACACTCTTACATTCTTAATACAATATGCTGTGTAATATCTAAATATGCTCTCAGCTTAGTTGGCATCTTTGTTTGCTTTGGAGCACTGTGTCTTTGTGTCCTAAAATATAAGATGTATAATCCTTGCATTTGCTCTGTGGCTTGAAATAACTAATATGCTGTTATTTCCTGTGAGAGACCTAATAGTTAGGGAAAATGCTGAGTATTTTACTCAGCAATAAAGTGTTCTTCAAGTGATAATACATCTTAGCATAAAACAGATTCTAATATGGGTCTTTTCTTACACTGTATTTGTTGAATTTTGTATTAGTGAACGTAGGACTCAAGAAATGGACTAAATCCAAGCACAGTGTGGGCAGGTGCTGTACAAGCTTGCCCTCTCAGCTTCTCCAAGTCCCCCTTCATCTCAGACTGTTGCTGTTTTTACACTGTACCTCTTTACAGCAGAAATGCAGTGTTTTATTGTGTGGACAAATATTTGCTGAATTCTGAGATGAAACCTCCTCAGTTTTTTTTCCCTGTGCCAGGTCTGAACTGGGGTTTTTACAGGTTGGAAGCTGGTGCTCTGATATAGCTGAACAGAGGATGAAGAAGCAAAGCATCAGACCTTGTTGCCGCTTTCTACTCTCCTCTGCACCCAGAAAATATACATTTCAGCCCATTTCTAAAGTCTGGTAAAAGACATTTGATAATAGTGATATTGTTTAAACAATGGCTCAGCAGAGATATAGCCTGTTTTGGGGGCCTCAGTTAAATGAGGATAGCCTTTTGCAGCCATCTAACTGTAACTTAAATATGAATCTCATGATGTCTGAATTCATGTGCCCCAACTATATTCCTCCAAATAGCCTTTTAAACTAATTTTGTACATTTTCTATATATTTATGATAAAAATGTAAATGAAAGAATCAAAACCTGGTAGCTTTACTTTATAACATTTCACTTGAAGTGTACAGGCAGAGTAAACACTGGAAAAAAAAGTATGAGTAGCTCTGGGAAGCATAGAGTGTTTAATATCCAGATTAAATATTGGTGGAGCTTGAGCTCCTTTTCTGTCAGTCTATCACCTGCTGTTGTAAAAGACTCCTGTCACATGTCTCCTGACCAATTATGTCTGCAGTAGCTTGGGAAGAATCCCCTATCCGGCTGCTCACGGTGCTGTGGGCTATGAACAGGAGACTGCCCTGAATTATTCTCAGGATAAACCCTTTATGGGTTTTAGAAACAATTAACTTATCTATTTTCTACTAGTCCAAAAGCTTTATGGGTAGCACAAATGTAAATTTATTTTAACCTCAAATCCAATGTATAATTTTTGTGGAACTGGAAGTAGGGAACCAGTGTGATTGGAAGATACATTTCAATTAATTCTTCCTCCGACGCTTTATCTCCTCGGCATCAGAACCTTTTATAGTGTTAAAATTAACAATTATGCAGCTGATGGCTGGCTGAAACCACAGGGGATCTGGAAAGGGCTTCAGATAACACAACATGTATAAATCATTCAGGAGAACAATTCATGAAAGAAAAGTTATCTGTGTTTTGGATGACATTGGAAGAACTAAATAGGAGTCAATTTGAGGAAGAGACATTTTGCTCCATTGTCCGGCCTGGCTTTTTTTTCTTTTTTTTTTTTTTATTGTGTTGTAATATACATTTTCAAAATTAATTAACCATTAACAGCAAGATAAATGTTTCTTCTTGTGTTAGGGAAATGCTGGCCTCGGTGGTGAAAGATTATTTCACATGAGCAGCACTCTTCAGGAAAGCTGTTGCCAGATAAGGTGGCGACCGTACTTTGAAGAGGAACAATGAGAAGTGACAGACAAGACCGTGTTTACCAAACTGAATAGAGGACTCGCAGGTTTCCACTCACTGCTCGGTTACCTAAACCCAGGGAATCAAGGCTGGAGTGCTGTTTCACCAACCTGGATCAGTAACAGAGTGGTAACTACTTCAGAATATAATAACACGCCGTGAAATCTTACTCCAGGGGGTAATGAATAACATTTTCTTAATTTAATTTTTATGAAATGTTTAAAAAATTACTTTGTCGGAACAGCTTTGTGTTTATGAATTTGGCAGCTGTGGAGGATTTTTGTCCTGTGCTTTTTTTACAATGTTCAGACTTTTGATTACAGGTTGGGGTGTGAACACAGCACAAATCAAATGTGAAATCCTTGCATTTCAACCAGGCCAGAAATGTAGAAATAGGAAGAAGATGTTCTTGTTCTGCAGCTTAGGGAAGATCAAAATTTGGCAGCCACACTGTGCACAGAATGGCATGGGGCTCACGTGTGTGTAGTGCTCCAAGACACAGTCCTGAAAACAACTAACTCCAGGAGCATCGTACCAACCTACCTCATCCAGAAAAGGCCAGTGGAAATAGGAATCTTCTCCCATTTTTGTCTCTATTGCTGCAGAGCTGGCTGAGCTGGTACCTTTAGTATGGGCAAATTGCTTGTGGCCTTTGATAAAGTGCTCAATTTTTATTACTTTTATGTTGTGTTCGTGATTCTACAGTCCTGAACCCAAATATTTGCAGAGCTGAACTCTAGAACAATCTCACTGTTTATGGCATCTGCAGTTTCTTTGTCAATGTGAACAGTGCAGATCAGCACTTCCAGATGAGGACTGCCAAACAAGTTCAGCAGGAAAGAGGAATGAAATAGAACATACATTTTATATATATATATATATTTGTGTGTGTATGTACAATGGGATTGTTTCTTCATTCTGTCACAAACATATCAAGGGGATTTATGTTAGAGGACAATACTAAACAAAATTTGTGGCACACAACTGACAATCAGACTATATTTACATATGGAAATGTATGTATGGAATGCAAACATTGTATGAAGAGGGATACTAGATACAATGCTTATTTTAACATAGATCTCTGAAACTGGGAGTGTAAGTTTTCAGCATAATCAGCTGTTATGTATTTATTAATAGTTTTATAATGCATATGATTTTTATTTTCCTCATCCACAGTTATTTTTCGATTCGAGCTCTTAGTATCTTTAGGTTCTGGCTACAATATTATTGAACAAGGATATGGAACATATTTCTAGTTTTTATTGCATGGAAATTTGTATCCATGAATATATTTTGCAAGAACATATAAGCATCTTTTTTTCCCATTCACATTAAAATCCATCAAATACAAATGTTACTGAACACAAGTGCAGAAAATATTTGGTTCGAATCACTTTTTTTTTTAACTGTCAAGAAAACTTTTTCTAATATGTGAGAGGAGAAACCTTTCTGCTAATTTGGACATACATGTGTTGGCATCAGAGTATATTTTCTCTTGATGACAATCAGCAGGTTAGATTAATTTAGTAGCATTACAGAAATAATACAGATCTTTGTTATGTATGTTATCCAGAAGATCTTTAGTGAGGTCTTGGAAAATGGACCTTATAAGTTATATTAAATAATGCTGTAATTATATTAAGTAATGATAAGTCATAGTGCCAAAAGGTTTGGCTAAGTTCCTTTTTCTCCTAGTGGCCCACAGAAGTGGAAGGTTGAGATTCTTCATTGTATCTACCTGTGCCAGAAACATACAGCAGATCAGGGTCAGCTTGGGCAAAATTTTGTCTGTGTTTGGGAAAGTTTTTTAGTACCTTATTTATTTTGCTCTGTTCAGAATATCTGGGCCTATTTATTTTTTACTTTTTGAACTTCAGGAAACTGAGTTTTGAAAGGGCATTTCTTGGCTTTGATTTACGTCATTACATTTCATACGTGGTGAAATTTGTTTTGCTTTTTGTTTTTTTGTTTTGTTTTGGTTTGTTCATTTTTCGTTTGTTTGTTTGTTTGTTTGTTTTGTCTCAGCAGTCCTGGAAAAGGTAATGTAGTCCTTGATCATGTAGAGATAAAGAAACGGGGCTTGACAGATGAGGGCACTGGCAATAGATTTCTTGTTGAGGCATTTAAACCAGAACCATCCCTTCCAACCTTCTGCTTTTCCTTCGCTAGGAGTTAGCACATGTGGAACAAGGACGGGTGAAGGAAACATGTCAGCTTCTCACCTCTGGCAGTTTTAAGACTAATGTCTTAACATAAAGTCTAACTGGTGGATATTCATCACACTAGGTCAAGCTGAAGATGACTTCATTGCTTTCAGTGTCTGCTTGGTAGATGGAAACCATAAGCAGAAGTATGGGCTAACTGCTGGCACCATTGCTGAACACCAGACAAACTGTCCATCAAGCCCTAAGCTTTCCTGAAGTGCAATCTTTGCCCAAAAACTGTCCTCTCTTCAGCAACAAACACTGCTTAGATCTCTCTGCCTGTTTTCCTTACTGTAAACTGTGATAATAAAGGGTATTCATCTGGTTTTGTAAGGAATTATTAATAAACAGGCAAAAATCCATCCCTCATAAGGCTCATAACCACAAAGCCACAGGATACTGTGTTTCAGGTTTCTCTGCATGAATTTTGTCATGTTCTTGATGCTGGTTGTTTTCTACACAGGAGAGGGAAAGTGTGAAACTAGCCCACAGTTTTTGCGAACTATCAGAAAAAACTGTATCTGTAGCGAGTATCTTTAGAAAGCAGAATACATATCCAGAGCACTCAGAACAAGAACTGTTAGTCTCCTTGCTAGAATTCCCACCCACTGCCATGACACTTGTATTTCTGCTGGAGAGTGGCCCAGCTTCAGAAGGAAGGACTGAGCTTGAATAATGTGGGGCACGTCACTCTAAATAGCATTGGAAACAAACACAGGATGCGTTACTGAACGACTTAAATTTCTACATATGTTTTCTTTTGGATTATCATTCACAAAGAGAAGGTGAGATTTAGTTTAATCAATTAAAATAATTTCTTCCAGCACTTTCAAACACCTGCTCCGAGTCAGGACACTCTCAAAGATGCTTCCTTAAAATAGGCTCAATTTTCATGAGCTGGCATTTTCCAACAAAAGCAAGAAAAATCCTGACCATTTTGGGTGATAAAATTTCCTTTTTTAACAGGTGTGTGAGGCTCTGTCCTCAAGACCCTGCAATGACATAATGGTGGGCACAAACTGCCTCTGCCTTGTCACACAGAATGTGCCATCCTGCACTTGGTTCACTAACCTCGTGGAGGAGACAGGTGTGTTCACCAGTGTCTGTTCTGTATTATATATTGCATGGTGTTTAAGCTGTGAAATCCTTTAAGAAGAAAAGGCGTTTGCACAGTGTCTTCTTAGAAATAGTACGGTTATAAATCATCACATAAGGAGAAGAAAAGCCTTCTAATTGCATGCTTTATCTTCAAAAGTTACGAATTTCAGAACAATCTGTGTATCAGGTACCTTGTTAGTATTTTAGTGCTAAAAGGCTTCTGTTGATGTATCCAGCTTCTGTTACCTGTCTTTGATACACCACATAGTTATTTTCTTTTTAATCTCTGAAAAGCAGAAATATTGTGAGCTCTTTGCTGGTGCCAGTATGGATAGGAGCCATCCCTAAAGAGATGTATATTGCAATTGGCAAGATATAAATCACATACTGTATAAATATAGAGGTGTTTGTGTGTCAGGATGTTGGCAAGTGGTTTGTGGGAAAAACTACTCTGTTGGATGCTGACAGCATCTTTCACATCTGCCATTTACAACTCCTCTTTTCTTGCTGCTTTTGTGCCAGTCTTTGGATTATCATTAGGGGTATATGTGGTTGCTTGTCCAGATGTTGTCCAGAAGTGCCTTGAAAGAGAAAGAGGAATTCTTGCCCCATTCCTAGTGAGAATGATGCTGTTAAGAATTTGTTTCAGGGTTTTTGCTTTGTTTTTGGTTTTATGTTCTGTTTTTTGGTTGTTATTGTTTTTTTTTTTTTTACAATCGCAGTCTCCATTCACTAATGTCAGCACTAGTTTGTTTGCACAGGAGCTTTGTTCTCTACCAGAACTGGGGCTTGCAACTGCCTTGCTTTGAAGCATAGTAATTAACCCCTTCCAAATCTCACCTGAAAATTGCTGTTTCTTGACGTATTCTTTCACTCCGTTTCTTCTTTTTTTTTTTTTTTTCTTGCTTTGATGTACTTACTTCAACTCAACTGCAAGTTTACAGGTCTTGTAGTGTGTCTTAGTGCAGCTACTTTGCTTTAAATCCTATGGCATGAGTATTGTTCCTGCAGTGCAATCCACATTGATCCTAGGGAAAGCTCTAGACAGCTTTACCTTCTTCAAGAATCCTTCTCTCCCTACTTGACAGGACAGCTGACAGAAGCAGCCAACAGGTGCTGCACTTTGGGCACTTCCTTGTGCAGAAGGGTACAGGAAACAGGACCAGAAATGACGCCTGCTGTAAGTGACCCCATATAATCAGGAGAGTTGGATTAGAAAATCTCCAGAGGTGTCTTCCCACTTCAGTTGTACTGTGATTCTCTCATACATCTTCTTGCTCTTCTTTGTCCTTCACACTGGAAAAAAAGCTGGCCAGATAGAACGGTAGAAAGACGAAATGGTGCTTTGATCAACACCATGCTCTTTCAGAAAAGAAGTGTGTGTATATATATAGTGTAGATTTATGCACAGTACCTGCCATAATCAACACAAAATTTGAAATAAATGGAGGAGACACCCAGGGGAAGCCATGTGTCTCACATGTCTCAAGCAAGGATGCCAGTAGCTTTGATAGAGTACTTAAATATCCAGGCAACATAATCTGTGCTGGTAAATCAATAGCAGTTCTCCATTTGTGACATAATTTCCTTTTTTTTAGAGGCAGTATTTTATGACTAGATCTTCATTATATGCAAGGTCAATGGATCTGTTTTCCAGAACAGGTAGCTGGGAGTCCTCAGCTGGAGAGGTGAAGACTTCCAGCCTAAATCTGCGAGCTTTGGGAAGGAAATGTCTACAAACACAGCTGACTGGAGTTCAGTTGCCAGCCACTCTTGGGATCTGATACCTTGCAGATCCATAGGCAGCTCCACAAAGGACTAGACCATCCTGAGAAACAGCTCAAGGATTAGGGAGGATCAGAGAGTTTGTGTGTGTGAGAATCTTGATGCAAGACACTGTCTGGCCATATATATTTAAAATAATCATGCCAAAGGGTGAGAGACTTCCTGATCACATGTTATCTCAGATCAAATTTTGAGAGGATTGATTTGTTCTGAAGCTACAGCATATACAATAATTCATAATGGTGAAGTATTGAATAAACACTACACTGTCATCTTTTTTATTATTTAAGTGTCTCTAACAATACTAAAATCAGTCATAATTCCTGAAAATAAATTCCTGCTATTAGTTATCTGACCTGGATAAGAATCAGTAACCTAGAGCTGCAAAGCCATGCATATAATTATACCACTTCCCCACTGAACTTGCATTATTATTATAACTGTAACCAGCTTTTGCAGGAAAACTGCTTCTACACTGCATCTATAGTCTGTTCTAAAATAACGACATGTACCATTTCCAGAGAATTACTAATTAAATGTATTCCTTTTAATATTTCATTCATTGTCCTCAAAAAGACAACAATTTCAACCCTTTCATGTATTTTTTCTACACTATTTGGAGTTTAGGATCTATTCCTTAAGAATAAAAGTACAATACTATCTTGCAGAACTGAATTGTCATGACAAAAATTGATATCAGTCTAAATTATCTATGCAACAACATGATAGAAACCCAGAAATAGGATACAGTAGCAAAGCAGTTCAACTTCCATTAAAAATAAAAGCTCTGTTAATAAGCTGCTGGCATGATGTCATTTGATATAACCATTTTAGGGTTAATGGTGGTTTGCTATCATGAAGGATTTTGCAAGTGTTGAAGTTATCAGTGTCCCCATATATGCCTTAGCTCAGCAAAGCAGTTAAGCATGTGCTTAAGTCTCATTCTGTAATCTCTTTCTCTAACCATAAATCCTGCTTCATTGACTGCTGCACTTTTTATAGCCTGCTGAGGGAAATTCATGCTACCTGTTTGGCAACATAACAGTAGCATGACAGACTAGTGCATGCTTGCACCATGTTTAGGATTTTATTAGAGAACACATCTGGAAACAGGAGGAAGATGTAATAGCAGAGAACATCAATTTGTTCTTTTAATTTTACTTTATGTAAAAACTTTTGACATGCAAATGGTGTCTTGCTAAATGCAGTGTCTATTGAGATATTGATACTAATTCTTCAATTATATTCATTATTATTTAGCTTTTTTTTATTGACCCTGCAGGATACAGAAAGCCACGTACAAGCCCTAAATTCTTGCAGTCTAAAAGACAGGTCCAGGAAAACATGGATATCCTATGGAATTCAAAGTTAGGGAATAAAAAGAGTGAACAAGAAAAATCTGATTTTGATTTGGTGAGCACAGTTGTTTCAGGATTTTTTTCTCTTTTCTGTGTCCATTAACCAGCCCAGTGGCTGTAAATTTTTGTATGTTTCCACCTTTTCTACATTGATGTCAGTTGTTTTTGTATGTGCTTTTTCTGTATGCTTTTACTGTGTGCAAGTAGATAAAGCAAGCACTCTTGTCTTACAAAAAGGCTGCTTATGTACTTTACACCTCAAAAAGATTCACAGACTATGCAGGTACTGGTGCTATAAATAGGAGATGCAGGTCCTTATTCCAAGCCCTTTGCAAGTTTTCATATAGGCCTAGGTGATTTAGAGATGTTCAAAAACACTGGGCAATGCCCTGAGCAACTCAGTATCTAACTCTGAAATTAGCCATGCTTTGAGCAGGCCTAGGTGGACCAGATGACTTTGTAACTTTGTAATGATGCTTCAATACAGAACAAAAGGAATAGAGAGTGAATCAGATTCTCCAATAAGACATCATTGGTTGTTTCATTATATTCAGCATAATAATGGTAATTATTAAGTCAATATGCGTACACATACATGTTAAGGAAATGTAATGAAGAGAGAAAAATAAAAGTCTTCATGGAGGTACTAATGCTATCTTTTAGGGAGGTTAATGAGAAAATCCTGTTAGACAAGACCAGCTGAGATATGGAATATCATTTTTGTAAGAAGTGCTGACATCTGAGTATTTGTTATTGTTTCAATTCAGGGTGAAATCAAATGTTTCTGATATGCCATGCAAATATTGCTTCAGAAAAAAAGGCTTAATTTCTTCAATATTTAATTTCATAGTTCTACCATTGTGTTTCAGACTTCATTCTCTGTTTTCAACCAGAGAATATATGGGTGCTATGTATTTATGCAGTGCTGGGCTAATTCTTGTGAGAGGATGTGCAGTGTCCCATTTCCTTTGCCAGGCAGATCAGGGGTTAGAACACTTGCCTATAATACAGGAGAGCTGGGCTGCACATCCACTATACCCAGACTTGTTTAGGAGTGAGCATTTTCCATATCAGAACATAATGTCCAGGGCAGCACCTGGCAGCAGCATCATCATTTATTACCCTCAAGGACATGGTGTGCAGACTAGACTGGGACTAACTTTTGGGGTTTCACTTAGGAAGCCACTGAATAAGAGGTTTTGAAGAAATTTACCTTAGCCAAGATGCAGAAGGAGAAGAAAGGCAATGGTAAAGTCTGGTATTAATCTAGAGACAAAAAGACCCTTTAAAATTTTTGAAGACTGTTTTAAAATAATTTTTCCCACTACTACTACAATAAAGCAGCCAGAGATGAAACTGTACCAAAGCTCTAGCTTTGGTAATTAGCAATACCTAAGCATTCAAAACTAATCTAGAAGTAGAATGAGAGGAGAAAGAATATAACCAGAATAAGCTCCATCTAGATGGAAGTAAGCATAAAGAAAACGAAAGGAAGATCCCTAAGAAGTCTGTGAGAAGTTTTTTGTTGAGAGAAAACTGCCACAGTAAGACTTGAAAGAAACTATCTCTCTATATAAAACAAATGTAACAGAGAGAAGGTGCTGTGTCTGCTGGAAAACCATTTGTGTCCTCTGCAGGAAGTTCTTCAAAGGAGTAAAGAACTTATATAGGATAGATGATCCAGACAATGTTAAAGAGAGAGAAAACAATGATCTTAGGTTTGCTGCAGGAGAAGTATGTGTTTTTTCTGAGCAATGGCAGAGCCAATAAAGTAGGCAGAGACCTGGTCCACTCGATGTCTGAGTTTAGCTTGGTCAACATTACACAATGTGAAGCACTGAAGAACATAACACCCAGCTTCAACTAACTCCTACTCTACCTTCCTGGAGATAAAGTTTGCTCATCTTCATTTCACAGTTAAGCATATGGCCATCAAAAATTAGCAATATATATCAGAATCCAAAATACTTACAACAAACCTATTAAATAGCTCATAATGTGAGTCTTTTGACATTCTTGTGTGGAGTATTCCCTGTGTTACAGAACACTGGAAAGGTCATCTGTCCCAAGCATTTTATGTTTAGGAACCAGAAATCTCGAAATGATGCAACTGTTTTCAGTTTTAGACTTGTGTGAGGAAAATGGACAATTCAGCATCCCAGAATGTCTCTGCATTTTGACAACACTGAGGTACCTGATTTGACCTCAGGGCTCAATATGTTGAGTTTTCTCTCAACATATTGTGTTTGGGCATAAATAATTCCGCAGTCATTCTAATAAAGAGTCCCAGAACCATGAACTTGACTGACTGTGCTGTTTCATTTTTCCCCTTCTATACAAGCAGTCAGATGTGTATTCTAACGTTGCTCTCTAAACATGCTTGTGCTTTATTTTAAGTTTTCTACTAATTTAAGGTGCTTCCAGAAGGTAGCAATGGAACCATCCTGGTGCCTAGCAGTTCAAAATGAAGATCAGAGTATGATCAGAGCATGATTTTAATTCTTTAATGAGAAGTGCTGTGGCTAGGTGTTTGTCATGTTTGAGACAGGTGGTGCTAGCACTTGCATTTCTAAACCTGAATTTCTCCGGCAATTACTCGTACTCATGATCAATATGTTTTGACACTTTTTAGAGATTATTCTTAAATTGATAATAAGTGCTGTGTTTGTGTGTCTGGTTTTAATGTAATTAATTAAGACTAATTAATTAACTTCCAATTAAAATAAAAACATTCAGAGGTGTGCTCTGTAAATGTTAAAGTTTTCAAGCACCTAACGTAACACAGACTTCCTTTTCCCATCTTTTTGTCAGATGACAAAGATTATGGCTGAACAATCAAATATCTCCTCATTCATATTTAATTTGCAAATAATACACTTGTACCTGGAAAAATAATCCCTGCTCTAATGCATGAGAATGGGAAAATTGGCAGTTCCTTTTCAGCAGTGGCAAAAAGTGGTTTATGGTAATTTTGGCTAACCTTGACCTCCCATATATAAAAACATGAAACTCTTTAACACCCACACTCTAAGTCTAATTCTCCTCCTGCTCTTCTTGAGTAAATTAACACTTGTTAGCAAGTGGGATGTGTAAAACCCAATCTTGGCTACGACGGTGTAGGAGATCTGTGTCCGGACCTTCCTAAAAGTGTCTGGACATCACTTAATTTAAGCTTACCCTCAGAATTCTTTACTCCAGAACATGGATTCATTTAACTTCTTCAGTTTCTCTTTACCACAACTAGGATTCTATGTCCCTTGCCCATCTTTGCACACTATTGCTCCTAGGGTGCCAGTCACGCATCCACACCCAACACCAACAGTCTTGCGAAGGACTCTTTCCTCTGGAGTCCTGTCCTTGTGCCTCTCTCTCTCCTGCCAGAGGCAATGTGACAGCCTGTGCCATAGCCTGACCACCTGCAGTAGGTAATTTCCCTTTCACAGTGTCAACATTTTGCTGAAGTTTAGCACAGAAAAGCTGATTTTCTCCAAAGCTTCTCAGAGTACCAAAGCTGTATTTTCCCTTTTTAAATTTTTTTTCTTTTTTTTTTTACATCAGGACCTTCAATGGATAAATCTCAGGGGTTTACCTATTTTGAAAAAAGTTTTATTTTCTAGCAAAAATGCACCATGGGCTTCACACTGTCTAAGAAAACAGCATTTCCCAAGGGGATATTGAACATGCTCAGGCGAGTGCTCTGTTTTCCTAAGGACACCTGCCAGAACCTTGCTGACATATCAAGTGTTGAAAAATGCTTGGCATCAACTACCTCTCATAGAGTTTCTCTGTTTGTTGACAGTAGGAAACAGCCATGTTATGCATATTTCTTTAATTCTCTTGGCTGCCTACATAGCAAAGTGTCTCATATTTTCATCTATAGCCACTGATTCTCAAACAGAAAAGAATATCCAGCTTTTCTTTTGGTCTGGGTTTTAAGGGAATGGGAGCTGACCAGGAACAGTTCAGACCAGGAACTGAACAAAAATAGGAGAAGGGTCTTTCTCACCTTGGACTCTGATGGAAACTTCTATGTCTGCTGGAAAATACTTTCCATGAAATATTTATTGTCTTGGTCCTTTGTCCCTCTAATCGTGTTGGTGCCTTCATGATCAGACTGAGGACATTATGGCTTTTTTTCATTTTAGGATTTGGTATACTTCCTTGACTGTTTTTCTGATTTCTCTTGGTACACTTCCTTGAGTGATTTTCTGATTTCTCTCTCTCCCACTCTGTCCTGTATTCACAGTTTATCTCACATTTCACCTTAATGAGACGTTGTTCACTTACATAAATTCCCATTTGCCTTCTGATGACCACAGGGCAAAAGCTCCTTAAGGCACAACTGTTTTGCATGAAAATATCCATCTCTGTCAGAGTCTGTCTTCAATGTCTCCATTCAGTCTCTCATTTTTCTCTTTGCATTGCACAGGAGACAAATCCACCAGTAAGGGAAAACCTCTTTTTTTATTTGGTAGGGAATTAATCGTCAGATCTCCACATTTCTGTGTGCAAATTTTTCACTCATGTACAACTTTTGCATTTTGACTATTTGTGCCTCAACAAGATCCCCTGGCCAATTGCTTCCTGTAGTAGTCAGACTACCTTCTGCCAAACGAAACATTATGCACAGCTATCAGGTATTATTATCAACACCTATCCTGCAGCAGAACTTTTGTTTGTGATGAGTAATTTAACACTCAACACTCTGAAACCTAAAGCTAATATTGTGAAGTACTCTAAGGAGACAAATTGCATGCATCCTAAACTTTTGATAATCATATGGTAGTTTGGGGACACTGTTACACTGTGGGCTTTCAGAAAACAAAACAACAAAAAGTTCTGTTCCTCAAGCAGGCAGGGAACTTGCTTTACCTCTGCTGGAGCTGAGTATCAGCAGCTTGTGGTGCCCTCCTGGCAGAAGGAACAGAAACTGGGGTATAGGTGCCTCCTCTCCAGCAGGTTTTAGCCTGCTTTGGAGATCATTGATCCAAAATAAAACTTTCTGCATTCATTCAACTTGCAGCTGATGAGCCAATCCATTCTCTCATGTGCTTAACATCTGATTCCTGGCATTAAACCAGTATTTCAAGGTTTCATGAACTTATAAATGTTAACACTTTGTTGAATGAGGTTCTCTTATCACAGGGACCTACCGTCTCTGACAGTGATTTTCAGCTTTCACCATCCTTCACTCTCAGTGCTGTAACTTAATTGCTTGCCTACACTGAGCAGTGCAAGAGCAAAATATTGACCTACTTCTCTGGCTAAAGGCTACGTTAGCAATACAGTACGCATTTTCCTAAGAAATCCCAGTGATCAGTTGAGAAAAAGAAACTTAGTTGTCAAATATGATATTTCCTTGGTGAACCTCTCCTATTTGCCTCAGTTTCTCATTAACACTTATTTTAGAAATATATGAGGGGTAAGTAGAGCTCTGACTGGCATCAGCCACCAATTTAAATAACTTCCCAATGAAAAATGCCTTGAGATGGCTGCTACTTTTTGTTTTGTGGATCTTAGCCCTGATATTAGAGCAAATTTACTATCTGCACTATAGGTGGGCTCAGAGGTAGATGTAGGATTTTCTGAACTGTGGGAGGCATAAACTCCTTCTCCCTAAGGATTCAGTGCTGTAAGCTGAGAACAGTGGGAACAGTCCGTACAGCCAGACTGTTGTCTCTGTTCCCAGCCTCTACTGCTGGCAGTCTTCGTGTGTTCGATTGCCTACATTTCCCCTCCTCAGAACAAATATAATTCTTCCCGTTAGCATCTCTCATGCCTCCCCTTGGCTGATAGTGACCTCTGTTCCTCATATAATTCTTCTCTCTGGCTTGTCAATAGGTTGTTACTCCTAGGACAGATTTCAGCTGCCAACTTCTACTTCAGGCATTTTTTCTTTGCCGACTTGTAAGCCTAGATAATTCAATGCCATATTCCCTCTTCCATCTTATTCTTGCATCCTCTCTCTGCTCACTGTCACTTCCAAGTGTGGGTATTGGTTTTATTGCTTTCTTTAAAAAGGCTTATTATGTAGAGGACATCTCATCTTGACACTTATTGCTTTCTAACTTACATGTGCTAGGACAACATAGACAGACAACAGCTGTCTTTGCCTTCTGATGTGTACAGGTTGCTCTTTGGGATCATGGTCTGGCACAGACAGTTGAGATGCACGCAGGAGTGTTCCAGCCAGGACAGCTGTGCTCTTGGCATAGAAACCAGAAGGATGGCAATAGAAGGGTATTGGTATGCGTGCAGGCTCACATGACAGGGTCAGGGTGCCTCCAGAAGAAGAAACCAAGCCTGGGAAGTGGGGAGTTCTTCCAGGTAATGGAGAGCTCTGTGGTACTGGAAATGGCATTAATGAGGAAACTCCAAACAGCTGTGTTGAGTGGCAGTGCAGAACAGTGTGGCTCTAAGAAGTCCCGTGACACCCTGTAGGCTGCTGGAAGACTGAGGAACAGAACACTCAGAACAAGAAAGCAAACAACTCAGGAAAAGGAGCTGCTTCTTTTGCTTTGCCAAACAAAAAGAAAGCCCCAGCTGATAGTATACTACGAAGTGTGATCTTTGCAGATTGGGAACTCAACAGCCCCTCCCAATGCAATGCTATGCCATGAGGGACACAACCTGGCTGTACAAACATTTGAGTAATAAATGGGAGTAGAAGGGTGGCAGCACTTGCAGATGTTGTTCTGCCAAGACAACAGCTAGAAGAGGGGTTCAGTTTTGGTATTTTTTCAAAAACCATTAAAAAGGCTGAGAAAGTCCTGAAAAAAATGCAGTAAATGATTTAAGAATTGGAAACCCTCTTTTTTTTTTTTTCCTCTTAAAAATCTTATCAGAAAGAAAATTGAGAAGGGATTTGATTAGACTATATAAATCCCTTTCCTGAGAGAAAACATGAGCACTGAAGTGATCTTGAATTTAGTAGAGAATGAAATTGTGGTTGGAATTGGAAGCTAAGTCAATCCAGGACAGAAGTTAGATACCTTTTTTTTTTTTGGCTGTAAGTGGGATTAACCATTCAAACTAACTACCATGCAATAAATTTTCTGTCTCCTGCTATTGTGAGATCAAGACTAGATATTCTCTAGAAGTTATGCATTAGTCAAACACAAATTATCCTTTCATCAAATAGAAGTTATTGGGCGATGTACAGATTTAATTGGGTGATGAAGTAATAGGTCTAACATTCTGCAGATCAAATTTTACGATCTAATAGTGCGTTTTGGCAGTAGGATATAAATGTAGATGTGTGGATGTGTATCTGAGACAGTATAATTATTAAGATTACTGAGTGTGTTGGTTTCGATTAGAGGGGTCTCCATCGTCTCTAAATTCCCATCTCCTATACCACGTCATATCTGTGCAGATTCCTCCCATGCATCCTCCTAATTAGCTGTACGAACACTCTTCAAATTTTTTATGCACTCTATGCTGCAAATGTCATACTTTCTGTAAATACTTTGTGTGTTGTTGCACCTCATCAGTTTTTAACCAATCACCAGAACACACCAGGTCCCTTTAAGGAAGTTCTTGATTCTGTTGAATAAAATGGGAAGGACACTGAAACATTCAGAGGTTCTGATTTTGAACAAACTCCTCATTCAGGACTATTTGCTCACAAAACCTGGTGCTGAAGGAGATTTTGCTTCTGTCCATCCATACAAATTAATGTCTACATATTAATTTCATATTTCAGCTGCTCATCT
Organism: Illadopsis cleaveri; assembly: GCA_013399915.1. Taxonomy (NCBI): domain Eukaryota; kingdom Metazoa; phylum Chordata; class Aves; order Passeriformes; family Timaliidae; genus Illadopsis; species Illadopsis cleaveri. Next base: position 503,909 of record VXBB01007648.1, on the reverse strand, counting down.
TATCTGTCTCATCTTGTACAGCTCACCTTAAAGCAGTGATGACAAAAATGATCTTTTAAAAATTCTTACTATTTATATAAATAAATACATTTATATATCTGGAGACTTCTCATATAGTAATTCCTAGTTAGATTTTGATGGTTTAACATTTATGGCTATAGAGGTTTTGCTTGGCAACATCTACATACATTTTTAAAAGATCAGGGAATGTATTGCAGAACTGTGGACATATCTGACTTCAGTAAAGAGCAAGATGAATACTCAAGATGCATCCAAGCTGACCAAGCATATCGTTCAAGACTTCATCCAGACCTGCATGTGAGAAAGTCCTGGAGACTATCTCACCCCTGCTGACCCCAACTGGAGCCTATTTACAGATCACTTGTTATGACTACATCTGCAGAAGGAAAAGATGCAACCTGGGCTGTACACACAGCACATGTACCAGAACCACAGTGATGGGAAATGGAGAAGATGTATATATATAAAGATAGATATATGTGCAATGTATTAATAAAACTATCATATGTCCCTACTGCAATACATTCACTGCAGAGTGGGGAGGTTCACTTGACAATGATGTTGTGAACACAAAACATTTTCAGGTCATAGAGTAGCAGAGGTATTCCTCAGGATAAGTTCATGACAGAGCTGGAAGGTTAATCTACAAGCTGATTGGCAGGTAAATGAACTTTTCCCCAGAGAATACTAACAGAGATTATCTACTTTGTAATTAGACACATGATTGAAACACATACAGGTATATCTGAGTCATATTATTTACTTCAGTAACTTCAGATGAGGCCCAAGGCTCAGTGCCTGCTGTTAGGAGATGAGTGGCTGATGCCTTTTTCTGCTATACCTCAAATTTCTCATACTTTGGGCTTGGAGACCTCTCCAAAGTCAAAGTAATAAAGAAACCAAACAACTTAGAAAACTCCTTGATATTTTACTAGCGAGTGTGTGGCAGAGAGTTTGAAGCTCTTTCTGAGCTCCCATGGATGGGTGGTCACTAATCTGAGAATACTGAGCAGCCAGTATGGGGCTTGAGAGCAGCTCCTCAATTTTATTATAGTTACATTTGCTTTTGGCCCCCTTGATCCCAACTAGCACAAAAAAGGATAAATACCCATAATGGCAAGGAATCAAGTCTGGAGTCATATGAATTTTCTTGACAGAATCCTACAGTGGTTGAACTAATTCCTCAGGAGAAATATTTAAAAATGGGTGGAGTGAAAGGTGTCCTGATGTTATAGTCCTTCCTCGCTGTCAACTCCTACATAGGGAAATATTTAAATCAAAAGGATTAAATGCAAGTCAGCTGGAGGGGAAAACACAATCAGAGATTCAATAAAATCATTTCAAACTGGGTACCAAATACCTTTGTTTTGAGAACAAATTCCCTGGGAAAGGAAAAGTAAAATTCAATAGACAGCTAACATGATAAAATAATACAACCAGAAAATTAATACTTTATATCAAATCAATAAATGTATCACTGAAGTGCAGAGTCCTCTTTCTGAAATAATTTAGTTCAGTTAAATTATCTGTGGAATGTTTTGCTGTTCCAGGCCATTTACCATGGGCTGTCACAAATCCCAGTTCCAAAGGACAGCGAGTGATATTCTGATGATCAGAAAGCCTGAAGCATCTGAAAAGCAACGACCAGAATGAAGGACTGCTTAATACCTTTAAATAAGGAGAAGATTGACTTTTTAAAATGACAGATACCTTATTGAAATTCTTTACAAAACAAGAAAATAGATTCTTAGTGGAATTTTTGTTTGGATGTCAGCTAAAGAACGCTTTATATTATTGGCAAATTGTGCTGTTCTCCACACATACCTTCAATATGCAATTAATGAGTGGAAAGTGGTAGAATTTAGTCCTGTTACAGAATGATAGGCTCTAGATAAGGCCATACTACAGGCATCCCTGTAACATGGAATAGGGAAAAGCCCTCCAAAAGGAAGGTTTGCAGCTACTCTAGATGAGATGCCACCACAGATTGCCAGGGTGCAGGACTAGACCATGATCAACCTATGAAAGTTGCTTCAGGGGAAGGAATTAGCTGTCCACAAGAAGCAGACAGGCAGAAAGTCACTGCCTGTAAAGATCTCATGACAAGTTTTGTGCATGGAATTAAACCTGATCCAGGAAGATTTTGCAGTGGAAATGTGTTTGGCATTCTCAGAATTGTCAGTACTTGTGACAGCTCCACAAACACTGGCACAGGCTGAAGCTGGGAAGAAGCAAGGCTTATCTTATCATTTTTTGGACAGGAAACTGGAGCACATAAAAATCAAGGGTGCAATTCACAAGCCTAAATATAAGAAGGATCTACTGCCATTGTAAACATCTAAAGATATCCAAAACATCTTCATGGGGCTGGCAGATTGCAGGCAGGACCTACAGAAGGTCCACAGTCTGCTGGGACAAAGCTGGAGGCTGGGCAGTATAACCAGGGCACCAAACATGACTTTATGTTTAGAAAGCTGAATTGCTCTCTGAATGATTGTTCAGGGACTGAATATCTACTGCAGGACAGGAGTTTGGAAGTAGGTATTTTGAGAGGTGGTTCATTTGCTTTCGCATCTGCACTTCCAAAATATGTATAATTAATGTACCCTTTACATTATCATGTCATGGACACTTCTTTTCCTTTCTGTCCAACACAGAGCAACATTTCTGAGGAAATTAGAATCTGAGTGGTTCCTCTGACTTGTACTATAATATAATAATGGAAATCCATTTATACACAGCAATTACTGAAGCTCAGTGTATTTGTAAATATGTGCAATGTACTCACGGCAAAAACAACCAATACCATGCGATTTAAGCTCAAGATTTCAAATCTAAAAAAAAAATTTGTAAATTTGGTCATTCTAAAGCCAACTCATTTCCTTCCCATAATGTCCTTTATGTGAGAATTTCTTGAGCTTGAGAAATCCCATCAGCAACAGTTCAGCTTAAATATTTCCTCTACAACACATTCAAACTGCAGTCTATTAAATGACTTTGTGGCTTCCTGACACTGTAGGCAGCTCAGTTGCAAATTTGATTAAGCAAAATAATTGTCTGTTGTACAGCAAGAATGTAAGTTATTATGGGAGAACTGGTTTTTTTGTCATTCATCTCTGTCAGGCTTTTGAATTTTGATGCACATTTGAATTGATGCCACTTCTGACAAATATGTCCCTGCCCATCCTTTGCTATTATCATGTTTTCCATTGACATATCTGAGAAAATAAAGAAGTCTTAAGTTCCTGAAGAAATCTTAAAGTTTCTTAAGGACAAGATCCACAGTCCCAGTATCAGCTCTGGGTGATCTCTAACTACATATCACTAGTGAGGATTTAGCCAATTGAGTTGTTATAGCTTAACTAAAATAGCTTCAGCAAAGTTGGAGGGTATATCAGCTTTCAAACAAGATAGCAGATATCTCTCAGAGATGTGGAGTGCAGCTCTCCTCCTTGAGTCCTACCCTATCACACAGCATAGCATAACCAGGAGTTTTGGCTCAGGGGAAACCCTTGAATTCAGTAAGGTGTCAGAGCTGGGCACAAAAGGAGGATTGTGTCTTTTGGCTAACTGCCCCATTAGTGCTGTGTGGGACAGAAGCTCTTTAGTGCTGTGTCGTTCCAGCACAGGGCTGCACTCTCAACAGGCAGCTTTGGGCAGCTTTTGTTGTCTCCCTAACCAGACTGCTGCTGAGTTCATGGACATGAACTCAAGTGTTACTGAAGGTAAGACCAAACAGTCTTTTAAGGAATAGTAACCAGGAAGGAAATGGGAAGGAGGAAGAAATAAGCAGGAAGTACCCTGTTGCATCAACACATAGAAATGGATCAGCACAATGTCAAAATACAAAACCAAACACATTTTGGTTTGGTTTTCAGGCATTTGTGTTTCTAATGAGCATTATTCTGTCTGGAGCACAATGTTAGTGTGATTTTCTTGAGTGTTAAAGTATCATCTCACCCAGTATGTGTAAGTATTTAAAAGGAAATCTTCTTATATTTCAAGTCTAGTTTAGTTTTAGAGATCCACTGGCTGAAAAACTATTTCTATTGACTGAAAGGAAAGTTTCGGGGGTATAAATACCCTAGTTGATCTTAAAAGTGTTATAAACGGGTTTTTCATCTTGACTAACATTTGAAATCCAGGCTCAACAATGTGCCAGATTTACACATACAGACAGCACTTTATCAGAGAATTGAGGATAAGACAGGATGTGATGGTCACTGTTCCTGCCAAAGCCAGTAGTTCCCTACCAGTGTCTGCACTAGAGTCAAGCATCAGTGGAATACAAGACACAATACTTCTGAGTGATTTGTAGTCTTAGAGGATTAGGAACTTTCAAACCTCTGCCCTGGATAAATATTGTGTTAGAAATACTGAGGTCCACTGATATAGATAAATAAAACATTCAGAATACCTTGGAAAATCACAGGAAAAAGAGGCTGGAAGTGGCTTTGAGAGGTCATTCTACTCCCTCCACCCCCTCCAGGCAACATAAACTATGACATTTCTGATAGACACTTGTCTAACCTGTTCTTGAAAAAAAAATCAGTGATAAAAATCCTTCATCCTCCCAAGGCAATCTGTTCCAAGGTTTAACAAGAAAGTTTTTCCTAATGACTATATTAAAACCCCTTTGCAGAAATTTAAGCTCATCAATTTTTGCCCTATCTACCAGGGACATGAAGAACAGATTATTCCCTGCCTATATGAATACACTTAAAAATTATTAAAATTTCTGACTCCATTTCCCTGATGTAGGCCTTGCAATTTCAGGAGGTAAAAGGAGACTAGTAAGAAAAGAGGAAGTCAGGAATCAGTAGAGTGCAAGTGTATATGTGTAGGATTTCATGTCTATAAACTGTTATATGCAGGCATAAAAGTGATGTATAATGGATGTACATTTTATGGAGTAAGGTGCTAGAAATCAGCCCCCAACAGTACAATCTAAGACTGCAAACAGCCAGAGGAAAACTCCTGATTTTTGACAGGTATCATATTAGGACCACCAAGCTAAAAGTTGTTAGTGGGTCTTGGTCATCTGCCTCAAAGGCTGCTTCTGATTTCAGGTTTGTTTTGCAAAGAGGCAATTGGCTTCTGTCTTTATTTTAAGGTCTTGGGAGGAGAGTAAATATGAAATAGAGAGAAATTAGTTTTATCACATTGGATAACATATAGGATACATCTCTGTGGTAAAGTACTTTGGAGCAGTAGGAGCAGACTGACAGGGTGAAACAGGTGGTGCTGAGGACCTCATGTCCACACCCTGCACATTTCAGAGAGGGTGAACCTGGATAAGCTGCAGCACAAGCCCAGGGACTGAACACCTTTAAGCAGTGGGAGCACTGGATGTGCACTTCTGGAGAATGCCTTCTTGGTTCTTCTGTAGCAATTTTCTGCTTCCCCCAAAGTGAGTAGATTGTGTAAAGAGGGAATAGGGTGAGAAAGACCACCCTAAGGATTAGTTGCTGGATGGGCAGGACAGGACGAGCAGTGTGGGTGATGAGATGAAAACTACAGGAATCCAGGCAAGATGGTGAAGCCTTGATAAGGATTTTAGTGTTGACTCAAGAAAAATGGATGACAGAAAGGAAAGGCATAAAATGGAGGCTGTCTGGAAGCAATCTTTATCCCTAATGCTGCTTTTCTGATATTTCTTCCATTTTTCAAACATGGTTGTTTGTATGATCATTTGAGCCATAACAGGCAACAATTTTTTTTTTTTTTCCCCTACTCAGTTTTCAGCAAGGTCAGTGTGCTGGCCTGCGTCACTGTGTGACCACACAAGTGATCAGTGGAGGATGCAGTTTAGGAGAAGGAGCAGAGGGTTGCCTGAGTCATCATGGCCACCTGAAAACCTCTGTGTAAGCTTTGTGTAGCCAAAGATGAGTTAAACCCAAGCCAGGCTGACTGAAATGAACGACATTAAGGTTATTCACCCCACAGTTTGGAAAGCACTTAGCATGATTTAAAATGAAAGAAATGTCCAAATATAGAGACCTGTCTTGATCTCGCTGGACACAAATCTCCTTTAAAGGCAGGATGAAATTCATTTTACCTGTCTTCAGTTATCTAGAAGTTAAATGTCTAAGCCAGTCACCCCGGGCTCCCTCTGTATTCCATCAGGAGTAATAGGTATTTCCTGAGGGTAATTGATCCCTCCTTAAGTTGGATGTCTGACATAGGACACATAATTTTCTTTCCAAAGGTGCCAGTTTCTCCCCATTGACTGAAAAAAGAAGCAGGGAGGGTAACTCAACTAAGATGATGAACTCTCGAGTGTGTAAAGGTAGGAGGGTTGAATCCTGTCCTAGGGGAGCTCACCATTTGGGTACCACTGCCGAGTCATATGGTCACAGCTGTATTTCACATACGTGGCCAAAGCACTAAGTGGCCTGCACATAAATAAGGCCTCGTAGGTCAATGAGTTCTGTCATTATAAAATCCTATTACTCCAGGAGAGTAGGAGTCAGTCAATAATGAGAAACTACACTTCCTGGCTAAGATGGCCTAACAATTCTTCACACCATGAACTCCTGATTTGTGGTCTATTTTTTTAACCAAGATCTTTATTTTAAATCAGAGGAAGGGTTGGACTTGGTGTGACTCATCTCAGTGTCCCACTAAACATAGCAATAATTTGAAATTTAAAAATTTTGATACAGACATTATGATTTAATAATATAAAAATAATAATTTAATAATATAAAAATAATTGCAATAAGGTGTATACTTTAAAAAGCCTTTTCTTATGTGTATGTGAATTTCCTTGTTTATTCAGTTGTGGCATTTCAGCCTATAAACAGCCATTCTATTCAACTGTAAGCCTTTTATTACATGCCATTTATTTTTGTAATGCTTAAATGCTTTTGTCATATTCCAGTCAGGTTCTGTCAGGATGAGAACAGGAGCTCCGTTCATTTTTTCCCCCTAAAACTGAGTATGATTTTCTCAGCTTTACCAACAAGCTGCAAGTCTCCTAAATCCAGGCACTACATAAAATTTCCCTTTTTTCACTACTGGCCTCACTAAAGTTTAAACATCACAGTTTGCTCTACTAAAAAAGTCTCATTTTGAATCTTTCTGCTTCTAAGAGATTCACTCTGCCTCCTGCTAATGTGCTGATGAAACATCATCTTCTATGTTGTTCCATTGGGTCTGTGGTAATACAGAATCAGTGACCTAAGAAGAAAAAAGACATGAACATACGTGATTGATGCACGATACACTTTTTAGTCTACCTATTTAGCTAAGCTTCTAAAAAAGGGCAAAACAATTTCTGTCTTATCTTTAGGCAGCAGATATTTTACGTGGAGTTCCCTCATGTATAAATGCACCCACACGACATCACATCCAGTGCAAGTGACATTTAGGTATCAGACTCCCAAGTGAAAGAAGTGCCAGGGAACTATTGTCTTACTCAGGGGAATAAAATAATTACCAAGAGTTACTCAGATAACTGGCAAATTGTGCCAAGCTCACCAGGAACTATAGTAGGTATTACTATCTGTAGGGAAAAAATAAAAAGGAACAAACTGGGGTAAAAGTTTTTGGTGACCAGCCCCAGGGTATTTTATTCTTCTGTGGGCTTACTGTTTTGGAGGGTTTTTAAAGCTACAAAAGCCAATATTCACTCAGGAAATAGTGGTTTTTTTGGTTTCATGTGATGAGTTTGTCTTTTGACAGCTTTTCTGTTTAATCAGAGTTTGACTCTATCACAACAATTGGCATTTGTGTTCTTCTGAGCAAAGAGCTAGACAAGATATAATTAGAAATATTTTAACTGACCTTTCCTAAACCATGATTCCCAACAAAACTGTTTGGAATCACATTAAAAAATGGTCTTACATCTTTTGTGGTTACAGACAAGATTACAGGATACTTTTATTTTAGAATAATTACACAGTGACCTTCAGTGTTATTTGCAAAGGTCATATTCTCTTCACATACCCTTGATTTCCTTTCAGTTTTCCCTTTTGTCCCACCAGACATAAATTTAGCAAAGGAAGAAGAAAGAGAGAGTATTTTTTCTGTGGTTGAAAACTGAAGAAGATAGTTCAAAGTCCCCATAGGCACTCAGAGGGCTCTGGGCTATGATAGGCTATTTTCTACCATTTAGCTCCTGTATTATCACTACTCCTTTTCCTTCATTATTCTCCACTTATCACATGCAGCATCACTACAGAGCCCAAATAGAGAGTTGTAATTACCCAGCTGCCACCTGATAGTACCCCTTCTATCATCTTTATCTCACAAGGCCTTGCTGTTTCATCATTGGATAAAACTTGCCCATGGCAATGCCTGTGATAGCACATCTCAGAGATACATTTAAAGTTTACTCATTTATCGCAGAAAAATGCTGAACCCATGCAATTATTAGATACACTTGCCAATTTATTTGTTCAGTAAGACTACTTTAACTCCTTTTTCTATCAGCTATTTGTTCTGTTCTTCTTGAAAACACTGAGGTCACCTTTGGGCACTGGGGTGAAATAGAAAATTTCCAAGCCATGCAGGCAGAAGGCAGCCCAGACACTCATTGATAAAAACAGACCTATGCTGTTCCTGGCTATGTGGTTTGAAATGCCTGTATTTTGTGCATATTTTTTCCTTATATCACCCCATGAGCCTAACTTGTGGGTCACATGGCTTGAGCATCCCATGCTCCCAAAGTAGATTTCCTGCACTGTGCCACCACTGTCAGGTCCAATCCAGAAATACCACATTTGGAAAATAAGTAATCTGCTGACAAGCGTAAAAACCGAGCCTAAAAATGTGAGCACATAATATTAAATATATCCAGATGCAATTGCTCTATGAGTAGTCAGCATCTGCTCTGGCCTGCATGTCTGACTCTGATATTTTAAATTGGTATTTTGCTCTAGGATCAATGCACATTTCCTGTCCTTCAAAGAGAAGAAAAAGAAAAAAAAAAAGAAAAAAAAAAAGAAAAAAAAAAAAAAAAAAAAAAAAAAAAAAATAAAAAAAAAAAATAAAAAAAAGCAGAACAGAGAATGAGAGTTAAATTTTTTTTTCCATAAAATTTTCAAATCATATTTACTGTACAGTGGCAGTAACAACAAACTTCCAGTTGAATTCCATGCCAATATCCCATGCAAATGCCCGCCGTGGGGACCCCCACAGAGCTCTCAGTGTGTGAGATTCTCACCCACTTTACATGGGCTGTGGAGCAGATGCCCTGAATTTGGGTAGAGCCACTGAATTGCTCTGCAGCCTTGGTCAAGTCATGCAGGAATTGCAAATGTGGATGCTGAAGTAAGGCATGGTGAACAAAGTCAGCATAGGCGCAGCAAAAAGCACGGGGGTCCCAGCACCCACTCAGTAAATCCTCAGGAATTCTCTTGGGTCAGCCAGACTCACAGAAGCTCAGGTCTATGACCTTGAGTCCATGTAGGAGGGTCTGTGTGTCTCTCTAGTTGCATACCCCTTGTCCACAAGGCAGAGAAGGCAAAGCAGGGTGAGCCCATCTGGCTTCCTGCATATCCAGGTGCCTTAGGCTGGTCTCATCCTGGTACAGAGCTGACTGCCCCTTTCCTGAATCACAGTTGCCCCAAACAGCAGCTGAGCAACACTACAGAAGAGATAATAAGCTTGGCTAGATCTGAGCTGGCTCTGCATCCAAACATCCATGTTTTATCAGCCACCTGGATAAACCACCCACGGGCAGTTGGGAGTTGACTGTGTAATACGTAGGGAGAACAAGGAACCTATGAACAGGAGTCTGAGAAGCCAGAAAATTGAGAAGAGTGCTGCCAGAACTAGTCAGTGGCAAATTTTGGGAAGGAAGGTATGGCAAAGCTGCTGTTCTGGGAGGGCATTTCTTCCCAGCCAGAAAGGGACCTTTACCTCCCCATAGGCTTCTGCTGTGGGATGTTATTTCTGAAGCTGGGGACTTGAGGACAATCTTCTCTGGAAGCAAACCTGGTGGGAACTTTCCTCCTCTGTCTCCTGTTCCTCCCATCACCAGCCCTGTGCTTAGGGTGATCTTCAGGAAATGAAACACCGGCCATCCCACTGTCACCACAGACGATTTGGAGAGGTCTGAAAGCAATCAACCTAACCATTGAATTTTTATTTAATAATTACTTTTTTTTTTTTTTAACTGACCTGTCTGCATCTCAGTTCCTGATATGTAGATGGCAAAATCACAAAATTTCCTTGTTCTGGGGTAAACTGCTTTGAGAGCAACTCTCATTACCAGGATCACTTAGGCTAACCACACCGTTTTGGCACTGCCAAGGGAAAGGAGATCTTGGAGACGTTCAGGAGGAGATGATTGCCTGAGATGCCCTCTTGTGAGATAAACATGAGGATCCCACTGGGTCTTCTATTCACCTTCCAAGCACTACACACGTACCACACCCTTTGGAAAAATTCAGGTAGCTTCAAACGCAGGGTGTTCACCAACATGAGAGAAGCCTGAAAAGGTTTTACAAAGCTCCCACTCACTTGAAAAAAAGAGAATTCCAGCTAATTAGTGGAAATTGGCATTGAGTACTGGCTCCACAAATTATGTTAGAGTTATTTTCTCCCAGCCCCCAAATACCTCTGAACAGTGTTTGTGTGCATCCTGACACAAAATGACATACCATGTCATACATTTTTAACTAATATTTTATTGAGTTTGCATGCATTTCATAAATTTTTATTACTTCTTAGCACTCAGTATTTCAGTACAGAGGTTACTATGGCAGTAACTAACAGAAAAGCAAACCAAAACCTATTGCTCTCTTAAAAGCAGGACTTTTAATTAAGCAGTGAATGTGTAGCTAAAACCATGTGCCATGCAGTGAATAGTTGGCTTGCATGACTGTGTAAATGAGAGAGACTGAGCAGCTCACAAGCCCTAAAAGTCCTTTATTGCAGGTACAGAAGTCATTTCACCATATACGATAGTTAATATTCAGGAAATAAAATTATTAATATTATTTAAATATTTGGCTGCATTTCAGAAATTTTAACTTTGAAACAGAGCTGAACCAGATGCTGGCTTTCTTCAGTGAGCCAAAACCACCACATGGCCTTCCAGATCTGGCTGCTCCCTCGACTAGCACCACATATTTTTCTTTTTGAGGAAGGCAAGCCCAAGAGGTAGCATGTTCACCCTCCCAAGGTAAAGCCCCTCGGGTTTTCAGCAATAGGACATTTGTACTTTTCTGCTTGCTGACTACTACAAAAGACCACGAGAAGTTTGTCATTCAGGCTGCCAAACTACATGTTTATCAGGGCTCACTGATGGTGAGGAGAAAATTGATACTTCCCTTCACCTCCTCCCATACATGAAGAGCAGGATGGTGATTTTCCAGATGGAAAGATGTCTGATTTGTTCCCTCCTTGCCAAGCATGGGTTTGGTTATGTGGGATCAGAAAAGTGCTGCATGGAAACAGAGAAGCTGGTTTATGCTCAGTCTCCAGATCTATGGAGGTGAGAGGAAGGGATCATCACTTTCTGACTCCCCTAGACATTCTTCGCAGTTGGGGCTTGTATTTTTATAGCCTAACCCTTGCAAAATTAACCTTGGAAGAATTCTACTTCCAGCTGCATTTCTGGCTCCATCAGCACCCTAAAGTCCCACCAAAAACTCACACATGGGGCCTGCAGGTCAGTCCCTTTCTTGCCGCCAACTGGGGGAGTCACTAGCAGCGGAGTCACTACTTTCAGAGGTATTTAAAAGATGTGCAGGTGTGGCACTTAGGGACATGGTGGACTAGTGGTGGACTTGGTATGCTGGGTCAATGGTTGGACTCAATGACCTTAAAGGTTTTCTTTCTAACCTAAAAGTCCTATGATTCCAAGATTAAGTAATGGATAAATCATACCACAGTGCTTATACCTGCTGTTTGTGCTGCAGCAACACCAGATTCTCCGTTCTGGAATATAGCCAAGACTTGTGTTACAGTAGCCCAAATAGTTGAGAGGACAATGTAAGTATGTCCGAAAGAGATGGAGCTGAGATACAAAACAAATAACAAATCCTTCTCCCTGCTGCACCCCTCTCCCCCCACCCCCAAAAATCCCAAACAAAAAAAAACCCAACAAACAAAAAGCCCAAACCCAAACCAAAGAAGGCTTTGGGGAAAAGACTGTAGAAATTATGAGGATTCACAACTGTACCCTTTATGGTATACTCATTCTGAATTGAGACCAAGTCACAAACATCCTGGTTCCACACTTAGCCAGCTTCACATGTGTGAGGTTTGATCTCATGAGGGCCCAAGACCAGAGAGCAGTGCCCAGGGGCAATGACACTGCTGTGTGCTCAGTGGCATGGGCACCTGTTACACAGGGTCTCATAAGCTTTGCTTTTTATTCTGGTGAAATAAACCTTATTCTTACCTAGATAATCATGGCTTTTTTGAGATCTTTGGGAGAAAGGGCCAGGGAGGAATGCCTCTGTTGTTTTTATTGCTTTAATCTAAAGGTTCCACTGAATAGATGGGATCAAGCCCTTGAATCAGAAATAAGCATGTTCTAGGGCAAAGCCTTATATATATATATCTGCTGAAAGTTAAGTATAAACTTTGTATTCTCTTCACTTTTGGGCCTTCTATAGGGGACACCCATTTGCATACACCAGGCTGTAAGGTCTTAGAATAATTGAATTGCGTAAGATATGTTCAACCTGGGTCAAGTCCAGAGAGGAGACAGATCAACAGCTGAAGTTTAATGTAGATCTTCTTGAACTTCTTTTTTGGCATTGTTTCTGAACAGCAGAGGAGAGGAAATCCAGACTGCTCTAAAGTTGTTCCAGAAAGGATAGATTAGTGTCTCCATCTGTTTAATATTCCTTGCATTTCTGAACCCATGGCAGAAAGTGCTCTTTTACATATTCATATAGCATGTATGCATGTATTGAGATATGTGTGTGTGTGTATAAAAATAAATATACATAGACATATAAGAGCCCTGAAACACCTTTCTTTGTATTNGAATTTATCTTATTTTATTTACTTTTTTTTTCCTTCTTCTTATTAAATTGTATTTTTTCTGACTTGGAGCCTCTCATTTGGTTTGCTTTCAAACCACTACATTTAGTCAAACTCAAGCAGTTTTCAAAGCAGTTATTTGAAGCAGATTAATTTAAAAATTTCTATTATGAAATTTTGGAATGAGAAATACAGGTGTAGCATCACATACAGAAGTAGGTCTTTGTAAACATGTCTGTGATAAAAATCTGCAGTTAAATTTTGCCAAAGCACCACATTTTCCAGGCAGAAACTTGGACAACCAAGGCCCAAGGAGAGGAGAATTGCATAGTATTAAATTACCTTGTACCACAGAGGCAGCTCTGCCCTGATGATGGGTAGTTAAATTTTTTGGTCCAAAATACATAAAAATGTGACAATAATTACATCTTTTTTCATAGCAGCAAAAAGTTATTGCCATTATTACAAGGATGTCCTGACAGTGTAGTCCTAAGAACTGAGGGTGTGCTCTGGAAGAAGAGAGTTCTGATGTTGCAGTTTAAAAAAAAGGAGATTAATTATTTTTAGAATATCTAGTACAGGTCTCTCTCCTCAAAATTACATGCCAAATAACCTATCACAGTTGTCTTTATTATTTGCTGTTACTGGGAGTATCCAGAGTGATCTACCCCAGCACCAAGCCCTGCACAACCACAGAGAGAGATGTAATAAGTGCCCCCATGGCACACATACCCTAGAGAGAAAAAACAGAAGCAACATGAGCAGCGGGCAGAGAAAGATGTACAGACAGACAGTGTAATGCTGAGTCTAAATCAGCAATGCAGATCTGTCACCCAGACAGGTCTCCCACATTTCCTGAGCCTCAGACCAGCATCATAAACCAAAGGCTTGGTTTCTTTCCTTGGCTCTCTTACACCTTCTGCTCATGTTTTGCAGATGCCTGTGGGCTGGTTCAACGACTGCTGCACTGGTCCAGTTGAAAGCACTCTATGTACCAGAGCAGAGCTTTACCAGCTACACAGTGAAATGGTGGAGTTAATGTTCTCCTGCCCATCTCTTTCCCAGGAAAAAGAATCTTCCAGGCAAAAAGAAGAAAATGTCAGCACAGTGTGGAAGACTGAAATAATGGCAACATTGACACTATACTGGCCTTTGGTATATTTTATGATGTCTGCTTCATATCAGGCTGAAATGCAACCTGTGGTGTATCAAAAAGGTGATCTTTCCAGCAGGACCATTGCTCTTTTCTAAAGGAGGACATTGGGCTGCTCCTTCCTGGCACTGGGAGGAGAAAGGTTCGTGTTACATTAGGGAGGGCCCACTTGGCCAAAGGAAATTCCTTAAAACTGTGTCTTCAAAGGGGTCATATTCTGCACGGTGGATTATGGCCTGAGGCAAGTTCAGCAATCTGGCCAGGAACCAGCTCCTCAGAAACAAACACAGACACCACCTACACCCGCGAAAGAATAAGCTAGGAAACTTCCCCTCAAACGAGATAACGAAAACCCATCATGTTAGTCTCACATCTCCCATACAAGATAAGAACTGTTGAAGGAGATACTTCACAGATCTTGGATTTATCAAGGCTAGATACAGAAATGGCCTTTCACATAATATTTTACCTGGAATCAGAAATTACAGGAACTTTATGGATGCCAGATATTGAGGTAGGTTTTTTGTTTTTTTTTTTTTGGAACTTTGCAGATGTTGGCTTCAGGCACTGGTAGTCTTTCAAGCTAGTTAGACATTCCAGGGTATTTACTGGTCTCTACTGATAACTCTAAATCAGTGGGTCATATTTTATTCTGGTATGAAGGCCTTTATTCCTCAATAGCTTCTGATCTGATTTCTTCCTGCAACATCATGGGAATCACTTAGGTTTATGTATTATTTCAGTTAATTATTATGTTAGTAATGCTAACTGTTCCATAAATCCCAGGGTCGTCTGGAGTGGTTAAGGTATTTATAGTGCCGGCTCTCCAGTACAGTATTTGATTTTAATGCTAAATTACAAATATTTGTAAGCAGCTTTCCCTTCAGCTCTCACCCACTTTAAGTAGTGTTAGATGAATACCATTCAGTTCTGCTTTCAGACAATAAAGGCTGGTTTTACGGTCTTTCTTCACTACAATTTTAGCTATGTCAGTCAGAAGCCAATAGGGAAAGATGTAGGGGGAAAACGTTAGCCGGGACAGATCCCATTAACTGCAATATTTCTTACTTGTTGTAAGCTGAGCAGTAAACTGACTATAGCCTCTAAGAGAAATATAAGTGAATCTCATAATTGTCTGTTTATAAAATGTTGTTAGTTTTTTGTTTTTGTTTTTGTTTTTTGCTCCGTTTATCCATGTATTCACTAACCAATAACTGTCATTTTCCAGAGAAAACTGTTTTCATGCTTACCCCTCTTAAGTAGATAGTGGTAAATGCATTTTTTCCTTTCTCTCTGTGTTGGACAGACAGACCACATTTTAGACTCATGAAATTGTACAGTCTCAAGTTCCTTCCTCAATCATGCACCCCTCTAGCAATTCAAAGGACAGCATTTCAAGGGTTTCACTTGCCTCTCCCCTCAGCCTCAGCAGAAGTTTGCAAAATCATTTTGAAAGCATTTGTCTTTACAACAGTTCTAAAGATGCCCGATACTTCAGTAATCTGGTAAATAGCAAATAAAACTCTTGGGCATACTCCCTTGATACTTCCACTACTTTGAAAGACAAAGGCAAATTGACTGCCAGATGAGAGTTCTCCAGTACATAAATCCTTGTCTGCAAAGCCACAGAAACTTTGCACAATGCCTTTATCTTTCCTCTCTTTGACTGTGGTGATATAATGGGGACACTGTGTTCAAACAGCTATTTGCTGGAAAAACTGCAAACACTCCAAAAATTAAACCTAGCACAATTGCATTCAGGCTAATGAAAGCTGGGAATGTTACAGAGGTGACGCTCTCCATCTTCGCCATGAGGGTGCATTATGGGACCTGTCATTCCCCGGCACTCCTGGCTGCCAATCTACTGTAGGGAACAGTGCTAACAATGCCCAGCGCCTTCCCAGCCCTGGGGTTCGTGTCACCAAAGGGCAGTGCCTGACAGACGGGGAGGGCCAGCCGGAGGAGAGCAAGAGGGAGCACATGATGCCACTTGAGCAGGGCTCATGTCTTGAGCCTTTCTGTCTTGGGGCATTGATAACTACTTTAAGGCATGTCCTCAGGCAGGACAGTTGACACCCAGGGAGGCCCTGTTAAAAGATAAAATGGAACTGGTGCTTTTGTCTGTATTCTTGACTGAAGTTGCAACAAACTGTTATACAAATCCCTAAATTACCTACTTCTTCCACCTCTAAGAGAGATGGGCCAGAGGCACCAGCTGGTAGAATTCAAAACACTTTTTCTATGTATAACCATAAAAACCTCTTCTCCAGCATTTATGTGAAAACCACTAAAAGCAAGGCTACCTGTGACAAATATGCCAAAGAAGTGTTATTATTCAAAGAAGATACTTCGAGGGAAATCACTATCTAGCTGCAATTTGCTTACTTGCTTAGCCCTTGACTCTTACTGAAGGTGTCCAGTGTCAGGTGTCAGAGTTCAAGAGGGTATCCACTACAAGGCATTGTTCAGCACATCATTAATCTCCCGAGGAACTCCATCTGCAGCACACAGCCCTGCACACCGGCTGCAAACAATAGGGCAGAGGAGCTGATAGTCAGCACTCCCACATGAGACAACTGCAAGCCTGGAACAAACAAAATTAAGCAGTGCCTAAGCAAGGCTGGGCTGGTACAGGATTCAGCTCGAGGCTAGGTCATGTGGCACAAGCTAATTACAGCCAGCTTTGGGAGTAGGAAGCAAGGCTTCTCAACCAGGGGAGGGACTACTCCTGTCTCAGCCACCAGTGGTGGTGGGAAGACTCACTGATCTTTGAATTTGGCCCTGCATGAGTTATCCAGTTTTACATTTTCAAAGCCCTTCAAAACCGTTTTCAGAAATGATGCAGATACTCAGCAACTGAAGTAATGCAGGAAGTCAGCGTGAGACCCAGGGAATGACCCCAGAGAATGGGAGTTATCAACCACCGTGACAGACCTGGTATCTTGGAGGGCTCAAGGCTGAGGCAGTGCATGTTTTCAGTGTGGTATGTTAATAACAACCAGCACTTGAGCTCCCCTGTTTTCAATACACTCACCCAAACAAGCTTCCTCCTTGCTTTACAAAAAGCCAAGGTCATATGGGGGTGATGCATCTGCCTGACAGCTCAAGCATATGGATTTAACAACGTGTGCTAGAGACTCCTGGGACAAGCAGCCCAGAGAGGAGAGCTGTGCATGGCTGCCGCTGTGTATTAGATGGCCTCCGTGGGTGCACACACAAGGTTGCCTTGCCACAGATACAGCATGGTCAGCCAACAGAATAGCAGTCATCCAGAGTTACAGAGGATTAGGAACAAACTCACTCCTTCAGCCCACAAACTTGTTGATTCTCCACAAAATTTGTTGCTATTTCTCTATGATCCTGGTAACACTCTCAAGACAGGCAGCCTTTTCTGATAAACCTTGTAGTGGAGTGTTTAGCATAGTGCCTGGGCCTCTTACATCATCCTAATTCAAAACTAAAGAATAGTGAGACCTCTGCCAACTAGGCAAAATAAAAACAGCAGCAACCACTCCAGTTACCATTCATTCCCATACATACCACAGCGATGTGCCGGGCATCCCACGGCTGCCGCTGCCTGCGGCAGGCAGCTGTCAGGTAGCGGCAGGGTGGACGCTTTGGTGGACCTCCATTCAGTTTGATGCTGAAGGCAGGACAAGGCACCACTGTGCTCTCTGGGTTTGTGAGGTCAGACGAACATAAAATCCAGTGGTAGGCAGCCCTCTGCATTCCAGCATTGCAACAAGATCCTAATTAAGTCTGTACAAGTTATTGATTTTTTGATTCCCAGTTCCCCACTAATTCATCTGTCATAGAGTCCTCCTTACTCACACACTGGAAGACTGCTTAAATGTTTTTCCAGCTGAGGAACTGTGGTTACTGGACCACACCCAGAGACCTTCCTAACTCAAATGAAGACCACCAGGGTCCACATCTTGCCCCAGTTGTCATATATTGATTTAAATTATTTTGAAGAAGGAAGCCATGGAAGAGAGTAAGAAAACAACTCTGTATTTCATAACTTGAAGTATCGAGGTACCTTTGTGAAAGGTGTTTTCTCAAATCTTTAGGCAAGAAAGAAAATTGTATTTGGTTCTCTAGACCCTGAAAGAGTTAAAAATTACCAGTCTAAAGCCTAAAGCCACAGCTGAAAGCCACCATGGGTCATTTGGCTTACAATTCCTATCTTTCTTGCAAACGAAGTGGGAAAACATCTCCCACTCTTCTCAAATACTTTCCTTTAATAGAGTTTTTTTCTTTGTTACTTTTCTTGTAATGAAATATTGTAACTTGTTTTGGAAAAGTTGTGTATCACTATGTCATCTCCCACATTTACATTAAGAATGAGGAAATGTATTTGGCTTTCCAGTTTCTCTAAAAAGAAAATGGTTAGCTTGTTGACAATCTTTCAAGGAGCAAAGTCTGATGGAACAAAATTTAATGGAAATGAAGTCTTCCATTAGTGCTTCCAGAAAGGAAAAAAAATGGGTCTTTCCATAATCTTTATTACAAACACATAGTAACATCATAATTTAGAATGATTAAGCAAAATATGTATAATCCATCATTGATCACCCCAGCAAATACATTCATTTATAAGTTTGTAGCACAAAAATTGCTTAATACTGATGGAGGGTATCTGAATTTACCACAGTAGAAACGTTTGAGAGTAGTTGCTATGATGATGGTCTTATGTACATAGGAAGAAACATCTACCAGAAGAAGGTTACTAATCACAACAAAGCAGACAGCAAGAAACTTAAGGATATTTTGTATCCTTCTTCCTTCCTTCCTTGCAGGAGAAAGATGAGCTTAGTAACAGTGAGGACTTATTTTGCTCCAAGCATCTTGTTAGCTTTCTAGTAATCTTAACAGGAGGGACTACATTTGTGCGTAGGTTAGACTTAGTTTCAAGTATTCTAATGGTGGGCCAACTAACTTCATCCTAAATAACATGGGGTGGACTGCTCCATCTCCTAAGTTGCAGTAGAGGTTAACATAGGAAAAGAAGAAAAAAAAGCCTGTGCAGAAGCACCAGCATATTACAAAACCGCATGTTCTGAGGTTCCTCAAACTGTTAATCCACAAGTGTCCTTGCCATTTTGAAGATGTGAATACTGTAAGTGTCTCTCCATTCTGAGATATTCGCCTTTCTGAGTTTTGCAGTCTCTCAGTACCCAGTGAACTTGGGGGACAGTAGACCTTTAAAAAGAAAAGGATGTTGTCCATGAACTGGACAGTATTACATCCAGTAACCAACATATGGCAACATTAATCACCTTCTCTTGTGGATTTGGGCAAGCTGTAAACCACAACTAGAGGGGGGAAAAAAAAGAAAAAAAAAAAAAAAAAGAAAGAAAAGAGAAGGAAAACATCATATTTGGCAGGCAACCTTTACTGGAGACAGAAACAGTTGAATACCAGGTTCTCAAAGAAAGCAAGTCAGCAAAGTTGCATTGAGGTGGTATAAACCCATGTGAGTTCAGTAAGACAGCTCCTCAGTGGGTGTAACTTATTAAAATGGCTCAACAAGAGTGTGTTGCTTTTCTAAAGTTGTCTATCTCACTATGATTCACTCTTGTTTTACTTAATCCCTACAGACATTCCAGGTCCTATTTTTGCCTCCTTTGTTATGTTTTTGAAGGAAGAGAATAAAATAAACTGTTTATCTACACAGCTATCAAGACAGACTGCCAGGCAATTATCTGTTGGAACCAGTCAGTCTCACTGGGAATGTGCAAACTTCTACAATAGTTGACACAATCTCCAAAAGAAACACTTATTGTCAGATCACCTTCTAGGTCATCATCGCTGGGCTCATGGATGGCACCATGTACACAGCAACAAAAGCCAGTCAACACTTTGGCCAAATGTGCAGCCAGCACTTTTGTCTGACTGAGTCTTTCCAGTTCCTTCCTGCAGCCCTGGAACAAAAAGCAGGCATTGTGCAGGCAGGGAGAAAAATCCCTAGTGCCCAGCACCTGTGCAAGAGCTCAGAGTGCATTATACTTATCCAAGTTTGCAAATAAGGGCTGCTACTGTGATTCCTGAACAAAAGGAGCTATTAAGATAAGCAAAAGTCTTGCTGCCTTTCCTGCCAGCTGAGTAGCATCCTGATCTCCTGGGTACCTCAGGACCCTCCCCGCTCCCAGCTGGCTCTGCCCACTGCCGAGGCAGGGGCAGACTGCTTGGCAGCCTGGGGTTGGAGTTCAGCATTTCCTCCCTTCCTGATCTCATTAGCATGAGACTCAGACAGAGCTGCTCCATTCAGAGCCCTGGCCTCCACTTGGTTTGAGGGTCTCTAATTCCTGTTTCTGGCCACTGTGCAACCAAAGAGAAAGCAGGGGGTGAAATTATCTGACACTGCTCCTTTCTGAGGGGAACAATGACTGCTGGTAATCAAGCAAAATACCATCAGCTAACGAAGCTCTTATGAAAACTACATGTTGATATTTCAGTAAAGCTACACCCTGAGAAGTTAGTATTTCTCTTTCCAGAACAACTTACAGAGCACAGTAGGTAAATTGCAGCTATCCCAGAATTTCTGTTTCTTCCTAACAAGTTGCAAATAGGTAGAAATGGAGGGAAAGATCACATGGAGATTAAATTCTTTTAAAATCTAGTCCCTTATAATGCACAACTGCCTTTTCCACACAGGAATGAAAAATCATGTGAGGTATCATATATTTTTTAAAATACATGCATTTATATAGTATACATATATTTTCTAAGAGGTTTAAAAATATCACATAGTAACGTGTCCTGAGGATTAGTACATGATAGCTTTTCCCTTTGGAGAAAGAAATGAGGAAATAGAAACAGGTGTGACTCCTCTTGCTCCCTAGCTGTAAATGAAGTCAGCATCTGGCTTGGATAAATCCTACACTCTTGTTCTATTTCCAAGATGAGAAAATAGGTGATAAAACAGTTATGTGACTGATATGCAGATTTCCTACCCATCACTGTCTAGTTCTTGGGAGGTAACTGAGCTAAATGCTGGAAAGCCCAGCTTCTGTGCCCAGCAAGCCAAGGTGTTTTGCCTGAGTTTGTCTCTCTTGCCTATTTGGACTGCAGATCTGCTTGGGAAAGGACTAGGTACATGCACACTGCCTGGCAGAAGGGGTGTAACGAGTCCATGCACCATCATTCTCCATTACATTTCACTGTATGCTGTTAACACACGATGTTAATTCTTTCTGTGCACTCTGTGTACTCTGCTTAAAGACTAATCTACTATACTGTGTTATACAAGACCTAATTTCTGGTTTTACTTAGATAAATGTCACTTAATAAGATCAATGTCTTGACACGCTCACCAGGACAGATCTCAGCATGACAAGTGATTGATATTGTACAACCATTTGACCTTTTTCTTCCAAGAACCATCAGAGACTGATTTATTTTGCTTTATTGCCCAAACTTTGTTCCTTAAATCAAATACAATCACTTTCTTTACCTACATAGGGCACAGCAGTCTTTGCACCTCCTTTAGGTTCTCCTCACTTCTTCAGTCCTGTTCATCTTTGGAATGCTGGAATTGGCTTTGAAACAAGTTGGCAGCTTCAAGTAGAACCAAATCACTGGACATCTGACCTTGTCCCCTAGATGGAGCTTCCAAAAATAAAATGCATTTGTTCCTTAAAATCATGCTATCTTTGTTGCTGCCGGTGAACCAACCCCCAGTCAGGGCTTTTGACTGCCCTTCTTTGTAGGACAGTTGCTTTAAGGCTCCTTGAGACCACAAAGTAGTTAAAAGAAAGTTGCCACACTTTAAAATGTCTGTCTCTATTGGCGTAAAGTCCACACCTTCGTGGAGGACCTGAACCACTCCATTTATATCATCTGCAGGTGTGAGTGACCATACCTCTGCCACAGCTCCTCTTTCCACTGTACTGCTCCTTCTCACATTAAGGTGCAGATTTTTGCTGTTTTAATACACTCCATGAGGAACAAGGTAGCTTTAAAGTCTTAAACAGAAAAGCAATCTTCAAAGAAGCCCAGAACCTGCTTCAGGTAGGAATATGAAGAGATGGAATAAAGAGCGTGGGAGGCATGGTATTATTTTGGAAACAGGGAAATCCCAATTTTATTAACATCTCTGAAGAATCCAAATCTTTCTGCACCTGGGATTTTCCCAGGTGGGATGGGGAAGTGCATTTTTCCATTTAAAAAACCCTGGATATAGGGCCAAACTGAAAAATTTAGGTAAACCAGAATATTTCCAGTCCAAAAACTAACTTATGAAATAGCTGTGCTTCCTTTGGGAACTGGCTGCCCTTCATCACTTCACAGTTTCAGATTGGCTTTGTCTTTCCTGTGAAAGTGTCACTCGTTTTTCTGTTACAGGCCTTGCTAACAAAAAAAATTGCTAAAATAGTTTATCATTTGATATTGGCTTACACAAAACCCAGGAAGTCTGGTGCCTGATGAAGGCTAAAGTGATACCTAAGAGCCTCCCACAGTCGCAGTGGAGATCTCTGAGTCTGACCTGGAAAGTTCTGTCCCCTGTTGCTCCTCTTGCACAATTACATGTGGCAGATGCACCCATACCCCCTGGCACAGGAACTTGCACACAGCCTCAGGTGTGGCCACTGAAAATGGTAGTTGTCTGTTTTGCTGCTGCTCCCCAGCATGCAAAGAGAGTCCAGGCAAAAATTACTGTCTTCATGTCCACAATATCTAGTAGTGCAGCACCTTAAAGCCCATCTTTCCTCTCAGGAAAGGGAATGTTGGCCGAATTGCTTGGCTTGCCTCACAGCCTAGGGTAGCCCCATCTGGTCCTTTGTGTAGGAGTAAATTAATAAAAAATTGAAGGTCAAAGAGTACAGACTTCCAGGAAAAAGTTGCAGGGGATACACGATCTGTTACACTTGTACTTATAGCCCATGCCTATGGGACAGACAGCATGCACTTACATGGCTGGGCAAAGGAAATAAAGCAATAATAACAATACATGTATTTCAATTACTAAAACGTTCCCATACACCAGGCCACAAGCTTAGAAACTCCATCTGTTTATTTAATTGCAGTTTACCAGGATCATGGTAATTAGAGATAAAATAGATCTGTTAGATTATCCAGTTTATTTTACTGCAAGAGCGGTAACTTAATAAGACATATTAACATATTAAATTCATCCTGCCCTAGATCTCAGCCAAAATGCTGAAGAGATAAGAGACGTTAATGCAGTTTGCCTTCATAATAAAATGGTTGATATCTGCTTTATTTTGGCTTGCAGTGCTACTGTGAGTCATGCTAAGAAAAGGCTTTTTTTGTCCTTGTTTTACCTGTAATCTGAACCTCTCTGCATTGTTCAGAGCACCTTCTGACCATATTGCTCTGGTTGTAATTAACCACAGCACAGGGCTTTGGATTCCTGATGCAAATAATATCCCAGAAAGTTACTCTGGATCGAAGAGCACTTGCAATAGTATTTCATTTTGAGCCACAGGTTGCAGCTGGTCTGTCTCTCACTGTGTGCTGCTAAGTGCTTAGACTGGCACTTTATTATCAGAATAGAACAAATCTAGGCTAATGTGTGTAGTATAAAGAGTCCCAGGGAGCCAGGGCTCCTCATTCTCCAACCATTCTTTCCAGTTTTTCTGCTGTTGCACTCCGGATAATTGCAGTTTAATTGGGTGACATGAAATGAAAACTGTGTCCACATTATCCAGGATTATCTCTTTTTCCTGAAGCCTGCCACCAATTGAAAGGAGCCCATTTATCAGTCCAGAGAGCTGTGCTCAGTTGCTTTTACGAGCTGGGAAGAGTGTGAGAACAGGCTGGAAATGGGAGAAAAGGACTTGACAGCTAAGAGAAATTATTTCAGTTGTTTATCACGAAGAAAATTTATCTGATTCTTCACAAAATGATATGGAGGCTCAGAGTGTCAAGCCATGAGTAATGAACATTGACCAAGTTTGCTTCCTCAACTTGATGTGCTCAAACACTGCTTCCCTTTTGTGTGGGCACAGATCAACTTTAAAAGCTTCTTTCAGGCAGCATGAATACACTTCATTTTACCAAAAAGAACTTTGTATTGATAGCTAGGAAAAAGGGAGGTTGTTTAAAAAGGAAGGGTAGACAATCAGGACAAAATGAAGAGCTTTCAGTTTCCATTATGAGCATGTCGCTCTATTCTTCTCAGCTGTTTATACATTCCCAGCACAATAATGCCTCTTTGCAGTACTATGTTTCCCCTTTTACACTATTCATATTGAAAAAAGCCCTCACATCATGACCACAGTAATAAATACTATAGAAATGTGGGTATAATGTCAATTTGCATTCTGTGAGAAGATCAAGGTAAACCTAAAGGCCAAAAGAATATTCCACTAATGCTCATTCATCATTCTACAGTCCAGGTAACAGAAGGACCTTGTCACTACACTGCACACCCTTTCAATTGCTAGTGCATTTGTGTGAATATTTTAGCCTAATGCACTGATTGTTAAATAGAAAGAGCATTCTTTGAAATTGTCTACTGCACTCAAATCCCTTGCTGCACAAGGTCTGGGCAGGAGTGGTTTCTATTCAGAAGGAAATATAAGGCATTAGTTCAGTAAGCACACTCTGTGTGAAAGCGACTGAAGATATTAGGAGTTATTAAATAAAAGTTTGCAAAGAAAAAAAGCTCATGAACTATGAGTGGCTACTGTAAATATATCATAAATACCTCACAGAGGAATGGAAACACTTTGTTCAGTAGTTGTCCAGGCACTTCTGATTGTAAATCCAACAGAGAGAAGGATTTGAATATGTACATACTAATAAATTTCCCTTTTCCATCACTTATGGTTCCTTAAATCATTGATCAGCTGCACTAATTAACATTTACAACACACCTCAGAGGTGTTTCACGAACACACACAGAAGCAGAGCATTGCTGGCACTAAAGCCTTTTTGCTTGTGCAGTGGCCTGGGTCTGCTCTACGTATCCAAAAGGTTAATGTCAAACCTGGTCTTGAGCCCATGGACAGCAAATGAAAAGACTTTTGGTTGTATGAGTGGCCCTGGGATCAGCCCACTCCATGTGTCTGTGTGCTGGGTGTTCTCCAAGAAATAAAAATAATATTCAGAGCTTGTACTTCCACTTTTTGTTTAATATTTAATTGACTTAAATGTCATGCTTTGGGTCTTAAGCCAATCTCTAACTGTTAAAGGAGGCAACAAGACAATGCAAGAGACTTTATTCTGTATTTGCCCATTGGGAACTTTTTGACACATCTTTGGGGTTTTGAATGCCTGCTGTTGTCAGAGACATTCTGCTGAACAGGGTGAAGCTTGGAGCAGGTCCAGTGTGACAGTTTTGGTTTGCCTGTTACCATGCTGGGAGATGGTGTTTTAAATATTTGTAAAGGGAGGAATAGGAATAGGAATACTTTAGGATGCCACAGTCAAGTGTTTGTAAAACCAATAAAAACTGCTGAGATGTCATCTAACCTTAATGTAGTCAATTGCACCATGAAATCCGTGCCTAAATGGTGGCTATTCATTTCATGGAAGCCAAATTGCTCCATATTCATCCATCATCCAGCTAAATTCCTCTATGCCTCTTCTTTCCTCTATCTTAAACTATTATGATAAATGAAACCTATAGGAAGCACAACCTATTCTACTTTCTGAGAAGTGAGCTGTGAAGACAAACAACAAAGGAGCTGGAATTTCATAGAGTATATGGACATGCTGAGATATTTACTAGCAAAGTCTCACAGGACAAACATTTTGACATTTAGGAACATGAAATACGTACTCCTAGAAAAATGTATTTTTATGTTCATGTATTGCAGTTTGACAACTTCTGTCAGGTAGAATCTATTTTTATACTCTCTTGTGCAAATTTACCAGAAAACATATACATTACAGTAAGCATTAAAAAAACCCCAAACACTGAGAAGCCAAGCACTTGTCACCATAGCATATAGCCAAATCCAGGGAGATGTAACTTGTCTTAACCCATGAAAATTAACAGCTCCCCATCTGGGAAGAGTGGTGAACATTGTATAATGGCTGGCTAATGTACATGTCCCAAGTAGCATTCGCCTTTCGTGAACAACAGATTATAAAAGTTATTCTCTCCTCCTGGTCTATGACTGACAACTTTTTTGGTTTGTTGTATTGCCAATCTATATATTTGTAAGTGAAGAAATGTCTGTCTCTTGATATAGGGAAAAAAAACACCTTAGCATAATTTAGCAGGTCTTTAATTTTGAATGACCAATGTCTGTAAGATGTGTTTCATTAGAAAAGGCAGTTGCAGTATCCTCTGTTTTTCTCAGGGATCCATATTTTTAAATGACTTATCTTTCTCTTTTAGTTCAAGAGGTTGCTACTGAGAAAAAGACAACTTGCCTCTTTGCATAATGAATTTCTATAACTTTGCTTTGAATGTTCCTCAGATCAATGGCCTATCTCTCTCTATATCTAAGGATTTTCATTAGAATTTTAAGGGTCCCTCACTGAAGAGGTGAGAAATGAAGAATAACTGCACTTAAGAAAAGAGACACTATTTTAATTTCTACTTAAATGAAGGGCTGCCTCTGTTTTTAAACTAATAAATAAGAGGAGTCAAGTGTGGAGTAATTAAGACCAGAATATTTGTCTAAAATATATATAGGTCTTTAATAAGACACCAGCTCGTAAGGTATCCTGACCTTCATGTGGTTGTAAAGCAGATGACTCTTCAGTTTCAGAAATATCTGCTGATGATACAGCAGGTGTGACATGTTCCATAGCATGTCTCACTTGCCTTCACATGTTGGCTGCTCACTGGATTGAATGCAAACTCCCTTCAGCTAAATTATGGATGTTTCATGGGACCTGAAAATGAAAACATGTCTTGGAAGAGGACAGTCAAAACAAGGCAAAAAAAGGAGAAATTGTACAGGACCCATTTTGTTGGAGAACCCTGTACAAGAAAGACTTGCAGATGATTTAAACTACAGGTTTTCTAGATCTTTAGCTCCAGATTCTGAAACCAACTTGCCTGCTAGCAGTGTGGAATAATCCAAGGTATTTCCAGAAGTGGAGAAAAAAAATACCTCTGTACCACTGCACAGGACTCTAGTAACACCTTATTTTGAATGTACAGTTTTAGGCACAGCAATCATGAAAATTCAATCCCATACATTCAGAATCATTAGTAGGAAAAGTGAGTCAGTTCTCACATAAGAATCTAGAAACTACTGGCTTCATTAGCTGCTTATAATCAGATATTATCACATCTGATCACTACTGATGTTTACTCCTCTGACATATTTACAGACCAGAGTTAGAGTTGTTCGTCTTAGGGATATGTTGGCAAAAGAACCAATAGGCGTGAACCGGCCATGGGTAAACTTTGCCTGGGAAAGGGGGTTCTCTGCTGTCAGAAGGCAGAAGGTTTGGATCAACATTTTATTTGGAAAAGAAAGAGCAAAATGCTAACAGCACTTGGGAGAGAGCTCTGTGAGCTTACTAAATACATCATGTGGCCAGTGTGCTTGCAATAACAGATGACTGAACTGAATGATAGGTCCCTGCCTGTCCTATATTCCTGGGCATTTTTTGTCATCTTCCTTGTTCCTGGTTTCCTTGATTTATTTCCCTCTTGCCTTTTTTTCATTCTTGCTTTTAAGAACATAAGGATTTTAGAGGAGAAACAAAGAAATGCTCATAAATGATACATGATTTGTCAGAGCCCAAGAATCTGACTAAGCAGACTTCTGACTAAGCGGTGTTCTGCAGGAAGCCATGGCATTGCAAATATCTAGACACTGTATTTGATTGCTGGAAGGTACTTTAGGTGCTCTCTTTTCCTGTCACTTGCAAGGGCACAGAGTGTGGAAGATATGCCCCTATCTAGATTCAGTCAGCTGTGCTCATTATAGGCAGTGAAGGCTCACCTGTACCAGTTCACCAGGAGAGATAAAACAATCAAGTTGCCACTTAACATTTATGCTCTAGACACCTCTCAAATAGGAATTGCACTGATATCAACGATCTTTAAATAGCCCCACAAACTGCAAATCCTACAGTATCTCATTTATGTGTACGTGCCAGAGTTGTCATACTTGCTTCAAACCATGAAATTCATAAATCAGGATTTGAAAAGGCATACATTATAGTTGGTTTCAGATAACAATATTATGAGTTAGAGATGAAAGGGAACAGGTTGGCCAAACATCAATCCAATTTCAAACTGGTCTCTGTTTTTTTTAAAAAATAAATAAAAAAATTGAACACACTTATCCTTTTTCATCCAATTTCACATTTTTAAAGAAGATTTGAAAGCAATCATCTTTACATTTCTACATGTGGAAGTTAGCTCTGCTCAATCCCTACTACAAAAGTGAAAATCCTAACTACAAAAGTGAAAATCAACTCCAGATTCATGGGCGTTCAAATTTAAATATGTACATTGTAGATGCCTAATGTGAGTGTTTCAGGTCTCAGTTGAGGTTAAGGAGATAATGACTGAGATGCTGCTGCAGACACATAAATTTTTACTGTCTTTTGAACTTGTCCTAAGGTGTTCAAGGTATCTTCATGGTGCTGGCAGACCTGACTAGGATTACTGGGTACTGGAAGAGGAGCTGGACGGAGGCTGCTCTGGTTACCTAATTTTATGCAGCTGAATCCACCACTACTCAGTATGGTCAATGGTATCTACAAGATTCCTTGTTGCATGCCAGAGACATCATGCTCAGCAATGCCTTGAACTTCCATGGATTCAGACACCACTGAGGACACAAGAGCCTTGCCTCTTTTCAGTCCATTGTGCTTCCCCACTACATTGAGACACTAACCCTGCATTGCACAGCAGTTCACAGCTAACATGACCAGTCTCCACTTGTAATCTTTTTTCCTACTACACCACTTGCTCCCTTTTTATTGAAAATGCCCCCCTTCTGTTTCTTTATTGACACACAGAGCCATGGAGACATCCTTAATTTTCCTTCTCTGCCTCCTGCTATACCTGCACGGTGTCCTTGTTAGTTATTCATTTTAGTAATGCACTTAGGATTGTTTCCAGTAGCCAAGGTATATATACAGTTTTTAAATCCCTCATAATGCCTGCATTGTTCTTTGACACCTACATTATATCAGTTCTATCTGAGCTCTCTTGCCATTAAAAAGAGATTCTTTTCCTTGGACAGAAAATTTCATGCCTTTCACCAAATCTTTTTGTTTGACCCCAGCTTCTAACAAAACTGAGTGGAAAATTTTCATCCTGACATTACTGAATCTTAGGCTTTTTTTCCCTACCATGTTCCTCTTTATGCCCTTCACCCCAGCAGTACCAGGCTTGCTAGTCCCTTTATTGTTTTCTCCCACACACATCAGTGTCTCTCTTTCCAGCTAGTGTTTGTAGTGCCTTTCTATCCCTCTCCTCTGTCAAGTGTGTCCTGAAAATCCATTCTTATGAAACACCCACAAGCATTACACCACACTGGAAGTGTTAACTGTCCTTGTGCTGCATCCTGGATGTTGATGGATGACATGAGCTACTTGCCATGCACAAGACTGAGGGGGCCATTAGGAATGAGAGCTCTGACAGGAGTCAGGCTTAATTTGAGAAAGTAGAGTAATACCACGGACAACTCTAATGATTTTTGGTGAAGTGTTCACATTCCGAAATCTGATGCAAGATAGTCTTCTACTGGCACTGGCTTGTTGAAAGCCACCTTGGTGCTCAGAGGTCATCCCTTTCTTGGAGTGGATAACCCATGACTTTTCCACCTTGAAGCCATTTTAGTGTTCTGGTAGGGAAAACATATGATGATGGTTATTGAAACTATATTGAGACCACATTAGGAACCATTTAAAACTGGATTTGGGATGGAATCTTTATGGATTTGCAGTGACAATAATCTCTGAGGGCAATAGGTTAGAGATCAAACAACATAAATTAACGCTACTGAGAAATTGCTGGTTACATTCATAATAATTAGGTTTTAACAGCAGTTTCCTAAACTGTAACCTTGCCCAAATTGGGATTGCTTTAGTCACTACAGACTTGCCTGGATGAGGCTAGAAGATGCATTTTTTTAAAGTGTCAGAGTAAAATGATTTATCTAGCATTTAAAACCTCAAATGGGCTGGGCAAGTAATCATTAGCATTGTTGCTACTACAAATTAATCTTCTGCTCCACTTTTTCTCATTTTTATTATTTATGGCAGTACCACCTTTCACTCTGGGCTTGTTCACACTATGTCATCCAGGGAAATGCCTCCAGATTGCCCACTACAACTTGGAAACTTTGGGAGAACAGGTAGTTCCCAGTGCATGCTTCCCCAGTTAGGTGCCACACGTTCTGGGACAGGACTCTGGCAGTGCAGAAGGATCGTGAGGTAGTGGAAGCATCCATAGGGCTGCAGTTTGTGTCTGCCTCAGATACAAGGGCTTTCCAGGACTCTGAAGCATAACTGTTGTTAGTTGCTTCTCTAGAACTTGCAGCATGGAAATCCAGATTATTGCACACTTAAGCCTCCACATGGCAGTTACTGCCCGAAAACCACCTTGCTGAACAATACATGAAGAAAGCCAGCCAGGCTAAGAAACCTCATTCTCCTTTCCAGACTTTGCCTCTAGCTGGAGCATACTGAGCTGTGGAGGGGCTAAACCCTGGAGGGGCTGAAGCAAGAGGACAGAAATGCTACTCTAGGTTAGGGTGAGGAAGGCCTCCCTCCCATGGGCCTTTGCAACCACACGCTAATATCTTTTAGGTTCAGTTATCCTATTGGTTTAATAATTGAGGTCACCCTTGTTCAGCCCCCCATTTACCATTTATCTACCCTTTCCAGAATTTTCTTCCCTCCCTTAATCCCCATTGGCCCAGTTTTACTGCATTGCTCCACCCCTGACACCCTATTGGTTCTCCCAACTCTTAGCCGCTCCCTTGTACCACTTTCCCTTATCCCTATTGGCCCTTGGCCCTCAGATCGACCCCTTTTGCTCCATATTTAACCCTGTGCCCTCAGACCAATTCTGTTCTTGTCCCTGGACCGCTTGGAAGCTGTGTCCTGTTCCAGTTCCTACAATAAACAGCCTTTGGATATTCCAAACGAGAGCCCATCCCTTTGCCTATATTGTCAGCTGTCCACTACAGTGTGCTCTGGGCCCCGAAGGCACTGCTCGCCCTCAAGGCCTCCTGGTGGCACACTGCAACGCTGAGCCTCATCTGCCTCCTGCCAGGCACCTGCTGTTGCCCTGCATGGGCAAGGCTCCTCAGGGGCTCGCCAGGGTGTGTTCAGGCTCACACTTTGCAAGGAGGGAAAGAAAGGGGCTGCCAAATCCCCAGTTCTGGGTGTCAGAGTCCCTTGGATACACAGCATGGGGGTACCTTGGAAAATGAGGGTCACAGGAATTTCCTCTTCCATAAGCATCACTTCACGTATCACAAAACTCTTCTGCTCCTTCTTAAGAAAAGATTCATTTCCCCCACATCTGATTGCTATTGCAGAACTTCATAACTCAAAATATTTTGACTTTCAGCCAAAACATATCAAGGATAAGCTTATTATTGTTAATTATTGTCCTTCAAGTTGCTCTTCTCCTGCCATGCACATTCTCATGCCCTTCTGCATGCCACCTCAGCTTTGTTTTCCGGGGCCAAGCATCACAAGCACTGGTAATATCTTCTTTTAAAAGAGGATCTCCGTTATCCCAGTCATCTGAGGAACCCTCCTCTGTACTCCTTGCAGAATGTGGTGCCCCCTTCTCCCTAGAGCCTCTGACCACTGTCCAGGTGACCAGCAGTCCCACTGCCTGCATGGCAATGGTGGCGGCAGCTGCAGCCTCATAGGCCTATTTGTTTCAACTTGGCACTTCTTTCCTTACTCTTTAACTCTTCTGGCACTAGTATTTCCCTGCATTTATTTGCAATACCTTGGCTGGTTTTGAGCTTTTTTCTTGGTGGATTGTTTGTTTGGTTTGGTTTTTTTGTTTTGTTTTTTTTTTGATTGGTTGGTTGGTTGGGGAT
This sequence comes from Illadopsis cleaveri, assembly GCA_013399915.1. Classification (NCBI taxonomy): domain Eukaryota; kingdom Metazoa; phylum Chordata; class Aves; order Passeriformes; family Timaliidae; genus Illadopsis; species Illadopsis cleaveri. The sequence continues at coordinate 471,824 of VXBB01007648.1, read as the reverse complement.
TTTTGAAGTTTTTATTGGTTGGTTGGTTGGTTGGTTGGGGTTTTTTTGTTTGGTTGGTTTGGTTGGAGTTTTCTTGTTGGGGGTTTTTTTGTGATTTTTTTTTTTAATTATTTCATTTTTTCCATGCATATTTCTTGGCTGCTTCACAACTGGCAACTCAAACAGAATCTCTGACCAACAGCCATACCCAAGCCTTTCTATTCTGCACTTTCTTCCAAGTGGGGATCTCCAAGCTGGCAGCAGAAATTTCTGTGAGCAACCCCTCTAGATCCCTCCATTGCATTTTGTATTGCATTCTTCATCAGAATCTTGTACCAGGATGCCCATTTTGTTTTGCAGGATATCCCATTCATCTCTGAGTATTAATGATGTTGTCTAATGAAGCCAACAATTAGCTTCTGAGCTGATGTCATCTCTTCAATAATTTATTTCCTTCAAGATTAATATTTTCTGTGTTTTGAATGCTTGCTGCATGTAGCAGTCTGGATCTGCCCTAGAAAGAAGGGAGAAAGGTGAGGAAGGAGTATGTCAACCTTCCTTGAAGTTCTGTCTGGTCCCCAGGGAAGGTGTTTCTTCTTCCTCTGTGTCCCAGGGTTCACAGAGCTGGAAAGCTCAGTTCTGGATTTAAAGGAAAACAAAACCAAGCAACTTTCCAGAACCACTGCTGCATTCCCTCATTTTCCAAAGGAGGGTGGGAGAGGCTTTAGTACATAAAGCTATGGGCAGATGCAGAGGGCTAGGTTCTCTGAGTCAGCAATGAATTATAAGACAGCTTTTCATTCTCTCAATGTTGGATTTTGCAAGGAGACATAACTTCTGCAGATCCCTCTGCAATTAACCTATAGCAGGCTGCAACTCCAAATACTTTATTAGCCACTGATAACCATCTCTCAGCCAGCCCTTGGACTCAAGCTGGCTTGCAGTAGTTAAGTGGGCTGATACAAAACTGCTTGTTTATATGAGTTGAGTGACATGGAGACATTGCAGCATCTGAGTTCTCAGCAGCTGTGACATTGCCATCACACTGGACTAAAGTGATTTGATTTTTGTCATGGGATCAGGTGACTTCTCATCACCCATGACCATTTGTAGCCATTATTATCCAAAGTGTTGGCTATGAGAGGGAAGTAAAAGAGTTAAAATAGACAGTGACCTTCTCAGTCAAATAACATTGACCTTAATGCATGTAAGACACAGTGTATTTCCATTATAAGTGATGTTAAATTTAATAATATTTTAAAATCTCTGGCTATCACATTCAAATCTTGGCTTAAACAAGAATCAAAAATTAAATTGGCAGTGCCCATCTCCTGCTATCACATCACGAGAACTGCTCTGTATGTTGTACATGCCAAAGTGTACAGCAAGTTTGGGAATCACTGAGGACTACCTTGGGAAAGCATAATCAGTTTGAACTCATTGGGAAAGCACAGTCAGTTTGGAAAAGCGGTTTTAGTAGGCAAGTCTGCACATGTGAGCCAATACTATTTTGTCCTTACCTGGACTTCCTAACCATCCACAAGCAGAAGGTATAGACACCAAAATCTAATAGAAGGTGTGAAATCCTCTTATGGTGGAAATTGCTGCCAGCAAAAGTGCTGTGTGCAGTGTTGGTGTTACTGGGGCTCTGAGACTGCCCATGGTGTGCCCTGAGTCACTCACCCATCCGTCCATGGGTGCCTGAACACACTGCCAGGGCACAGGAGGAGCAGAACTGCCCCACCAAATGGGGACAAGGTGCAGGGGTGCTGCAGGGACCCCACGCCACCCCAGAGGACGAGGGCTTGGAGGTCCCGTCAGGGCCAATAAAACCTAGTGGTGCGCATGGTAACCTAATACAGGCTATTAATTTCTGAAAGTCAAATTTGATTTGATCTGCCAAAATTAGTTTCAAGGTGCCTGATGTGAATAGCTTCACACAGGACCAATTTTTGGAAAATAGAAGGCTAGCATATCACCAGACTAATTCTAGATTTCTTCAGCCTCCAGCCACACGTGAAAACCCTCACCTGGACATTTGTCTTCATTTATCTGAAGTATTTAAATACCTCATTGTTCACAGTATGCTCCACTGTAAACACAGGAGAACCTCCAATTAGCTTGGAAAAAACAGAGGCAATGAAGAGATAACCACCACAGTCATTAGCAATCGCTGGTATAGAAATAACCATCCTGTGAAACATGCAGCTTGGTGTATTCCACTTGGTCCTGAAGAAACAGTAGATTGTGGTCTTACATGAAAACTTTTCAGGGGCTGTTGAGCTGTCTCTTTCCTTTCCACCCTTGCTGTCTGCTGGAGTAAGCAAGAGAGTAATAGAAGAGGCAGTCCCCTGGGAAAAGCAGTTCCCTCCCCCTGACATAACCTCCAGAGGCTTTCCTGAGCCCTCTCAGAAGTGTAGGCACAAATTACAGAGAAGCCTTTCCTCAGCAGTAACCAGGCCTTGGGGATTGTTGTTAGCACTGCAAGGTCTCTTGCAGGCCTAAGTAAATAAAGACAAAATGCATAGAAAATGACTGCAAGAGCGGGATGTTTGAAGACACTTGATACAGCATGGGAAAAAACACAGTGGGAAAATATAACATGGCAGTCTGGATTGCTGTGCTACTTAAGCACAAGACCTTTTCCATGTCAAATTTAAGGAACACTAGCATTCCAAAGTTAGCCTGCCTTCCCTTCTTCTCACTTAAAGAAATTAGTTTGCCAGAATCAGGGGCAATTTCTGAGATTTTTTTCCAGATCTGTTCTCACCAAAACAGAAGTCCCATTTTCCACGAGCAAAGGCTGCCAGGTCCAGGTGCTTGGGCTCTTGCCTTCCATTTCCACACAGACACACAAACACCTATTGATATCAAACATTTTTGAACCCAGTCCAAACTTTCCATTGATATTGACCCAAACCAGTGTTTGCATCACAGTAAAAAATAAAAGTGATATTGTTTTATTGACTGAAATAAAACTTCAGAGAAAGAATTGCGATAAAGAAACAGCAAAATGAGAAAATGTATCTCCCATGCTTAGTAAGAAGTCATTCAACCTATGAATGACTTCTGCAGAAGTCTCTTGAAATACATTTTTTGAATCTATATGAGCTACAAGAGCTTGTATGTTACACAGCTCTGCATTGTTGCTACAGTCACACGCCAAGCCATCTTCTGCTTCCTCTGATACTGGACCTATTGTGCTGCTCTGCGTAAGAGCCCTGTCACCTCAGCCCTGCTTTCCATATGGGTAAGCTTTTCATTCCCTGCCCATTCAGTAAGACTCAAGGAACCAGGATGTCATTGGATCTCTGGTTTTATCCCTCTAAGACTGCAAGAGCAATTAGTCCTTATTTCTTTTTGACATTGCACAGAGCCAGGAGGAAAGGAGCTTCATCTGTGAAACACTAAGCAGTGTAATTTTGGGTTGGAACCACCAAAGTGCTTCTCCTCAGCTCTACCATGAGCAATTTTCTGCCTTACCATGAGGAGCTATCTTTACGAAACAAGTAGTTGGCACAGCATTCCTAAAATGCCCACACTGCATATTCCCATCATTGTATGTCTGTGGCAGTGCCCAAAAGAAAGTGAATTGCTACTGTAAAACCAAAGAAAAGTTGTGTTACAAGTTGCTGTGTTGTGGCCAGTTGTTCTTATGACATTCAGCTCTTGTATTCTGCTGTAGGTAATCTTCAGAAAGCAAGGCAAGAAAAAGCCTTCTTTTGTAGGGTAATGGGATGATCTGCTGGGTTTTGTTATGGGAAGGATCTGACTTTTTTCCAGTGGGATTGGTGTAAAACTGACTTTGACAATGAGATCCATCAAGACCTAATTTTCTCTATTTCCAATCAGGGAGTAAAATTAAAGGCATATAAATAAACCCATAATTCAACCTGCTGTCTTGCAGATGATAATTTCCTCAACACTTGTTGTACAGGAAGATTAAAAATGCTGAAGTTAAACAGGTATTTTTGGCATGACTTAATTCTAACCTTTCAGGTATCATAAAAAGCACCCAGAAGATATTTATGTCAGATAAACGTGCGTGCAGCCCTTCTGAGCTGTGCTGGAACAAATGCGGTGCTGCCTCAGCAGAGCCCCGGCACGGGAGCTGAGTGGGAGCAAATTGCTGGCTGTCACCAGGCGAGCATATCTGTTTGACAGCAAAAAATTGCATGACGTATTTGGGGATTTCTGGATGGTGCTTCCATGGCTGCACCCAATACATATTGCAAACCACTTCAAGAATCCCCTTCTGAAGGCTGTTGACCAGGACAAGAGCCATAGTTTCGCAGTTCACAGCTCAGGAGATTGGGTGTCAACATGGTGTTCAGTGAAACCTTCAGGACTGAGGTCTCTAAAGGGTTACAACTAAAATGTCCGTAGAAAACCAGCTTTAAAGTGTTATACAACAAAACATGTTATTGCTGGTATTTGAGTCAGGCTTGATAATGCATTTCAGGCTAAAATATTTCTTTGATTGTCACAGAACTATACGGAGAGCCAAGTGTTTGCTTTCTGTGTGCAGAATATATTTGGTTGCATTTCATTACCACAGGCTAATTGTCTGAGAAACAGTTTTCACATCCAACATTCCTGATATGGTAAGAAAAAAAAAAAAAAAAGAAAAGGCTACTGAGAACCAAGAAGCCTTATGTTGCTGATTATTTAAGAATGAAAGAATTAGTAGTGGCAGTGAGTATTTAGGCACTTTTTGAAAGAAATGGAGGTTAGTTCTTGGACTGATGTGGGTGCCCAGCAATCCTGGCCAGCACTGAAGTTAGAGCACCACGTGTGTGCTGGCTGTTTATAAATACCTCAATAGCCGTTTTCAGTAAAATATGGAAATTCCTTCGTTCTGTAACTGTTCTCTGTTAGATCATTAAGCATGTCAATACTGCTGAACAATCAAACAGGGGAAAAATGGTTTAATCTGCTTATGCTGGAGTGCTTATTTATTACAATCATTCATCAAGAAGACCTGAAAAAAGGGAGGTTGATTATATCCATTGGTTAAATACCGCATGGTACACAAATGTGGCAAACACAAGAAAAAGATGGGCATCCTGCCTGATAAAGAATTACACTGGAAGTGAAAGGCTGACCTACAGTCAGCACATGTTAATCATTTTTACACCAAAGTGAGTGTAACGCTTCTATAGGGAAATTACTTCAATCTGGTCAGTGCAAGGAGCAGTTTGTATAATCGGATTGCAAATAAGGTTTGATCACATTCCAGCTTAATCTACTCTCTGAGCACCATTTACAGCACTAAATCAAACACTAGGAAGCTGCAGGTGCTGCTTTACAGTCATTACACCCAAGGGGCAGGGACTTGGTAATAAACAGCAAATAAATTGAAGCACTGACTTGCCTGCTACGGGGCATTTCTAATTATCCTCTAGTTTAGCTGGAAATTGTCATGCTCTCATCACAGACTATTTTAACTGCTGCTGAATAAGTGTGACACTTTTAGACTGAATTAACTGAAAATATGAAGAAATGCCTTCCTTTTTTTTTTTTTTAAATGCGTGCTAAGATTCGGGGACAATCTGTTTTCATGGCCCCATGCTGGAAGTAGAGACATAACAACTGTAAGCCTCATATATTTTAATTATGGACTGAAGACCTACCATAATGAACAGCACTTGTCATGATAGCTCACACGTATACCAAACAGGCTGATAAGCAGGGCTGCATCTTCCCATGCTGTAGTTGAGCCAGGATTGCTGGCGGTGGTGTTTCCCAGGAAAGTTGATCATGCGAGTCTATGGTGGTCAACAAACAGCACATTGCTGCTGTGATATATTTAGTGAGTTTAAGGAGGAGGGAGGAAGATAAGACCTCTAGCATCTTTAAAAAATAAGTTGTTTAGAAATGCACAGATAATTGCAATGATTAAAAGCCACAAATATCTTAGCCATTTGTGGTGCCTCCAGATCCTCCCACCCAGGTTTCAACCTAGTAACTTGTCAACACAAGTAATATTCAGAGGAATGCTGATATAAAAAGACACCTCTGCTGGGAAGTACAGTATCGTAGCAGCAAAGGTATGTGCCTTCCCTTGATGAGAGGTGATGAGGTGATCATTCTCTGTACTTTTAATAGATAAGTGATATGCAGGTAGACTGACAGCTGTAGTTATGAAGCTTCTGTATGGCTCAGCCCCAAATCTAAACAGCTTTTCCTGATAGAAAGATATTCGTTGTAACTAGCTAAGACGTATATCTTTCTATTTTACAAAGACATAATTGTGTAAATTTCCAAACCGGATTAAAATCTCAATTTGTGATCATATTTTTACCCAGATGAGATGCTTTTTATTAATATACTGTGAAATAAGATTCATAACCTTTATGTAGATTATTCCCACTAATATCCCTAAAGTAATATTTAACAGGTAGCAGTAATGAATGCAATTGGATCACAGCTCTGCAGATATTCTTTTTCCACTTGCTAATGAACAAGAGACAATAGAGTAATCTTTGGGTTTGCATTTTTTAGGACTTCAAACAATTAATAGCTTAAAGGATTTATTCCAGGAGAGATGTGTGACTGCCAGTTTTGCAGCTCCCGGTGGTCCGCCCTCCGAGGGGGACTGTGGAGGGATGGCACTGCAGAGCGCAGGGGAGCTCCTGTCATCAGAGCTGCAAATCAGCTCAGCTCGCTGACCTCCACTGCCAGGCTCCAAGGAGCCAATAAGGGCTGCACATTCACACCATTTATTCCAGCAGGGAGTAAATGGATCTTTTCTGCTGGATAAACTCAGTTGCACACGGGAATAACGGTGGAGCAGAGACTGCCCTAGTGCCCACTGAAATACTGTTGAAGTTTCTAAGCCAAACAGAGGAGCGGGGTTTCACTTCTCTGGAAGTATCTGCTTAGAGCTATTGTGGGAAGAATAGAAGAGAATAATATCGAGCTCAGAAAATTAAAAAAAAAAAAAAAAAAAAAAAAAAAAAAAAAAAAAAAAAAAAAGGAAGTTAACGGCCAGAAAGACAGATCTCTGTTGCATCCAGTTCTTTTCCACCCACCAATTAGGTTTCAAAACTGCATATTTATTTGTAGGTGTTATCACAGGGGCACAAGATATTATCCTGCCCTTAACACTTGGAAGGCTTTCCCCCCTCCACAAATAGCTACCCTTAGTTCCAGTGGCCATGACTAGGATCACTCAACATTAGCTGGCAACTTTTTTTTTCTTATGGAAATGCAATGAATGTTCCTTTGTTACATGTTGATTTGGTCTGGTATCTGCATTTAAAGTGCCTCCATGTTGTAGATGAGCTATGCTTTTCACATTATGTTCTTTCTTTTGGTTTTCAGGCAAATTAATTAACATGATACAGAAAAGGGAGAATACAAATGCTGAAGCCCTCACTTTAAGCCCTCATACTCTTTTGTTCTCCATTATTGCACCAAATTATTTAATTGGGTCTCTCTGATTGTGCACAGACACAGAAAAGAACACAGTCTATTGTGAGAAGCCCTACAACCATAATGCAGTATCAAATTCAATTCCCATCAAAAGTGCTTGCTGCTAAAAGCCTGTACTGTGGCTGCAGATTAATGAAGATCTGCATTGAGCAAAGTGGTGGTCGTAGAGACATTATTTTTCTCCAATAGAAGGCCTATTCTTGAAGAACAATAAAAGCATAGAAAAGCGTTAGTCTGCTTATGGATGGAAATAAATCAAAATGAATAAGAGGGTTGATGGAAATAGTCTGAAAGCAGTAGAGTGAAATTCTGAAAATACTGTTTTTGTTTTGTAAGGATTTTTTTTCCCATAGTGTCTCAAAAATGCTGCTTGATGGAGGCTGAAAAGCCTTGGAGTGAAGGACAAATCTGAAAAATCAGAAACTAATTGCAGAAAATCAGCATTCTACAAATGCATTTTTGTTCTGTGCAGAGATGCTGCACAGAATTCAGAGTCAAGAAGAAAATTTAAAGAAAAAGGAGAATGAGTCATTAACTAACACACAAGTTTGATCCAAAGAACAACCAACAGCCCTGAAATAGCATTCAGTCACCTTCAGATGAACTTTTCTTCTGTTTGCCTTTCTCTTGCCATGACTTTGTACATAGTTATCCTTTCTTCTCCTTCTTCTTTCAGTGTCAAGATCAACTTTGTGCCTATTTGTGTCAATGATTAGGGCCAAATCCCAAAGTACTTATTAGCAATGAGAACACCCCCATTGACTGCAGCTGAACAAGCATGTGATGGTAATACAAAGAAATTTCTTTTTAGAGCCATGTGTTTTGTCTGTTTATACTTGCAGGTGGCATCACCCTGGCACTGCTCAGTGCTGGATGTGATTGAACTCTGAGCTGAGGACTAGGATAGAGCCAACAGGCCACATTGTGGTCAGTGACAGACTGTCAGTCACTGTCGGGCTGTGCAGAGAGGAGGGAATCCACACTCACATCACCTAAGGCCACCCCCAGATGGAGACAGCCAGGCCAGAATGCTGAACAGGTTGAACCTCCTCTCTGCAAGTGTCTCCTCCTACCCTCTGATTATGTTAAAATGCCACCACATTTCGAATACTGAATTGGGTGAACCGTTGCATGGCCTAAAATGAGACTAGCTGAATCTGAAAGAGATATATCCATTTTAAATGTTTAATCTCAGTCCTTCCTTGCACTCCCAGCATCTCAGCTGGGTATACAATCGTAAGTGATGCAGACACTGAGTGCCCAGTTTACACGACTGTACTCAGGAAGTGGTTCCACCTCTGCACTGAGGATGCACATTTCGAAATATGAAAGGGAGTAAGTTCAAAATAATAGGTACTTTATTTTCAGTGTGCAAGGCTACCTGAGACATGAAACTCTTTATTGAGAAGAATATCAATTCAACACAGAATCATTGAAGAAGTCACTGCAGTGAAAGTCAGAGCAGTAACAAAACTTCTTTCCAGAGCTGGGGCAGCTCATGGATGATTCTGTGCATTATCATGATTCAGAGATCAACAGTGGCTTATCATATTGAATGACACTGGCCTGCTATTCAACCCAATAATTTATACAGGATAAAACAGAGTTCATCATAACCAGTGAGCAAGAAGGGATGCATGTTCTTCTTAATTGCTATTCAAAAGTATGTTCTGAACTCACCTTACAGACTTAAGAGTTTCAACATTCATCCATGATTTACATTGATGCTTGCTATGAGTGTACTGACAATGGAAACAAAGTGGAGGTGCCTTCTCGATTTATTTTACTCTGGATGAAGTCACACAGAGCATCTTTGAATCATACTTTACAATAAATTTACATTAGACTGATCTCTGGTCTTTCTCATCATTAGCTCTCAGTCTGAGGTCTATGTTGATGTGAAGATCTCTCAGAACATCTCCAAGAACCTGTGTTCCTCTGGTGACACATAGAATGCAGGTAAACTTAAATAATGTCTCCTTTTTTTAAAGGTCTCAGCTTAAGCAGCTTATACTCTCTAATAAAAGCTGTCCCTGAGCATCCATACCTGGCTGCTCTGATTTCTGGGGTTCTGTGAAGAGGAATATGGCCTGGAGGCACTGTAGATGTTGAGTGTGTCAACAGACAGGAGTACAGAAGTGGATGTCAGAAGCTGGGAATACATGTGGGAACAGTCTAGATACAGCAGCTGTAGCACAAGCACAGACCTGTGCAGGATGTGAGCTGTAACTCGATGTCTTAAAATGCAGCATCTCATTTACAGGGGCCTCATTCACTTGTGTGCAGTCTTTGCACAGCTCGAAGAGCTCCTAAGTATTTATGTTGAATAAATAGACCTGCAAATATAAGAGGGTTTGAAATAGTACACACATTTTCTTCAATGATGGATTAAGTGCCTGTGAAATGCACTGGGTATCCCACAGTTCTGCATGGGCTGGAGGACATACCACAGGCCTAGAGACCAATGCATTTCAGGAGACACAGCTGAAGGTCAGCTGGGATACTTCATGGTGCCCAACGTGACTCCACTACTGCTATACTCCTGAGTGCCAGCTCCTTTTCAGTGCTGTGTCATGGGCCTGTCCTGTGTCAGCCAAAGGGAGACTTCCTGGGAGGTTAGACCAGTTAAAATTGCACGTTTTTCAGCACAAGCAATGTAAGTATTTGTTTTATGGCTTCTGTTTTAGTTAGGTCCCTCTTACTAATTTTTTTTTTTTTTTGGGTGGCTGATGATAGCCGTCTAGATGAAATCTAGGTTTTGAGCAGCATTGATGCTCACCATCCTCTCCATCACCACCCTCTCCTCACCATTCTCTCTGCAGAGAGCTGTGGTGAATCTTACCCTGAGTTCCATGAGGCAAACCCTGCTGTTGGGACGAAGATGTGCTGCTCCTGGGATTCACCAGCATGTGCCACATGGACTCAGCAGTGCAAACCTTCTGGGGGCTGAGATGGTCTCAGGTGCTAAGACTGATTTATTCTACCAACTCCAGAGGAAGGAATAGCGTTTTCCTGCATCCAAGAGCTGCCTGGAAATGATCTTGAACAACTTGAAATTGGAAAAGAAAGAGAGGAGCCACTCATTGTGTTCATTTCTAAGATCACTGGATGCAGATTGCAAAAATCTTAGTTTTAGTTTGATACATCTTCTCATTTTTCAGATCAGCTGTCAGGTAAAAAACATCACTGCCAGGTAAAAAACAACTGGAGAGCAGTTGTAGGTCTCGGCCTATGAAGCTGTCTGGTCGATTTTTTGTTTTTTAATTTTACAGATGGCAAAACACTAGAAAGGAGACCATAAACTGCCACCCAGCCTGTGCCAGCAGAAAGAGAAGGAGATGTAGGAGAGGGCTGGGTGGTACAAGGACAAACTCCATGGCACTGCTGTGGACTGAGTCCCTGGTCTGAGCCCTGCTTCCTCTGGTAATTACTAAGCACCTGCATGTTGGTCTTTCTTGTTGGGATGTGAGCAGCCACAAGGGCTGACTATCACTCCTCATGGCTGTGCTTCTGTTCACTTTAAGTCACATGGAGTTCATAATCCCCACAAGCCATGTCAAACAAATTAATTATTTTGGACAGCACTGTACATTTGGTAACTGATTCTGTGTCTGACATTTAAATACTTCTGCTGAACCCTAACCCAAGACTGATATTAGAGGAAATGCAAGTTCCTCACTCAGCTTGTTTGACCAGACAAGAGAGCAAACTAAACAAAATCAGAGAGTATATTGAGCTCATACATCGCTCCCTTATCATCTTATTAAAATAACATTTGCAAGGAACAGTGGTGTAAAACAACACTCATGGATTTATACACCTGCTTTTGTTCTAGTAAAATCAAGGTATGAGTAAAATCTACCTCTTACTGTGAGAAAACCTCTAGCCTTTGCTGCACTTTCCACACTGAGTACTTGAACATTGCATTTCTGCTCTCAGATAATCTTGGCATGAATACTTCTGTAGGTTTTCCAAGCTGTGGGATTTGAGAGCTGGCGACTAAACTTTCTCATTGGGCAATTCCTTTCCCAAGCAAAACTTCCCTCAATAAATACTGCAAGCATCTTGCGCCTGCACTGTCTTTGAAACGTCTGTCTCTGTTTGGCAACAAAGGCACTTAAGATATAGTGAGCTTTGCCCTGTGTTATAACTTTCATATTACCCTTTGCACAGCCATTTTACTTCGGCTGCATGCTGTGTATCATTCATTGCAAGTTTACTTCATTCCCTGAATTCATAGCTGATGCTCTCTGGACCATAAAATTTCAGCTGCAAAACCAGAACATCTCATTATTTCTGAAATATCGAGCTTGTATCTTCTTGATAAATAATTCCTACTAGTATAATGTATCAGACTAAAACATATTTTCTGAGGCCAGTGAGGTTAAAGCAGCAATCTCACCTTTTTTAATTTTTTTGCCCTGAAGACAGTGATTTCCATATATAGAGTGACCCCGGTTTGTGTTGAACATGGGGAATGAGGATGAAGCATGAAACGACACATATTGCTGTCAGAGATTTGAAATGAGGCCTGCTAACCTGTAGGCAGCCTTACAGGACTAATCAGTCCCTCACATTACCAATGTATTCAGATTTGCTGCATGTGGCAGCCAGCAACTGCCAGAGAAGTTTTCTTTTTTTATCACTGCCATTGACAAACATTACATTTTAATGCAATTCTCCCCTTCCATCTACTGTCTAAAAAAAAAAAAAAAAACAAAAACAAAAAAAACCCACACCAAATCCTTTGACACCGTATCTCTGAGACACTGGTCTCATCTGGTTTCCTTGATGCTTGAAGAGTGGGTGCGACTGTGTTGATTTGCTTTTGAATATACATTAGTTAGCAGTGCTTAAGCAGCTGATAACATTTTTTTTTTACGCTTGTAGCTGACAACACAAACTCTTTTGAATTCGTCTTGCTTCTTAAACTTTGCCTCTGAAGTTTACAGTAGCCCAAGACACCTGAGCTGAGTTTGTTTGGAGATGTTGGAAAATGTGTTAGCAGGAATGAAAGGCAAAGCCTGTCTTTTGCTCACAAGATTTTTCTTTTATTATAGTGTTCTAAGCATTGGTCAAAGCATTACCAAAAAAGCCACTTGAATCCATAAACTGACTTTTCCATTCAGAGCACATACCCAGCAAAGACTCTTTTCTCCCTTTTGCAAGACAGAAATTTCAATGCTGGTAAAATGAAGTATATACTCTTTCAGATCACTGTTGTACTAAGTGCTACTTCATCTACAGGCATTTGTGTTCTTGATATATGTCATGACTCTCCATTTCAAGGTTTCATATGGGAAAATGAAACAGAAAAGGATAGAAAAAACCCACTAAAAGTCCTAGTGAGTAATAGCAACCCTGTATGAAAATCCTTTAAGTGAGGATTACATTATCAGGTTTTCATGTGGAACAAGGCATAGCAAGGAGAGCTGGGTCAAGGGCACAGGCCATGCACCCCTCTAGTCCAAGCAGAAATCCACCTGGAAATGTACTTTATCACCTGGCATACAAATCCCTCTCCTTGGATGCTTCTGCACCTTCTTCGGGATTTGTGGTGTGCCTGGAATCCTTGAGTATTGCTCACCAACACAGTTTTGGAACTAATGGCAACACAGTGAGACATGCAGCAAGGAGGAAGAGCAGGCACCAGTGCCGAGGCCCAGCACATCAGCTGCATGCTTAGCATCTCCAGCATTAGTCCTCCTGTCTTCTGTTGCATCCTGAGGACTTGGGTTTTGCTCCTGTTCAGCCACTAGTTCTCTTCCCAAAAGAATAAAGCAATGGTGCTTCCTGCCCCTATGTCCCAGCAGGTTTTCTAGTCACTCTTTCCCTATTTGGATCCTTTGTAGGAGAGGAAGAGAGGAGCTTGCATCACAGCTTGCTTTGTTTGGTTAGAGAATCAGTGTTGTAAAATAAAATTAACAGTAAGAAGAAAAATTCATGTCTTTAGTCTTGAGTATTGATAATGCTAAGGATTTTCTGGAGGATGTTTTCCCCCTCTTGGCCTCAGAGGGTGCTGGTGCAGGGTGACTTAGGCAACTCTCTGTCCCTCCTCTGGGCTGCACATTTCTTTATTCTCTTTTCTTCTTGCACCAATGCTCATGCAAACCAGCTCCAACCAGGAAACTAGCAAAAACTAACTTGGGATTAAAAAAAATAATGGCTGAAATCTTAAAAGCTTTGCAGATTCTGATCCTAAATGCTCTGAGCAGTTCTTAAAGATAATGGGCATCCCATTGAATTTAGACCCAACCTTATCTCATTCTGGAAGAAAGGGAGAGGAGAAGGAGATACGCTACCTTGGAACAGTATACTCCCTGTTCAGTGAGTCCTTAGTGCATCCTTCAGCGTGATGGAGGGGGGCTCAAGCCAGGTCCAGGATAGCAGCTCTGGAAATGACAGCGCTGAGGTCACACTGGTGCAATGCCCTAGCCTGGTGAGCCCTGAGGAGGGGAGGCCACATCTGTACCTCCAAACTGTGCCAGCTGCCAGCCAGGGCTATGCCAGGCACAGGTCTTCCTGAAGTGCCATGTTCCTGCCAGCCCTGTGGGGACCTGCTGGGCTTGCTGGACTGTGGGAAATAGAAAAAGCAGAAAACTCTCATAGATCCAACACTGGACACTTTGGACAGCACCACTCATCTCTGTGTGGGGAACTGTGCTGAGCAATTGACCTCCACTGGGATTAGTGGCCAGCCGGACCCGGTCAGGGCGTGGACGCCCCATCAGATCTGCCTCCAGCTCACTGCATCCACATGGAGAACAACCCCCCAGCTTGTCACTGTGTGCCTTTTCTCAGGGCTTCACTCCCACTTGGAAGGATTTACCTGGAGGCTCGATTTACCACAAAACTCGAAAGCAGCTCTGGGGAAATGTCTACTCCTCACAGAACAGAAGAAGGGAAAGTTCCCACTGAGCTTTTACATAAGTGCTATTTTTCCCCTTGTCTAATGTATGCGGTTGAACTCGGGGTTTTTTTCCGCTTGAAATAAAAGAGCTTCAAAGGCAGTTTAAATAAATAAGTAAGTCTGATGAAGTGATAGAATATTTCTGGAGGAGAGATCATTGGCAAATTCATTTTAGAATTTTTTTTACCAACCATGGCATCTTGTTTTTAAAAAGATGATTGAAGTGTTCGAATTTGCCCCTTGGATCCATTTAAATCTGCTTTCTAATCCCTTAGTCTCTGTAATCATATGAAACTTCTATTTCAGTATTATCATTTGAGTCCTAAGTATCTGCCAAATGCATACTATATCATCAAATATTTGTCATACAGTTGTGATTAAGATGTAGAGCCTTCAAAAAAGGTTGATAACAGTTTAAGCAACTTTGGAGCAAATGAAGGGATTTAAAGGATTAGAAAAGAGATAACAGACATTAAATGTGTACAGATTTTTCTGAAACTTTTGTTAATTTTTAAATACATGCCACAAATAATGAAATACAGAGGGTTTTCCTGCATGTTATATTCACAATTTCCACTCTCCTACATGTTAAAACAATTAAAAATCAGGTATCCCTGTCACCATTATCAGGGTATTTTACCTCCAAATGCCATCATTCAAACACTTGATGAAGATGACTGCTTTTCAGTGAGGCAGAAAAGAAGTCGACATGCTCCCAGACCTCACGAGCCAGGCTAGTGAACCAAAAATGGCATTTGTGCTCCTTCTCCTTTAAATAAAGGCTCCAGGCATTGACTCACCCCAGCTATGTTGGCTCTTTGCTGTAGTGGGTGTCACAGAGGCCCTTCCCTGGAGCCAGAGGTGAGGAAAGAAGGAGGGTAAACAGAGAGAAATGGCCAGGTCTCACCTGAGGTGGCACAAGGCCAAGACCTGGACATGTTGCTGTGCCTGGGGACTGAAGGATTCTTCTGGAGACTGAGGAAGCCATTAAAAACTAGACGGGGTTTCATTCTGTGTCCTTGGTATGGTCCTTCTTTTGTCAAATTAGTATTGGGATGATCTCTAAAAGAGAATTCAAGGCTGGGCCTTTGATTTGTCTCAGGGGTCTAAAATTGTAAGAGTTTGTACAAAAGCTTCTTCCCACAGGTTTCATTTTATTCATGTGAAGAAATGGATTTTCAAACACCAAGAGAGCTTCTCTCAGCCAGGCAAGTTAAGTCAGCTCTTCTAGTTCAGGCACTCAACAGATTAACAGTTATTATTGTATTTTATGACAGCGGACATAATGTGACAGATCTTACTGCAGAAAGGCTGGGTAAATAGTTCTTATCCTAACAGGCCTTGAGTCTGTAAGGGGAGACGTAAACAACAGTGTGCAAAGGGTACCTCATTGTAAATGGTGATCAAGCATGTTTGCACAGACAAGATGATTCTTCTTGGATGACCATTATGAGGATCTCAGTGGAGTTGTTGCACTGTTGAGCATGATCCAAGACAAGAACTGTGCAGTTTTGAATTTGGAAATAAAGTTCATTCCTGGCAGCAGATGGAAAAGTGTAAGACCACACCTGAGATGGTGTGTTTATACCAGGTGCTTCTTTACAAGATGGGCACTGGAGTAGTAGAAAGAGCAACGGAGGTGCTCAGGTGTTTCAGCAGGAAGGGAGTTTAAGAAAACAGACTCTTCATTTGTTGCAAAAGAGGAGGCAGACAAAAAGGAATATGCAACGCTTGAGACCCTGAGGAGTGGTGAAAAGCTGGATGCCAAGGATGTAAGAATGGAATAAAAAGCTGGAGGAAGAGAAGACAAGGTTTTCACAATGGTTCTGCACACTATCTCCCTGTAGAGGGTAATTAGTATGAGGAGCACAATAACTCACAATCGTCAGGCAGCCCTGGATATGTTTACAACACAATGGTTTGCTGCATTGGCAGGAGAAGCTGCAAAGTCTCTTGGAAACCCCCTTGTTAAAATTCTCCCACCAAACTGAGGGTTATATGACAGAGATAAAATCAAAATGCTAAGACATACAATGCATTTCAATGTAAGAGACAACCAAAAGATGTTCTTCAACAAAACAGAAGCAAAAGGAGAATAAAGGGAAGTTTAACACTGATTAGTAAAAGGCAAAAGAGAACAAATAAGCAATGAGGGAGATCAGACTCGAGTGTCCAAGATCTCATTTATTATGGCTTTCTCTCCTTTCCCTCTTCAAAAAAAAAAAAAAAAAAAAAAAAAAAAAAAAAAAAAAAAAAAAAAAAAAAAAAAAGAGAAAGAAAACAGGTAAATTGTGTCCAATTATTTATAAAAATAATTTTTTAAGAAGAAACAGGAACTCCACCCAGGATAACAAGACCATTTTGCATTGCAAAATAATTCTTTTGGGTAAACAGTCAGGCTGAAGGGGACACAGTTCACGCTACAACATGGAAGGAATGATTTGCAGTCTCCCACAAGGCAATACTGAGCTACAAGGCGGCCAAGCCCTGGTACTTGCTCTTGGATGTTATGGTGACACTGAGCTGAGGTTTTGGACTCCTAAGTCTCTGAACTGTGGTCTCAGCACAGGACAGGCAGTTAGACATGGAAGTGCTGAAGTGCTATATTGCCTTAGCTCACTACCTCTATTTTTAGTGCAAAATTAGTTTGATAGGTTTATGAGATAGTCAAACAAGTTACTGGGGGAGGAGAAGGTGTGGGCTTAGTGTAAGCCAGCTGCCCTGCAGGAACAGCCATTGCACCAGTTCTGATCATGGGATATGTGAGGGAGAGTTTCCTCCTCAGGAAGTAAATGAAGGGTATCAGGCAGTGTGGAAAGAGAGAATTTATTGTGGGGAGAGGAGCAATTAAACACAGCAGTAATTAGTTCCCATATCCATACCCTGAGCACGAAGACACAGGAGTATTTCTGAAGGACATGTACTTCCCATTTGTGTTCAAAAGGCTGTACTTTAGGACATGATCTGTCAAAATAACCATGTGGCTTAATTGGTCTCCCAAGGCTGTTTGCCTTCATTCAATGATCATCATTACAAATGTGCATTTAACTGGTAACTAGTGAGTTACTTGACTGGAGACATCACAGCACATGTGTTTCTGGCAGACAAGGGTAGAAAGTGTGAGACTACACATGAAATATTTTGGAGATCCTTGAGTAAAATACCAGAACCAATATGAAAAAGAGAAAAATAAGAACTGAGAACAATTTCCAATGCCTTGGAAGTCAAGACAACTCCAATAGACTCTGGACTGCATCCCAAGAAAGATGTGTACAGTAGTGTGTTGGAGGACTTTTGCTCTGTATGGTTTAGGCTTATTAACCTTATTTAACTCATATTTAAACAGCTCTTTCAGACTTTGCAACATTTTTTCCCTAGATCACTGTGATATTATTTCTGAAAATTAAGTAGAAGTCTTCTACTTTTGTTGTGATGCATCCTTGTCAACCTGCTATCAAAATCAGCCTCAAAGAACTTTTCCCAGTGTTAAATAATGGAGCCATGAAGGTCTTTTGGAGCATGTCTGCAGGATCAGGGCTTTTTTCCTGCATCGTTTCTAGTCAGAAGCAGGTGGCTAGAGATTGTAGCATTTTCTAGAAGAGGAGGTAAATAGTGCACAGTAGGGGCTGGAAAGCAGAAACCTGGTGTTACCACCCAGGATGTCAGGGTTCAGGCAAATGAGCATGCAGGAGCCTGGAGTGAGCTGAATGCTGAGGCTTCTGTGGAACAGCTGCTGGAGATCTGGTCAGAGGAACTGGGGGGACCTAAGGAAGGGGCAAGAACCTCTGCCGGCATAAACACCCAGCTTCTGGGCAGACACCCCAGTGAACACCTTTCTGAGGAGACAAATCCCATTCCTTCAGCTGTGGTGACCTGTGCCTTGTCACAAGTCATGCTCATGCCAGCACAGCCTCTTCCTGCCCCTCTCGCAGTGCATATTTCCCTCTTCTCACCTTTCTAGTGTCAGTGGGAGCCTTTCTATTGATTTCAATGGATGAGGAGACAGGACTTGAAAGAGCGAATCTACCACCAAAGCCCTCACACTAGCTAGCACGGAACAATTTGGAACGGTGCCATTTTCTAAAGCAATGCCCCCCAGGTGAGCTGTGCTCCACAGCTCTCTACAGCTCCAACCAAATATTGTCATGCTTCCCTAATATTACACCCTGTACTGATTAGATTGGTTGATTACTGCTCTTTTATTTAGTCATCCCTTTGTAAAGCAATGATGCCCCTATATTTAGCTGGAGGTGGCAACAACAACCTTTTGCATAATGTAGAGAAAAAAACTTGCACCAGCCCTTGGTGATCTGCCCAGGTAGCTTGTTTTATTGGATTTTGTGATACTGAGATGGTTTGGCAACTGTTGGCCTTGTCAGATTGAGAGGTCACTCACCAGCCTCCATCAGAGATTTAAAAGCACTACAAGGAAACTCCTTGTGTCAATTTGACTCAATTTGCAAACTAATGAGTTAAGCCCTCCCAATGTGTTTAGGGTCAGCTCTGATCTATTTGGGAAATGTTTGACTATTAGCATTTAAAGCTTCAGATGTGCCATTTCCCCCTTCTGCTCCCCAGCCCTCCCCAGGTTGCTCCCTCCTTTAATTTCCCTGCAGGTTTTAGAAAGGATGCATTAAATTAAAATCACTAGCTGTTTTGTGAGCAGTCTTTTGTGACCAGTAATGAATGTAATGAGTGAAAAAGGAGAGGGAAAACAGGATGATTAAATGGTGCTGGGCTGTTTTTCACCCAGCAGTTTGCAATGTGACACAAATGGACAATTGGGGCTTTTCTTTTCCCATTAATTTGTATCTCTGTTTGCACTTGTCACATAAAAAACAGACTATTTACTAAAACATGAGGTAGGTAACAGATGCCACCTCCTTTGGAGCTGAACCTGATTGACCCTAATGCCTGATAGTACAGTTGTGCAATGTTATTTTGGATTTTCTCGGTGTTGGACACAGCCCCAAGTATTTTGAAGCCTAGGTTTTACTGTCATGTGCCTTTAGAAGGACTGGTACTTTGCCTTGTGTGGTTATTGTGTTTTATAAAAATACACCAGTTATTTTGAAACATTTTTCCAATCAGAATTGAGAAGCAGTCAGGAGTCAATTTTTTTCCAAACTACAGGCAGAAACAAAAGCATTCCTTCCTAAAACAAATGTTGGGGGTTTTCCATGATGTGTATTAATCAAAAGCTTTAGTAATTAATCAGTTTTCTGAGCCAGCATGTGCTCTGCGTGTGTGCATGTGCGTGTTGATTAAACCGAGCATCTGGATCTGAAATCTTTAGATTTCTGTGTTCATTAGACTGTTTCAGGACTATCCTGAAAAGCATTTTCTGTCTACTACATATATACCTTCTTACTGTTGGCTCATTCCTATGAATCCCACAAAACAGGCCACAGCATGGGAACAGCCCAGATTTAGTACCCTAACTACAGCAGAGCCCATGCAGCTCTATGCACACAATTTAAAAGTGAGGCTGTTGAATCTTGGTAGGATTCACACCAAGGTTTTAGCCAGGAGTGGATCTAGAGTTTTTGGAAAGCACCCTGTGAGACAGTCCAGCCCAAGCTCTGGGAAATTAACATCTGCCTAAATGAAATTAATTTATAAAACTGAGTATGGGAGCAAGAACATTCTACATCTGATGTTTCACTAAATGTGTGTTTAAAATGGGTGCACTCATCACTCCTATGGACCTTACAGAAGGTTGAATCAAGGTCTGGCTGAAGCAATCCATGGTTAAGGTCAAAATCCATACAGATCACCTTTGCAATAATTCTCCCAGGGACAGGGAAGAGTAGTATTTAATTCAGAATTAGCAGATATGAGCAGGGTGTAATAAATTTTAAAAATTAACTTGGATTCACAAAGAAATCAGGTATTTTAACATGATTTTTTCACAGCTGATGGGCTGTGTGAAATGATAGGTCCTGTAGCTCTGACAGGGCTCCAAGGAAAAGCATCACTGCCAGAGACAAGTGACACATGCAGTCAGCCACAATACTTCAGCAACAGGCAGCCTTATCCTACTATTAAGTAAACACTTCATCCAATTTCCATTTCAATTTTATCGTTGCTGCCGACACAAGTCATTAAAATGCACAAGCTAGCTTTGCAATTATTCATTCAAATAACACTTTAAATTGTAAGGGGTACTCTTGCTCCTGAACTTGCAGAGCTGCCATCCACACCTCACTGAAACACTCCTTGAAAAATGCACCGATGAGAAAGTGGCCTTTCCATCCTGATTCGCCTCCGCCTAAAGATCTGCTTCTGTTCACAGGAGGAAAATGAACTCTCATGCAAATCAGGCAACAACGGTAAATACTTTTTGTTTTGTTTTTATTGAATGGGAAAACAAACTTTAATTTGAATACTAAACCATCCAGAATATCTAGCTGAAAACATGTTTTTATTATTTACATTCCTAGGTTTGGCTTGTTATGCTTCTGGCATATCTATTCATATCTCTTGCAATATTTTTTCATTTCATATATTAATATTTAATATTCTTTATACATTGTTCAACCTTAATGGTTGTCTAATTTCTGTTTTTCATCCACAGAGAAGCTATTAATTTATGAGCATATAGGGCAGTAAGTAATAATTTGCATGAATGCCTTGAGCAGATATGCTTCCATAGGCCTCCCATAGCATAGACTTTGGAAAGGGTGATACCATCTATTGGCCAAGCTTCAATGAACACTCTTTACAAGAAGAAGAAGAAAAAAAGTTTTTTAATCCATAAAGAAGTCTACTAAGTGAAAAATCAAGAGAGATGACAGGAACTGGATTGTTCCTAGGGTTTGTTTGGCTTTTTTTCCCCTTTTATTAATGTGTTAAATATATTCCTGTGGTTTAGAAAGCATCACAGAAACTGAAGTTTTCTGTACATCTTCAGGATTTACAATGAGCATTAAAAAAGATTCTCAAAGACTGGCTGGCCTGCAGGGACGTCCCCACTCCTGGTGTTCCCAGCCACAGTCTGGGACTTTCTTTCCAGAGGGTCAGTGATAATTTACACCCTGTGGTAAGACTAACGTCTGAGTCCTTCCACAGACAGATGTCAATGTAAAGCACTAATAATGTTTACAATATATTACTGTCCTCAAAAGACGCAAATGAAGCAAATAATGGAATTTATTTTGCATTCTGTTGAGTATGGGGTGGAGAAAAACATTGTTTGTTGGTTAAGTGCATGTCTACTGTCTTCACATACAGCCCATTAGAGCATGTGAAACTGCTTGTTCTGAGTAAATTCATGAATACAAAACATTTCTGATGGAGCTCCTTTCTACTGGACAGCAGACTTGAGGAATTTGCAAAATTTTGCAGGCACACAACTTTGACAGAGTTTTCCATGTGAAAGGGTTGAAACTTCTTGTTTACACCACCAAGCCCTCATTTCATTTTTTCTGTGAATCCCTGTATTAAAATGTATAGAATAGAGCATTAGAAAAGATTAGAATAAATAGTTAAAGAGTGGTAATATTTTTTAAGGTTGTTGAGGGTTTTTTTGGTTGATTGTTGTTTGTTTGTTTTATTTAACACATGTATAATAATAGCTCCCTGAGTTGATATTGCAGTATGATCAAAGCACATTTCAAAGGAATGGACTTCCTTGGGAAAGGGAAAGCCTATATTCTGACAAAGTTTTTATAGAAAGCTTGAGCTCTCCATTTTGTGTAGGTACACCTGAGTAGAGCCCTGCAACCACCAAAGACCACCCAAAACCTTGAAGGGATAAGAAATGAAGGAAATACCTGGTATCTGACAGATATCTTTCTGTGCTTTCTCCCTTAGCATCTATTTAAGCAGAGGAGTTGATCTGTGAATTTCTCCTTCCATTTTAAGAGTAGAACAGAGTCCTATCCACCTGGCAAGAACTTACTGCGGAATGTCCTGCAAAACATCTCCTTTGCCAACAGACATTTCCAAAGCCTTCGTTTAAAGACATTTTCTTCAGATTTCATGTGCAGTTCACAAAAATACAGCAGCAGTGCCTGTGCATGTAATCTTGGCTTGCTTTGCTGCAAGAGTGCATTAAGGCAGAAATATGTGTGACTTTTTCTGCAGTCATCTCCTATTTATGTGTAGGATAACTCCAGTTAAATTAGACTCAGTGGCCTGAACAATCTGATCATGCACAGGGGGTAGCAGTCAGAGCCTGGCTTTGGGAGCACTCACATACAGCATGGTGGCCACAGCTCTCCTGTCCAAACAAGGGTCTGTGAGTGAGGTGTGGATCTGCAGAGAATAGTCACAGGGTGATAAAGGTGCTGCTTTTAGGGTAAAGTCTGCCTGACCCATCCCAGACAGCTTCTAGGTGCTCTTCCTTGTCACCTCTTGAGACAAAAGTGTGAAGAGAACAAGATTCATGCTTTCTCTCATTCCCTCTTTCTCTCTCTAAGAAGATGATGTTCATTAACTTAATTTCATGAAGCTTACCCTCATTTTTCTGGCATTTTTCCCTTGGGAAAGTGCAGAATTCCATAACTAAAGGTCTGATTTAGTTGCTTAAGCACTTCTGCCTGGTCTCTCAGCTGAGTTGAGAGAGGATTCACTGCTTTCAAAAGCATGGTGCTGCTGATTTGGACACTTTGCCTAATGGACATCCATTAATTAAATGATACCCAGTTGTTTTTTTTTTAATTTAAAAAGTAGTCCTCCATGTTAAAGACATATTTAATTATTTTTTTCTTACTGTGTGAATTGTAAAAAAGGAGTACATCGTGGAAAGTGTGGCTGAAAAAAAAATCAAATGAAAATTTATCTTCATAGTCATTTTCTACTCAATTTCCATGGTTGAAGAACTAAAACTCTAATATTAAAGTTCTAAATTAAGCTGTGTATATGAGTGTACTAATAGTACTTGGTAACATGTAAAATAATCTGTTATATTGCTTTTCCAGCTAATCATTAATGAATTAATGAAAGGGTTTCACTGGTTTTGTACTGTGTAGCATAATGAGATATACAGTATTTAAGGCTTTCAAAGATTTAGGACTCTATTAATGAAAAATAATTATTATCTTACAATACTAATTAAGTACAATTTGCACGGAACTAACATTTTCTAATCCCTAAACATTAGCAATGACAACAGTTCCTCTTGAAGCTGTTAACTGCTCTGCAACACTTTTAAAAGGAAGATGAATGGGAAAATGTGCTGGCAGAGAAGGATGCTGCTAACAGCATCCAGGCAGAGAACCTCCAGGCAGATCAGGAGAGGCACATCAGCACCTGCAGGTGCCTGCCTACAGCTTTATACCCCCTGGTTTTGGATTTAGCAGAAAGTAAGAAGAGGACACCAGGACTGAAATGCAAGGTTACAAGTGAAGCCACCTTCTGTACTCACTGTATGGGTCCTGAGGACTTGGTGGAGATTTTTCTTTTGCCATAAAGGGCTGTCTGAGGGCAGCTGCTGGAAAGATATTTACTCTCTGGGTTTAACAATCTGCTTGTCAGGCAGTTTCCTTTTGTGTAGGTTTTCCCAGGAGCACCCCATCTTGTCCCTGCTGCAGGCTGAGGGTATGTCCCAGGTAATTTTTGCTGGTTCACTCGAGAAGCAACAAAAGGTTAAACTGCAATAAATTGTTGGTGGTGTTCATGGGCTAGTGGACATCAGATTGCAAGGAATTGAAACTACACATCCAAGACCCAGCTGATCTGTATCACTGCTTTTCAGCACAGGCATGTCAAATGAACACCACTTCTGCCTCTGGACTCTGTGACACCCACAGAGTCACAAATAGCACCCACAGGTGGTATTTGCAGGGCTCCTCCGTGGTTTAAATAGTAAATGGGAAGATACTAGCAGCTGGAGCTTTTCACTCTTTCTTCATGAATGGGTGAGAAAGAAGAGCAATCTTACTTCTGCCACTTAATTTCCAGTTAAAATATTAATGGTCTGTTTCATGTCTGTAAACAGTAAGCTACACAGATCTTAAAAATCATAGAATGGTTTGGGCTGAAAGGGACTTTTAAAGGGCATCTAGTCCAGTCCCCTTGCAATGAGCAGGGGCATCCTCAACCAGATCAGGTTGCTCAGAACCCCATTCAAAGTGACCTTGCAAGTTGCCAGGGATGTTGCATCTACTGTCTCTTTGGGCAACCTGTTCCAGTGTTTCACTACCCTTACTGTAAAAATCTTCTATCTAATCTAAATCGACTCTCTTTTACTTTAAAACCATTATCCCTTCTCTTATCACAACAGACATAGCTGGAAAGTTTATTCCCATCTTTCCTATAGGTCCCTTTCAGGTGCTGAAAGGCTGCTGTAAGATCTCCCTGGAACCTTCTCTTCTCCAGGCTGAACAACCACATCTCTCTCAGCCCGTGTTCATAGCAGAGGTGGTTCAGCCCTCTGTGATCCTCCTTTTGTCACTCTCCAACAGATTCCCTGTGCCAAAGAATACATCACTTTATTTGACTTGCTTAAAATTTACAAATGCTACCATGAACAATATTGAAGTTATAAATCAGGAATGACAGAAAATGTGGCAACAAGTGGCAAGAAGATAGAAGGTGTCTCTAGAGCTGGGGAACATCTGGGTCATGTAAACTGCATCCTGTTCCAGCTGCATTCCATGCTTGCCATGCAATCTTCTGCAAAACTCTACTCTCTTAGCCTGTGGAGACCAATAGACTTTTAATGGCATAACCAGCAGCTGAAGGCTTGACTTTGCCCTATAAGGCTATTTTAGTATTTTGGAGATTTGACTGCAATTTTGAAGGCTTTGCTGATTTATAACCATGTGACGTACTGCAAAGAACATTTGCAGAGGTCAAATTAATAACTGACAGGAAGGCAAATGGAACAGAAGACTGAACAGAATTTGTGATTTTATTATCTTGTGATATGTTAATTTTATGTCTTTTATCTATGTGCATTTTATTAACAAACAACACTATGTTTGCCATGCCACTTCCTCAGTGAGAAATGCATTTGAGGAAAGAGAAGTGTATAGGAGGTTTGGAGGATCATTTAATTTCTTATAATTAAGGTCTATTAGAAGATAGCATATTTCCCTGAATGTTCAAAATAAGATTTGCAGCCTCAAAATGAAGACTGAAATCATCCAATAAGGAGAAAGAGCAGGAATAAACAAATTAACTAGTTTTAAGGACTAAGACAATAGTAGTGCTAAATGATGCTGGATTTAAACATTCTACTGGGGGTTCATGGAGTCCATATGTCAGAGAGGGACAAGAGCTTCTTCAGTCATAGGGTTACCAAGTTAAAAAAGAAGGAAAAATAATGTTGCTGGGGAAGGGAAACCCAATCCATCCCACTCCTACCAGTTTGATGACAGGGCCAGCAGTAGATGCCCAGAGTCCAGAGAGTGATCACAGGTCAGCAGGAGAGCACCTGGAGAGCAGCAAAAAGAATTGCAGCCACTCCAACCAGTAAATCAGCTACATCAGGACCCATCTTAAATATGTCTTTGCACACAGCACAGGGAATAAGCTAGAGGAGTTAGAGATATGCACATACCTGCAGAGCTATGATCCTACTGGTATCACAGAGACATGGTGGGAAGGCTGCAATGACTGGAGTATTGGGATGCATGGATGCAGGCTCTTTAGGAAGGACAGGCAGGGGAGTTGAGGAGGTGATGTTGCCCTCTGTATCAGTGACCAGCTGGAGTGCATGGAGCTCCACCTGGGGATGGGTGAGGAGCCAAGCCAGAGTTTATGGGTCAGGGTTAAAGGGAGGGAAGGGAGAGGTGATGTTATAGTGGGTGGTCTGCTACAGGCCACCTTACCAGGAAGTGTCAAAGAGTCCCTCTACAGACAGATAGGAACGACATCACAATCTCTGGTCCTCCTGTGGGACTTCAACAACCCTGGCATTGCTTGGAGGGACAATACAGAAGGACATAAGGAGTCCTGGAGGTTACTGGAATGCATCAATCTTAATTTCCTTCTCCAAGTGACGGAGGAGCCAAAGA
This sequence comes from Illadopsis cleaveri, assembly GCA_013399915.1. Classification (NCBI taxonomy): domain Eukaryota; kingdom Metazoa; phylum Chordata; class Aves; order Passeriformes; family Timaliidae; genus Illadopsis; species Illadopsis cleaveri. Next base: position 445,532 of record VXBB01007648.1, on the reverse strand, counting down.
GGAGACATGCTATGCTGAACTTTGTTCTCACTGACAAGATGAGGCTGGTGGGGACTGGGCAGCTGAAGGCAAGCCTGGGCTATAGTGACCATGAAGTGGTCACTGCTTAGGGCAGGGAGGAAATCACACAGCAAGCTCACTACCCTGGACTTTAAGGAGAGAAGACTTTGTCCTTTTCAAGGTTGTGCATAGAGAATCATGAGATAAAGCCCTGGAGGGAAGACCAGCCCAAGAAAGGAGGTTAATATTCAAGGATTGCCTCCTCCAAGCTCAAGAGCAATGCATTCCAACAAAAAGGAAGTTGGGCAAAAATGGCAGAAAACCTGCAAAGATAAACAAGGAGTTTCTGGACAATCTCAAACACAAAAAAGAAGCCTATAGAGGATGGAAGCAAGGACTGGTAACCTGTGAGGAATACAGAGAAATTTCTCACTATAAAAAGGATGTAGATTTGTTGGAGTGAGTCCAGAGTAGGGACAAGAAGATTATTAGAGGACTGGATGGGACTTTGAGCAACCTGATCTAGTGGAAGGTGTCCCTGCCTGTGGCAGGGAGGTTGGACTTGATAACGTTTAAAGGTCCCTTCCAACACAAGCCATTCTATGGTTCCATGATATAGTGTCTCTTCCTCAGACTCCTGGCCTTATTGGATGATCCACCTCCCCTTTTTAGAGCTTGTCAGTATTGCATCTTCTTAACCTCATTCCTCACATCCATCAGGGCCCTCACACAAGCTGCACACAGGGAAGGATATCAGCATGCTGTCCTCCACTCCCTTCCTGCATTGTGCTGACAATCTGGGACTCTTCCAGCACCTTTTGTCATTACCCCTAGGTTGCTTGCTGTTCTTTCCTTTCTGCTCATCTACCTTCTGCCCTCCTTATTAATCAGAAAGTCAAATTGTGTAAATAAACTGATAAAGTAAAAAGGTTTCTTTTACTTTTATGAAACTTTCTTTTCATACATTTTAGTCAATATCTACTTTGATTAATCCTCTTAAAAAATATCCACTATTCTGGATAAGGGGAACTAAACAAAACAGAAAAAAAATATTTAGCAGCTGAATCTTTTACATATCTATATATGTTATTGTCCAGACCATAAAGACCTTTTTAAAAACCTTCTGAAATTTCAAAGCATCAAGAAGAAAAATGTGATATCCCTGAAGTGTTGTGTGTTTCATCTTCTGTCTCCAAATGGTCTTTAACAAAACTCTCCAGAAAGAAACCCATAATAATTCTTTTGTGAGTAGATACAACATAAAGCAATTAAAGGCCTTTATTCCAGGGTGGGAAAGTCTAAATGCAACCAGTGAATACTTGACTGTAGCTTTTACTATAGTGTATCTGCTGGCCCTGTTAAACATTCAGTCATCATCTGATAGACAGGAACTGTGGTGATGCAATCCCTACACCCCCAGCAGGTGCTTCCAAATAGAGAAAGAGTTTCACTTTACCTTTTGACATGTTAGGAAGTTTAGCTGGAAAGTTCTGTGGATTTCTCATTGTAATTGGCTTGGAGCCAGCCCAGAAGCCTGGATTGGACTCCGAGAATGTAACTCAAAGACTGTTGGTACTCTCATTGGGCCAAGGGCCAAAAAGCCCACCTAAGCTGTTAAGTACTAAAGAGAGAGAACAAAGAACCTCCATGCTTTTTGAGGTGCTGTAGCAACCAAGAAGTTTGTCTCTGTGCTGTGCTCGGCTCTGGTTTTGTTTTTGTATTATTTTCCTTCTTTATTAATACCTTTTTGATTTTTCAAGGCACACTTGATCATGCTGTCTCGCTAAGTAACATAGCCACGTTTCTGCCAGGCTGGCCCTCAGAAGTGTAGGTCTAACCCATAAGGAACTATTTCCATATTATAGACACTCTCCTGGGAAATTTTGTGTCATAAAAATGAATAGTAAAACACAAATTTGCTTATGTGCATTTTATAACAAAAACTTAAATTTTAAACTTACTCATCAATGTTAACTGACACTGTTGTTTTCATTTGCCACTTTCCACTTGCATTTAAAAGGGGACACTGAGGCAAATAAGGGGAAATCACCTCCACATGTCATCCACCACCCAACCTCTACTTCCACTTATTCACATCAGCATGAACCCAGAGGAGCTGTGAGACCAGAAGCAGGGCTGGTACCGCTTTGCCCAACTGGAAGAGCCAGCACATTCTGCCCATTCAGGGCCTCAGTTTGGCTCCCTAAGATGGAGAGGTTGGATGCAGATGGAAGCACACACATCTGCGATGATGAGCAGGATCGATGAGAGCATTAATTCCGTCAGTTGTTTAATGCAGTGCTTGTGTTTCTCTGGAGACTTGAGTTAAATTCAATTTAGATGGGAAGTCAAAATAATGCTGGCCATTATTTTCCTCCAAGGAGGTATCTATCTTCCTCAGCTACCATGGCATAATTGGCAATATCTACTCAGGACAAGTCAAGTCTAAGATTGATAAGGACTCTTGGGCACTGAACCTTGAACCATGGCTGCCTGCACCATTCCTTACTCCAACTAGTATTGGGATCTCTAGACCTAATAATTGCTATATTTAAGGAACACATTTTCAAATGCAACTTTTAGGGTGTCTACATTTCACCTGCTGAAACATGTAGAAACATGCTCCTGACTGTGGCTTACCAGTCATCTGCACTGGCGATTTGCAGACACATTTGAACTTAAACTTGCACACAGTTTGAGCCTACAGCTTGCCTTTTGGTGGGCCCTGAGCCAAAGGAAAGGGAAGAAGTGAGGGGGTGTGTGGCTCCTTCTGTGGACAGGATTCCTCCAGGGTGTACACCTAGATCCAAACCCAGGACCACCTCCCTTCTTCGAGGCCACCCGCTGTTTCAATCTGGGAATGACTGTGGCACCAACACTCTTAAAAATATCAACCATGATGTTGAAGACCTTTATATCAAGATGCTGAACATTTCCAAAGCCAAGAAACCTGTTAAAGTTGAGTAATTCTCCTCCTTACACTTACAGGTCTTTTTCCAACTGCAACTGTGGCTTTGTTTATTATTACTATACCAACATTCAATGTCAACCTCTGCATGGACAGAGCTGAGCAGGGAGGGAAGATTATTTACCTCTTTGAGTTTCACACTTTCAGCAATGCCCCTTATAAAAAATGTTTTATTCATATTTGCATGTGGTGAGACTTTCAGAGGAGTCTTAGCATATGCTGGCAACAAAATTTAGTCTTCAGCCTTTCACTTCCTCTCCAAATAAAGGATTATGTCATCTCTGGGATCAGGAATATTAAAAAATGTGAATTCTCAGCTCTAGCTAGAAAGGACATTTCCCACTGCTTCAGTGTAAAAGGGTTGTGCTTAGCAATTCAGTAAGACCACCTTGACATTTAAACATATGTCACTCACTTCAGAAATGTTTCTAGCCCTCCACCCTCCTCAACCCTGGCCTCTATGAAAAGGAAACCCAGCCTTTTAAGGGCATCTGTCAAATGTCAGGCAAGCATGCATAATCTGCAGTGTGCTCCCAGGCTAACTGCTGAATAGTTGCTGCTAAACCCTTCTGAAATTAAGGAAAGACCCAGACCTGTTGAAGTACAAAACAGAAGGAATTTTAAAAATAATTTGTTGGTACAAATGCAGAGACTTCCACTTTGAAACACATGAGTCTGTCACTAGTGGCAGCAAACTACCATGGCATGCACTTGTGATGTTGTCTGTCGTAATTAATTCCTTGACAATTGCTGCTAGGAAAAGAGACTTACAGAGAATGAAGCTAGCACTTGAAGATATCCAATACCAGAAGAGGGAAAAAATTGTTTAGTGAAGCCTTTGGGAGGACACAAATTAAGCTTGACTTTTTACGTCCTGTAGCTTATTAACCTTAAACTGTGAAATTCTTGAGAAAATGAGGATAGAGCATGAACACAACAATTGCAAATGTTTCCTCTGTATTGAAATGAAGTGATAATGTGCATCACTGTAGCACATGAATGGCAGGGATGTTGAGAAACTCAGCATTTCCAAGATAATAAAATAAATGGGCAGAGGAAGTTTTCCTTAGCTCATTATGATTTATAAGGCAAACTAGATGCCTTCTCATCTATTACTCTTGGTAACAGTTAGCTTCACACCCAGAGATGTATTTATACATGCAATATATCCAGTAATATCCAGTCAGAAGCTGAATGATTTATCTTGTGGTCTGCAAATTACATTAACAACATAATTAATAACTTAGATATAAAAACTGTGTATGTCAGAGCAGTATGTCATGTAATCAATGGCAACAAATCATTTTCTCTGGTGTTTAATGATTCTTTCAAGAGGGTGAATCTATAAAAACAGAAGAGTCAATCAATGAGGAGGTTGCATACATTGTCTGTCCTGTTTGCAGATTTGAAAACTGAAGTTGCCTTTATTGTTTAAATTTTAACTATTGGAAATCAATCCGGAAACATAAACAGAAAGGGAAAAAAAAGTATTAATGGTAAAAAAAAGTTGGTATCTGTAAAATCTAGTCAGAATCGTCAACTTCCCAGGTGTAGCTAAACCCTGATCACATAAAACATTTATGAAACCATTATTGCTTGCACAAAAGCACAAACATGGGCAGTACATTGAAAAATTATCTTTTGAGAAGAGAGCACTCTTTCTTCAAACTATAACGTATAATTTGGATGGGTCCTGCAAAATCAATGATCTTTCCTGACAACCCCAGTTCATTCCCAACGCCCGCTGCTGAAAGTGTTAGGCAAAGCCTACCTCATTCATTTTCAGGAGCAGAATAAAGTAATGCATTTCTGCAGGACATAGACTCTCTTTCATTTACTGACTCTGAGTGAGCATTTGCTCAACTTGTTTCCATAAGAAGGTGATCTGAATACAGGGAAAAGCTCTTATCTAGCAACAGCTCTGGACTGTCAGGTTCCTCCCTGTTTTTTGGCAACAGACTTTGCACTTGTACTGACTCATTTCAGGTGAATACACTCATTCAGCAGTCAGGGTTGTAATTCAGGAAATGCTTTCATGTTGTTATGACAGATTTTTGTATTCATTTTTTTCACTCTAAGATGGAAAGAACAACTGCCTTCTGTGTAGCTTGGAGGCACTCAGAAGCTTAATAAATAAATAAAGATAATTAATAAGGACATCATGCCTTTTCTATGCTATCTGTCTGGATAAAACAGCTTTTAGTGTGAAGGCAGCAGAACCTGGACTGAAGTACATTTGGGTAGGACTCATCTTTCCAGACTTTAGATGTCTACAGTGTCCATTTCTGTGCTGGTTATCCCACTCTCTGCTAGTAGTAGCGAGAAAAGGCTGTGTACTTCAACAGAACAATGTCAGAGGCCAACACGAGGATGAAGTAAGTAGACTCTTCCAATTGACTCAAAAGAGTGGCCACTTCAGGTGGAGAAGTCTACCTTCAGGCTGTTTGTGGGTATTCACCCCAGTGCCCCTTGTTTGCCGGGAGCTTCACAGTCCTGAATGCCTTTGTGGACGTGGCCCACAGTACTACCAGAAGTGCAGGTATGGTTATACTGATCAGAAGGGCAGTCTGACTGCTCTCCTGTGATGCACAGAGAACAAAGCTCAGCCTCCACCTACTCCCAGCCCCACCCAGTCCCCTGCCTCCCTGCTTGCTTCTGGCCACGGAGGGTATTATAGCTTGAGCAGCTACAGAGCAATAATTACTATTTGTGTGCATTCTTTTCATTGCCATATTTTTCAGAAGCCACTCTTGATCTTGTTCGAAGCGTGACTCATGGAGGATAGCAACTCCTGGGACAAACAAATGGCACTATTTAGGAGTGTAAGCCTCACTTTCCAGCTGCATTTGTCTGTATCTGTATGTTTCCCAAGGCAAAGCTGGAAACCAACTTCAGCTGTACAGTGAAAAGGTTGGAGGGAGGGACTGAGGGAGGGAAGGAGAGAGGAGGGAGGGAAGGAGTACAATAAGATTTTAGATACCTAGAACAGGGAGCATACGGTTAGATAAGAATAACCCATATACGGCAAAAGCCAGAGACAGCCAAGGATCAGTTACACCCTGAGCCTCTAATGATCTGCTTACATCAAAAGCTCTTTCAAGGCACAGCAACATACCTGCCCTGCAAAGGCTCCTGAGCTACGGGATAATGTAATGATCCCTACAATATCCCTTCTCTTTTGTGAGTAGTTTAAGCAAAGAAAAGCAGCTGCTTTGACTCTAGTATTAAGCCTCATCTTAACTAGGAACAGTAGTGCCACCCTATATGCTAAAATGTGCTGTGTTTGTGTGCAGAATGACTCTGCCTAGGATATTTGGGCATTCCCTGCTCAGCTTCAGTATTTTTTAATTTTTTTTTTATTTCTGGTGCTCATTGTGTAGTTGTGTGGGAGCTGGGAAGTAATTCTCAAATCGGTTGAATTCATCTTACTTGTTTCACGAGCAGGTATTTAGATGAGCTTTGTCTCCCTAAACCTCTTAATATAAAGAGTAAACTAGATTGCCTGTGAGTGTATTGACTGCGTTAAGAATGCTGGATTGTATTGCAAAGGAGTTGAGACCTGTAATGTTATCACTCAGCAGGAATGGATCCCATCAGAAGGCACATGGCGTGCCATGACGTAGCCAGCCTTAGACCACAAAAGCAGACTTTTCTCTGTGAATTAGACAAACCACACAAAAGGCAACAATAGCTAGCATAAACACTATTTAATACCATTCACAGGCTATTGAAGAGATGGGCGTTTACTAAGAATTGCAGCAAAGCCAGTACATTGTTGTCAGATGAAAGGACGCCTAATGAACAGGAAGCATCATTTGAGCAGGCTGACAGTAACCATATAACTGCAGGATTGTGGGACTGGCATTTACCCCATGGGTCTTTACAGTCAAAAAAATAAAGAGAAATTAAAGCATAAGGAATCCTTTTTTGTAGGCACTTAAAGCCCATAAAGCAACACAAGAAAGTGTACAATTGTCTTTTCATGATTTGTCTGTGCTTCAGCTAATCATAAAAAAAGAACTTTTGGGGTGCAGTAACTATAGGTTCTGTGTCACAAAATAAACCCTGCAAACAATAGAAGATTTGGGTATTTGCAAATTGCCCCAACTGAAATAAGAGCTACATTTTTTTCTTCAGCTATTTCAAGCTATATTCTGACAATGGCTGCCCTGGCAATGTCAAGATGATAAACCCTTCTGTACTTGCCTCGACAACCAGACTAAATCAATGCTTTTGCAGTGGTTCTACTTTATTTGCTTATGTGTTAGGGTGGAAGGAACATAATTAAAAAGGTTCCCTTCTGATACAATTATTCCAACTATGTTCTCCCATCCCTATGATCATACACAGAAGAAAGCTTCCAATTGTTCCTGCTTTGTGTAGCCAACCTTTTAAATTATGCACTAAGGATGCAAGTAAGATGCTAAAACTCCTTTCTGTCGAGACTTCAACTGAGACAGAAGGGACTCAGGTTCTTACAGAACAAAGATCCAAGAGTAGAATTTAGTTAGTGAGTTTTTCTGAGTAAGACTGAAAATATTTTAGGACTGGTATGTTTCAAAATATTCTTTGGGAGACTGAATCTGGAACAGTGTCCACAGAAAGACCTCCAGGCCACTTAGGCCTGTTATTTGGCAAAAGGCTGTGATGAATAGCATTGTGGCCAGGAAGAAGATATTATTATGTTCTGAAACCAAAGAACAGGCTCTGTGCTGTTTGCCACTGCCTGGGCAGGGACAGTGGAACAGATATATCTGTGCATATCTGTGTATATATTTGTGCAAGGGAAGATCAACTCCTGAATTCCTGATTTCTCTGCACCCTGCCCCAGTAATGCAGCAAGCAGTACACACAAGGGGCTGCAGGAAGGGTGCATATAGTTCTCTTTACTCCCACTTTTGGACACTTCATCACTGAAAGCCCCAAACCAAAATTTTTGGCACTGATACTATGAGTAGGAGGCAAAGCAAGTTTTGAGTAACAAAGAAGTATATCCCTTATCATGATTTAACCCCTTTCTCCACTAAATCCTAACAGCTTATTCACTAGGTGCACTGTAGTACACTTTCAGAAAAGAAGGAGTAAGCAGGTGTTGAGGGACTGAAGACCTAAGATCCTTTTCCACACGAAACAGCTGTGAAAAGGCCATCCATGTTGAACTGTGTTTCAGAGGACTCCAGCTAAATTGCCCCCTTAAGGATTTAATTTTCTTTGCAAAAATTCAACTACTTGAAAATTAGTTCTACATTAAAAATGCTCTGAATGAACAAATGAGGGATCCAGCCAGCTCCTGACTCACTATCAGCCCAATTTACCTCACCCACGCAAACCTTTTGATATGTTCTGAATTAGAGCATTGGTTATGAAGTTGACTTTACATGCTGTTTATTAACTGGCAGAGGGAGACCAAAAGAAACTCAAATTATAGCATGCTGTGCCATTACACTGTTTTTAAACATCTCCTTTATGTTTATATAAATATATTTAAATATACATTAAAATACAGAAGATGGTTTTCACCAATAGAGTTTGAGTGACTGCTGTACCTAGTTCTAGAAGTACATAAAATACAATTATAAAAATTCATTGAACTTGGGCTGGTGAGTTGGGTAATGTTTAAGGGGGCACAGCTAAGATTTTCTGCGCAGAACAAACAGAGTAGGATGTGAGTGAGGGGTGATCGAATGAATAGCTGATTTAGCTTTAACCACTGAGTGACTTAGTGTAGTTTATCATATATGTAAGCCTGGAAAAGGAAAACAAAAAGAAAGAAAGAAGAGAAACAGAAGTTTAATTAAATTCCATGGATGCAGTATAATGCAAATCTCACAAATAGAGCATAATTGGTTTAGCAGAGGGATCCAATGCCATAAATAACCATTCATAATCATATACAATTAACATATCAATAGTTCTTTTTTGGAGTTATAGTCCATAAGCTAAGTTAGTTCTTCACTAGAAAAGTTTGGCAAAACCAAGCTGTTAATTAAACACTTTTCAGAATTCAGTGTCACATTTTTACTCCTCCACAAAAAAAAAGTCTGAACCTATTAAAGTGTCCTTCTTTTCACAAGCAGAAGGACACATTTCTTTCCTATTTAATACCATATAAATCTTCAAAGAAGAGAAAACCAGCAATCTCAAGTCTTCCCATTACAGCTGGCTGTGCCCTAGTACAGTACTGGGACAAGGCAGTAGAGCAGAGATATTGGCTTTTTTCACTGAATGGAGTTTGTGCCTGATTGAAAAGGACTTAATGATGATCTGAAACAACCCTAAAAGAGCCCAGTCCCAGATGAGAGTTTATGTACTTTAGGCAATAATTATAAGAATAGCTAAAAATCATCTTTTCCTTGGACTTAATTAATATCTCTCTTCCATATATATTACAATAATTAAATCCTGGTGTCTCAGA